>OZ024898.1:39327234-39387234 GCA_964017195.1 Siderastrea radians | reverse complement strand
AAAAAAGGAAGTATTAAATTATGTATGTTCTAAATATCCGTGAAATCTGTAAAATCCGCCGCATTTTAGAAAAAAAAATCACCCTGTCAACTTCCACTTCAAACTGGAAGTACAAAGGCCAGCAAGAAATCTGTGGTTAGGGCGGATTTCACGGATTTTGTGGAGATGTTTTATACAAATATGACTTAAAATAAACCCTTTCACTCCCATTACCAGTTCTCATTCTCCTAACCGATAACCATATATTTCTTAGTTGGCCGTTCCTGAGAATTTGGTGTTAAAGCAAGACCGTATTCCCTAATTGATTATTTTCTTAAATTCATTATTTGTCTCCTTGACAGTGTATTAAAATGATGAGGAGAATATGCTGGTCACTCCTAGGAGTGAATGGGTTGATACTGCTCTTTTACAGTGTAGATGTCTTATATTGTTCATCGGAAGACAGTTAAAGTAAAAAAAAAAAGAGAGAGTGAGAAGTATAAATAACATTTATCTAACACATCGTGGTTACAAATTTGCACTGGACAGTGAAAACGACCATCACAGTCATCCTCTTCTAAGTGAAGTCTCATTGGTTTAGGCGATGCATTTGCTAACTTTGACCAGTTGACATCCTTGCCTCGTTTGTCCATCTTAAGCGTTAGCTTGAAATCGATACATTTCTAAAGAATGCACGCACTTATACTAGCAAAAAGGTCCCCAAGAGATCATCCTATTCGCCAATGAGATATTTGTTAACTATTCTCTGCCCACACTTGATCATTCTTGCCCCTTGCCCCATTGTTCCCTTGTCCGTATTTGGTACACATTCAATCAAAAAGAACAAAGACACAAGCCTGAACTTGCGCGGGCCAGCCCTAACGAGATTAAGTTTGTAGCGGGCAAGTCTCGTACTTAACCTGTTCGTTGAAGGATATGTTTTGAGAAAATTGTCTCGAGGAGGTGATAGACAGTAGTTTCAGAGAGCCACCGTTAAATAGGAACTTTTGTTCCCTTTTCCTGTTTACACTTTACGCAAAATGGAACGCTTCTTCCTTTATCAACAAATTCGGAACCTGTTCCCATTTATGCGCGGAACATAACACTCATCTTGAGAAAATAAGAACACCTTGATTAGGAAAGATTCTGTTCCTGTGGGGCATGAATAGGAACAATTTAAACCGAAAAGGAACAAGGCGTTCCCAACAGCAGTGGATACACCAGTAAATAGGAACATTTTGTTCCTAACTGTGTTAAGCGAGAAATAAGATTGGGAACATTTGTTCCCCAATCACTTCAAAAGGAACAGGAAGGGAAGTCCGGACTATTTTAAAGAGGACCTTTTGTCCCTAAAAGGATAAAAGAGGAACCAGTTGTTTCTTTTGACTAAAATAAAAAGGAACTTTGTGTTCCAGTTTGCTGCTAACGGATTAGTTTGTTCCGAATTTGCTCACTTTTGTTCCTATCGAGCAAATAAAGTTCCTTTATTGTGTGTTCCTAGTTTGTTCCTAATGCAATTAAGGGAACAAAAAACAAAAACGCGCGGAACACTAAGTTTTTGAAAAAGAGATGTTTGCTCGTGCCGCGTCGATTAAAATTCAAATTTGAAAGTTTCCTTACGTAAAAAATGGCCCAGCGATACTAAGGACAAAAATGCAATTGAAAACGTCGGTGTTTTAACCTCAAATGTAGCTATCATTACTTTTGGGGAATGTATATGATGATGGCGATGATAGTGACACTAGTGTTGTTGATGAGTGGTAATAAAGATGACGACGGTAATGAATACGATATTTTTTCATTTCTTCTCTAGCTTAACGTTTTGATTCTGGTTCGAGTTATCAAGGAAATGATAACAATGAAACAAGTAAAGGACAACCAGGCAGAACAAATAAGGTAACATCCGCACTACACACATTTGGTTGGGACAGCACTGTAGCGCTGTCTCAACTGTTGACCAGAGAAAAAACACAGAAACATTTTTGATATGAAAAAATGTACTGAAGATAAATATATACGGTTGTTATAGAATTAACTGCATGACGCTTGACTAAATGACGCAATAATGACTATAATCGAAATATTTGTTCTGCAGTATCAGAGCATGCGTGGTGCTGATACCCCTCCTAGGAGTCACTTGGTTATTTGGACTTCTATCTTCAACACACAAATCTTTCGTCTACATTTTCACGATCTTCAATTCCACTCAGGTAAATTGCGAGGTATCTGTGTTATAAGGTTGCTGCTTTATGCTACTAACGCCAAGCAAATGCACTCGGTTCTTTCTAATTGCCTCCCCAGGGTTTCTTCATATTTCTTCTTCATTGTGCAAGAAACACTGAGGTAAGAATTGCAAAAAGCACCACACTGCAATTTGACGTTTTCATTTTAAACCTTTCAGTTTTGAGAAAATTCAAAAGACACGATGATGATGATGATGATGATGATGATGATTATGATGATGATAAGTGGTACTTGTGTGTTGTGCGTTTCGTCTTAGAGCGATTTTAAAATTAGGATTACGTTCCCATGAATCAACTTTCAAACTACCGTATCAAGGCTCGCTATTACCATAACTGCATGTTTTGTGTTTTAAGCTATGACTGTATTAGCAGTTTTTCCACTGCTGCAAGAGACACAGAATTTTTTTTAAGCCATGATGATAACGATGACAATGACAATGACAATGACGGTGACATCGGCATTTATGACGACCATGGGATAATATTTTTTCCCTTAGATTTACCTTTATCAATTAAAATTATTTTTAATAATTATAATTTGTTTGCAGATAAGAGAAAGGTTTAAAAGAAGAATCCGCCTGATTTTTCCAGCAGCAGGCAACGGAGCAAGTAATAACAAGAGAAGCTCCGAAATGAATGAAAGCAGCGGAATTGTCTCGCTGCGAAAAATTGAAGTTATTCCTGGAAGTATGTACAGCCAGAGTAATGAAACCCTGGTGCAAGTTTCGCTGTAGTGTGGCATTTCATAATCAGACCTCCACATGCAGACACATCCGTCCATAACAGAGACTGTTATAAGGATCTGACTGCCTTATCCACGGTTAAATGTTGTACCTGTCGTTTAGAAAGGCAATGCGTGTTTTCTTGATGTCTACCAAATTTCCTCGTGATTTATGTATTCTTTTATGGCAATTGCTACGTGTGATGAACAAGAATAAAGTAAAACAATATACATTATAGCCAAGTTTTGTGACAGGAAGAAACATATCCACCTGCTCCCTTTGTGTAAATGACCAAATAAAAATTGTTTTATTCTATGGACAGCCTCAGGATTAATTACACGAAGTGCTTTTACATCACCAAAAGAAACTTTTCTCTTAAGAGCATTTATTTTTACTTTGGGCTCCTTCTCTGCTCACAGGATATGAGCTGATGTCATTTTTATAGGGATCCAATCAGAACGCGCTCTTGCTCATATTTGGGAATATTTAAAAATATTCCCAATTAGTATAAATCTACTAGCGTTCTATCACTAGTGCTGTTCTCTGATTGGCTACGCTACTCACTATCTATTCTGTTGTAGATAGTGAGTAGAGAGTTTTCCGCGCGCGGTGTGACCTATTTATATCATTTTTCAATAAAAACATGTAATGTCTGCTGTTAAGTTTTGAACGTCTAGTAGATTTATACTCTACTATCGCTCTCGATTTCTATGCGTGATAGTTGATTCGGCCTTCGGCCTCATCAACTATCACGTGATAGAAATCTCGAGCTCATAATCTAATCCGGTTAAATATGCCAACGTAGTTGTGACAAGCGGAAACCTCGTATGCACCTGTTCTTTATGCGTAAACGGCCCTACTTCTTTACTCACAGGTTAAGAGCTGATGGCATATTAATAGGGAGTTAATCAGAGCACGCTCTTGCTCGCATTCGAAACGTTCTATTAAATTTTTGAGAATATGAAACGTAGTTCTGACAAGAAGAAACCTCGTATGCACCTGTTCTATCTGCGTAAACGGCCCAATATCTGCAACTGGTATTAGAACCATTATATCACAATAAAATGGTATAAACAATTAGTCCCTACTTCATGTGACAGACTATCTATTTTAGATATTTCTTCGCAAATGACTAATTTAAAAAGTATAAAACATAGTCTATTATCACTCCACGGAGTTTTAAAAACATGGCGCCGTAGTCAGGCTTGTTAATATTCTATTTAATGATTTTTAAAATGGCTTCTTCTTTAAAAGGTTTCCTTAGTATGAAATATGTTAATTTGTTATCAGAACGTGTTCTTTAACTGAGAACATAGATTTATACATATTTATGCGTTCTCTTTTTTCGCTAAGAAACTACAGGGCCATATTGCTTAAGGCTTATATATTTTACCCATCAGCGTTTTTGTAGAAGCATTAACATTTTATATTAGAGCATTGTGTAAACATTAGCATCGTGGAATTACTTTCGAATGTCAGAGCCACACCAGGTGATTTTATTAAGTGAAATTCAAATCCTTCTTGCAAATGAGATAGGCATTCTTAAACCTTTTGTTTTTGGTGTTTTGGTTGTCGTGTGTACGAACAAATTCCACCTTGGACTTTTGGAAAGGCAATATCAGCTTTGCAAATCGAGAAATAAGATTATTCTCCCTAAAATCTGCAGAAGTATCTTTTTGAAAGGCCTTTAAACGCGATATGCAAAACGTTGTGAAACGTTTTTCACTTCAATTACCTTGTTGTGTGTCTTCGTCTTTTTCTGTCATACTAAACCCTTTAACCCTAAGGAGTGACCAGCATCTAAAGTCTCCTTAAAATAACACTACTTAATCAAACATAAAGGGTTTGAGAATAAAGGAAATGATCACAAAGTAGAAAAGGTATTGATTGTTAAACAAATTCTCCTCATCAGACCATAGAAAATGTATGGAGAACAGTGTGGAGAATATGCAAGCTGATATCAGGGTTTAAAGGGTTTACATGTTTTAGATGACGTCAGGCTATTAAGAATTGTTTTGAAGCCAACACAAAGGCAATGACAAGGCAATTATTTTATTGCTCCGGAGATATGGAAAACGGATATGGGAGTAGTTAACTTTGCACATATCAATTAAACCTGCTTAATTTATAGGCCTTAAGCCAAAACTTTTTACGTATTTGAATGAGCTTGGACGCCTCAAATTTTAAAAGCACCTGAAGTTGGTTTAACTATGCTGAATGTCTTCAGACGGTCGCACCGAGTTCTTTTCCTTGGTTTTGTTTTGAGTAAGTATGAAATAATTTGTTAAATTCATGGTTGGTTTTTTAAGGTATTATTTATGTAGGGAGTAAATAACAAGCTCTATTTTTTTTTTCTGTGGTCGATCTCTCTTTTTTCTTTCGGTTTACCAGCTAACAGGCATCAAAAAGGTGTGGTATTTTTTTTCAGTAAACTATACTGTGTGAACCTCATTTTTTCTCACGTTTCTCGCGTTCGGAATATATTATTTTTCAAAGTTTTTAACCTGCTGAAGCTTCAAAACTTTGAGAATTCACCTGCCCTCCAGCCTCACTGAATTGAAAATAAGTTCAGTATAATGACGCCGGGCGGAGCACAAGTCTTATGAGCCTCTAGTACTTTTAACCGAAACAAACACTTAAATTATGCTAACTAAGAATTCCGCAATTTATATGGCGCTGTTTAGTAAAAAAATGGTGTTTTGGATTCATCGTTTTTTTCTTTTTTGTTTTCCACTGATATTGAGATTACCATAAACTGCCTCTTACGGCAAAATACAAATGGATAGAGGTTTCTAGAGGCACTTTCTTTTTGACTACACTATGTTTTCAGTTGGTTTCTATTCATTCATCCTCCTTAAAATTTACCATTGGGATCCTCCTTTTGCTCACCTCCTTGTTCGTTTGGCTGGACTAAAGCTCATGCAGTCATTTTGCCCGTGAAGCTTCC
Organism: Siderastrea radians; assembly: GCA_964017195.1. Lineage (NCBI taxonomy): Eukaryota > Metazoa > Cnidaria > Anthozoa > Scleractinia > Rhizangiidae > Siderastrea > Siderastrea radians. The sequence goes on along the minus strand of OZ024898.1, from coordinate 39,381,343 downwards.
CTCTCAATGTAGCTCCCTAGACGCTGTGCATGTGTATTCTCGAGAAATCGCTGGATGGAATCATTATACCGTACTGGATGTTTTTTTTTTTCAATGGTTGTCAACGGTTAAGGGTTTGCTTCATTTTATTTATTTTTTTCTATTTTATACAACCATCGTCTTGCTAGCTTACAAGAGCAGTTTATTATCAAAAGAACGAACTGGAAAAGGTGAAACAACTCTTTAAAAATGAAATAATATAGTATGAATGAGAGAACCTATCAAATACTGGGTTAAACGTTTCCGGCTAGGACCAGACATAATACACCTAGTTTCAACATACTAAGAATACAATAGGTCGATTGGATATGAGTTTCTTTGACATTTTATAATTGAACTGTACCTCAGCTTATAGATACCAAAATATTTCTTTCAATATCTATTATATAAAAATCTGGCTAGAAACTGAAACCTGGAAATTGAGGAGTTCGAATAAGTTGCGATTTAAGGCAATACAGGGACTGTTTCTTCGACACGTATTCAAAGGGAGGTTTTACAGAAAATTTACGAGTGGGGAAGAGAAAATAACAATGGAAGCTATTTTACATAACTGACTTGAATTTTTTTATATTAGTTAGCAACCAATGCCGCATAGAAAATTCCACTTAGTCTTTTCAGTGTTTTAAGATCACTTACACCTGTCTTATGCCTAGTTGTTCTAAAATTCAGACATAACAGGAAAAAATAATTTTAGGCAGAAACGGGTAAATAAAAATAAGAACTGTTTTAGATAGATGAATTATATTTTTATTCTACAGTTGTTGTCTCCCTTTATTAAAATGAAAAAGTTTATGCTTTTGTTATCAATTTCCACCCGTGAAGATAAAGATATTCCAAGAAATTTTTATAGTGTACTTCAAATATAATTCTACCACTGTTTTCCATTTCTTTCTCAGTTATCGAGAATCATCTCAGAAATGGCGCAAATGGTAAGTTTGTTCTTTGACTAAACGTAGAGCACATTTTGCACGTGAAATAAACAGGCGAAGCCCAATATCTAACGAACGTCAAGAAAAATGATTGATTAGCTCTTTAACGGCCAATAGCGATTTGACGCTATTTTTTATTAAACGTTATCTTTTGTGAAATAATTGTTAGTTGGGATGCCGGTTATGAAACCTTTTCAACTATAAAGGCGATAACAGAAGTGTAGTTTCAGTCATCCCTGGTTCCTTTTTTTGTAAATAATTTTTTAACTGAGTGGAATTAAATATCTCGCATTGTTCACGAACCCTGAGGTGTATAATTATCAGTTTTTAGTATATACCCGCAAATGAATAGCCAGTGCCCAAGAGTTATTTTGTTGTCAAATAAATGAGCAAAAAATCGTGCAAGGCGACCATCCCTTCGCTCGGAGGCCAATGACAAATGCTATCCCAATGCCAGTCAGAGGGAAGGAAAAGTTACTATTTACTTTTGTGATATGTACTGATCCCTAATAACCAGCTCTGTAGCAAATATACTATCTTCTCGTGTTTTTAGATGTCGTGGGACTTTGTGTTGTTTTAGTGAAAAATAAGATGATTGCTATTTGTCGTGGTAGGGCATAATTATTATTATTTGTCTCCATATTCACGCAGGAGAACAATGCTCATCCTATGAGTCCCTGGAAAACGGAAATTGTGAGCCGTTTGTTAACGGAACCCTTGATAGTTATCGTACAGTGGAATGCAAGATTAATCGATACAACGGATGGTACTTGAATTCGTGTCTTTCATCTTGGTGCCACCACATCGCTTCATGTCTCAATCAAACCTTAAAATGGAAAACGCTTTGCTCCAGAAAGTTTTATCGGTTTCGTTCAAGTCAGTTTGATATCTCTACTGTCGTTGAAGGATTAAATGTATCTTATGTCCGAAATATTTATGTAAAAAAATGCGGAAAGACATATCCAGACTCAGACACTGTGAGTTTTAAATTCGCCGTCAAGACAACTGGGTTTCGGTGTCAATCAGAAGAAGAACATAACGGTAAGTAGAAACTAAAAATTAAGCTTTTTTCCTGTTACGCTCATGTGGTTCTTGCTTTTGGTTCAATTTTGAGTCCCTGAGTAAGATACTTCACTCAATTAGGGCACTTGCAGTAAAAGTAGAGGCGAACCGAATCTGAAATATAACAAATCAATGCTAGAATGAGTTGGTGGAGAAATGGGCGTGATCAGGGTGCAGCCTTGCATTCCATTCAGAGGGTTACTAGTAACCCTAGCCGCTTCATAACATACATGCCACATGGCATACACAAGTTAAGGGACGACTTTATTTGTCCATTTTCTTTTATTCGATTGTAGCTTCGCATCTAATTTCTCCATATATTTGTGACATAAGAATAATAAGGCCGCATCAGCAAAAGCTGCGATCCTTTAACTTGTGGGATTTGGGTCAAAATTGCTTTGATTTTTGAATATCTAAGGCTGCGATTGAACGACATCATATGTACACCCTGGCATAATTCAGAATCTATTTGTAGTTACTTTAGAACCGTCATTACGATATGGGAGTGTGGTAACTTGGACACGAGAAGAACTAATCACAAGCAAACACATTTTAACCTTCGAAAAACAACACTTTTGTGTCACAAAATTTAGACAACAGTGTACACCGGAGTCTCGCTTCATTACAGATTATATATTTAGTGCCTCTGGTCGTTTGCACACGGATATCCCTGTTCTCTTTATATTTTATATAGCGCCATATACAGAACAATGGATTGGCTCCTTTAAATGCGATAAGCTTGTTAATGGTACAGAAAGCAGTTGGTACAAGTTTTATTCTACTCGTGACTGGTGTGAATCGTTTGAAACCTGCCTTCAGTCCATGAAACTGAAAGAAAAATGTCTCACCGACTTTCGCTTCTATAACAGCCACTTCTGGTACTGGCCATATTACCCGGCATTCACATTTGACGTCAGCAACTATTTACCTAATACTCGGATCCAGGTTTATTATCAGCGCGGTTATGGGAACAGTTATTTTGTTGTCAATATCATCCGGTGCGAGTCTACTGGGAAATACAACGGTAGTGGTACGTATATTATTTTTGTGTAGCTTTTGGAGATTTCTTTGTTGGCACACGAGTTCTTTGTGTTTGTCCGTTTGCGAGATTCCATGCCCTCGTTAAAAAAGGGCTGCGTGTGTACGCTCTGCGTATCAATTAGTTTCATTTGGGGACTCAGTTCATTCTATATTTAACCAAGAGCAAGTGGTCAACGTGTGTAATGGGTGCTAACAAACCAATAGGAAAACATTGCCAAATGCTGGGGTAATCCTGCAATGTACAACGTTTTTACCAGAAGCTAGGAAGATAGTAACAAATTTATATTTATAAATGTTTTGTTAATGGAACTGTCTTAAGAAAACAAAGGCACAGCGTTGAACATGTGACTAATTCTTTCTTCATATTGCACTCTTCTTACATTTACAGACGTCTTGTTGGAATATAAAATTCCTTAAGACTTTAATAAATACTTTCTTCATAAATAACAAATAATTAATTATTATTATTATTATTGTTTATTATTTAGCTAAAGCTAAACAACTCAAATTGTGAGAAGCGATCCTGCTGGAACAAGGACAGCATCAGCATTTCTTACTAGTCTGCATCCCCTTTCTGCTTAAGTTCCTTTATATTTTTCTTTTCTTTTCAGAAGTCGACACAGGAGATGGTGTTGATGAGGATGAGGATGATTACGACTTGAACGAAGAGGTATACAAATCCCCAAGAAGGAAACCCCATAGAAAAAACAGAGGCAGGATTTAAACGATTAGAGGTTGATAAAGGAATATAACGTGCAAAAAAATTCATCCAGTTTTAACTTCATTTTTTTTTTTACTCTGTTGCATACATCGAATCGTGCGTTTTGGAGCTTTTGAACATATCTTACAGTGTACCTTTTATTCATGTTCGTAGATGATGAATGCCATAAACACGCTTGACGTTCAAAACAACGACTCTTTACAGGTATTATGTTTTAATTTTAGCTTTTTCACCCTGGAAAGCTTGAAGTACATATATATTCTCTTAAGAGTCCCTGTCTGAGAAAACCGGGCAGAGGTCGGAGGAAGGGGGTCGGCCAATCTTCACCATATTTCAGCTGTTTTTTTTGTCCTTACGGATCTAGTATCCATGGTAACATTCATTTGTTGATTGACTTTATTGTTTTCGAAAACAGACCACCCCCAAAAAAACTGCCCCAGTGGGGTGGCGAAAGTAGTGTTTTTGAGGCAACTTCAGCAGTGAATATCTTCTGAACCAAATACGCTACAGAAATGATATGGCACGTATGTAACACTTGTCGTTTTCGTATTAAAGTGAATGGTAGGGTAAAGGTTAACTATCTTTTATTAAAGTTCTGCGAGGCAACTAATAATGCCCCCTTCACGACATTTCCGAAAATCTCAAAATAAGTCTTTTTCACAAGACTGTTTCTCAAGAGTCCGGAAGGGTACAAATATAACACTTCATGCAGATTACTCAACAAACATAGCAAAATGTTTTAAGGCAAGGTTAAAATTGGGCCAGCGAATATCAATTTTTTAACGGATGTTGAATATTATTGATTTTCAACTGTCTCGGATACTTCGGGACCTACATATCGATTCACTTTGCTGTCGATCTCATTATGTGTATTATGTGTATAATGTGTATAATGTGTATGAACCCTCTTGATCTGCTAATATATTCAAAGTAATGAGCAAAGCACTCCTCCGTGATTTTTACTTTTCGTTGTAATCTACAGTGCAACAAAGAACAAAGAAACCAGATAAAAATCACGAAGCAATGAATCACGCATTACTTTGAATATATTAGCATTTACTTGCCAACTGTGAATTTGTAACGCAACCTTTTCCGTCGGTTCATACGTCCTTTATAGCGTTAAATCTAAAAGTGTTCCAGTGAATCAATGTTAATAAGACTCGATACTAAAATTGGTCACATCGTCAAACACGCGTGTTTAATGTTTTAAAAAAATCCATCGACCCATTCTTAAGATTTTCGCAAAAGCGCTCAAATTCAAAAATTACCACAAAATTATTACACAATGATCTTAGAAAAACAATTCGTTCTCGAGATCGCGAACACTAGTATTTTCGAGCCATTTCATCAAAGCATTGATTATTTTTCGGTGCATTTACTACTACTATGCAAAAACTAAGGTCGAAAATGTTTTTGCGATTTACTTCGAAACAAACATACAGATTTTTTTTGTTCTTGAATATTTTGTTTGCCATACACCACAGTTTAAGATGTTGGTGTTTGCTTTTCAAAGCGAAGTCTGGATCGCGCAAAATTTCAATTTTAGTGTTTTCGAGGTTTTTTGTTTATCGTTGTCATGGAAATATCGATTTTCACAAAATGTAAACCACGCTGAAGTTCAATCCAAAACCAAAAAGTACTGAAAATTTCACGTTGGTCCGACAAGGTAAAGACTGTCTAAGAGCCGATTTTAAAAGTGAGGTATGGTCCCAAAAAAACTATATCGAAACACCTTAATTGCAAGAACGATGTCAGTTTTTATTTGCGATCAATTGGGGCAAGTGGCGCTCGTGGACGAAAGACGACGACATCTGCCCAAATCACAGAAGTTGAGCTTATTTTGAACAGGGCTGGACTTTTTATTTCCACTAAAGAAGATATCAGCAACGTGACAATTTGTCCTCGACAAAGGAAGCAACTAACGGTAAATTGGCCGGGCTCTAAAGCTGTCACTTGCCGTTACCCTTCACAACAAAACGGTGAACAAGAACCGTATGGAACGGGAAACCGCGAAGAATAACAAAGCAAGTATCCGAAGAAATATTCTGGATGTGGGACACAGTCGTTCCGATTGGTGTAGGTAAGACTGTCGACAATTTCCTGAGGTTGTAATTTGTAGTTGGTAGTAGCGAGCGAAGATGGTATCTGTTGTCCCGCAAGTCAGTTGTGAATTAGTATTAAACAAGATAGTCAGGTCAAAAATAAACAATTTCAATTTGATCAGTACAAGTTGGTTCGGGGATCCATAGTGGGAATATTTATACAGTTTTGTCATTCGCGATATAGTTCCACAGAGTATGCTAAACGTGGTAAAGATAACTGAGTTTGAATGAAATCCCATTTCTTGTTGATACTTTAATTATCAAAAGCAAACAGGACTGGAGATCAAATTCAAAACACCCATGTTTCCGATTCTAACTTAAAGACGTGAAATAGACGCTTTAATTTGTCGCTATGAATTGCAAAATATAGGATTTCTATCGTGATTTATTTTTTTTATTATGCACTGATTCTACCTAAATGAATGACATAAGCTGCCAAAAATGTACTGAAAAGGAGGCCTATTTGCGTTGAAATAAACACTTAAATCGTATATAGAGTTCTGCATTTTATTTACTCATTGATTTATTTATTTATTTATTTTGCTGATAGCAGGGAATCCGATATCGCCTTACATGACCCTGGCCAAAGCTTACAGAAACACTGCGGTCTTCGATGCGCTGTATCCCCGAAAGAAGCACTAACCCCCCTCCCCCCCCCCCCCCGCCGCCGCCGATTTCTCTGCCTTTCTGACATGAGTTCGTCGTTATCTAGCTGCAGCAAAATTAAAAACATAGGCACGCATTGCGTGCTTGAGCTATGTTGAAATGACGAGTCTTATCTTCGCTTATTTGCGATTTTTAAGACATACTCTGAGGACAAAACAACACACGCGATTATTCTTGCAAATACTTCCCCCTCCACTATAGCACCTGAGTGCATAAGGCCCAGTCTCAGACGCTGCACCTCCCATGTGCCGTACCAAGTAGTACGTAGTTTGTTGGCAGTTGTACGGTGTCCAAATGAGTTTTTTTCCGACAGATTTCAATTAGGCAAGCCAAAATCTCAGGTTACCGCAAAGTACCCGCTAGGTCGTATTTAAAAATACGACCTAGGAGCGAAAATGTATTTGGTACGGCACATGAGAGGAACGGCGTCTGAACTGGGCCTAAAACAGCTTTTTCGTTTACTCAGCAATACCTTTGGAATGCAAAACAAAATCCCGCTAAAAACCCAGTTGGACTAAAATTGGAAATAGAGCAACCATAGGGCTAGTAGGCTACAGGCTAAAAAGTCAAACTGACACTAGAACAAAACGACTGTATAAAAATTTCAAATTAAATTCAAAACTGAAACCTCAGTTAAGGTCAGCTAATGATTGTCTGCATATTACTGAAGAATATAAATCGAGGTCACAACAAGATGTGAAACAAACAAGTGTAGTAGATTAATAATTTGAGGAGAGAAAAGTCATTGCAGTCATGTTAAAACGCAGACTGCAGACTGCAGACTGCAGACTGTGCAGACTGCAGACCATGCAGACTACTCAGACTATGCAGGCTCCCGTACATGTTCCCGTATATGATAAAACCAAGAAAGAAATCACTTCTATGTCGGCTGGAAAATCTGTGGATATGACTGATCTAAATCATGGACACAACATCGTAAACTAAAACTAAACCGCATTATCGGAGGAGAAAACAGGTTTAAAAAACCTACTGACACGCTTGAATAAACAAGCTAATTTATGCAAATTGCAATCTTATAAACACGTCTCTATAAATTTCAAATTACCAAGCAAAGCTCTTTCAAAAGCCTTGCAAAGTACAGTCAAAATTATCCATATCAAGCACAGATACAATCTTTTTAACCAACATCTTGCTCAAGGATACATAACCAAAACAGCTGTTTCACAACACAAATCATAAAAGAACAAATTAAATTACAGTTTCTCGTCAACGAGTCTATTTTTGGAACGAGGTTAATTGTTATTGTCACGTACTCACGTTCCACCGTTGGCCACGACAAAGTTCAATTTACCTGCCCTTACAATAGCTTTAGGAAATTACCATCAATTCCACCACACCAAGCCTTTACTGAGAATATAATATTCGAGCGAAAAAAAGTAGAAAAGCACATTTGCTCTGATCGTTTCCGTCCACATATGTACATTCAACATGGCCGGTAAGCTTAACCTTGTCTGACCTTCAGCTTCAGTAAGCGGATTCTAACCAGCGCTTTCATTTGTAGAATGTACTCTTAGCTTAGAAGCCTCAATCTGATTGGTGCCATATAGTGCCACATAAATTCCCCGGGGGGTTGTACTCCCATGTGAAAGGTGCCTGGATGCTCGTCGTCTCGCGTTCTCCATCTGTTTTAGAAAAGTTTTAATTCGAATTTTCCGACGAGCGTTCCCGCCCGTCTCACAAAGGACTTCCCCCCCGGGATCAAAAATACATACATACATACATACATACATACATACATACATACATACATACATACATACATACATACATACATACATACATACATACATACATACATACATACATACATACATACATACATACATGAGGAAGTTGATGTTGAAATGAAACGAATGGCGCACTGCTTAGCAGATCAGCAGTTCCTTCTCCAGACTTGCCGCAGAACAAAGAAAGAGGCCATATGAACAAGCTAGAGAGCCGGAAGAGCAGTCTGAAGACCACGAGGAAAATTGGGAAAGAGAGAATGACCTGGCGCAGATGAGAAAGGCTGTCTATCAGGAAATTAATCTTCCATACCCATTAGAATACAAGGGTGATAGCTTGTGTGACTTACACAAGAGAAACAAATTTCAGGCGAAATACAAGATCAAAGATCGACAAGTTATTTGCCAGCATTTTGACTTACCCGTTAGTGGCCCTCAAAACAGAAAGGCGACTTACATTCTGCAATTTCAGCGCTACTGTTTCGTTGTTCATGCTCACAGAAAGAATAGAAAGCACAGTTGAAATACTGATACATACGGCTGAAGAGCTTTCCATTTTTTTCAAGACCCACTTTAAAGTCCCGGGGGGGGGACTCTTTTACCAAAATAAGCTATACTAAGGTATGTGCCGCGTGAAAGGGTATGGACTTTGTGCTGTTTTGGTCTGAAATAGGACATGGATTTATCCATTTTGGTCTGAAATAGGGTTAGGTTTTGCCCTCTGGTCTGGAATTAGGTACTATTTTTAGAAGAAGCTACTTTATTGTTATTATTATTCATCTCTTGAGAAGTGGGGTTTGATTAACATCTGAAACCCTTCTCAAACGTTTACGCAAACTGAAGCACTTCCTGGGCAGCTGCGATCATGTATCAGATTGTACTCTGTACGTGCTGCAACGGCTTGGTCTGAAAAAACGAATCGAATTCTGGGGTGTCTTGAAACAGGATTGTGAAAGTCCCCGATATATTCTGGTCTGAAAACGCGAATGGCTCCGACTCAAAAAACTCCGACTCAATTTTTCGGGGAGTATCCACGGGGCTGAAGTCCACTGGAACGGATATTAGTAGGGAAAGTTCCGAAAACTGTTGCTTTATATCAAAAAACGGACCATCATTCAACCGAGAAAAAAAAGGAATGGCGGAAATAGGTTTAACCTTTTCTTGGAGGTTGCTGGAATTCGAATATGCTCAGTGCCCCACTTGCCCCGGGAAGATACTCTGTATATAAGATATCAGGTCTTGTTGAAGATTAGTAATTCAGAGACCAGTGGAAAACAAACTAAAACTGAGAAACGAGTCTATTTACAACTATCGTTCTGTTGGTTTAAAAACGCTTCTTTCCCGGTTTTTTCAGGTTTTCCACTTTCTATGATTTCAGTTTAGTTTATGACTGAACTGCGGATTTTCCAATACAGATAGCTAAAATGGACTACTCAAGTGTTATCATCAGTGAGTCGAGTTTTCGAAAAATGCTTTAGGGAAAACAGTTTTTACGAAGGAGAAACCATTTTCCTAGCCGGTGTCTCCTACAACTTTGGCACTGACCCTTGCGAAAACAAAAATTATGTTTGCACTTATTTTCATCTTTGTAGCTGGCGCTTGCCAATATAAATAATCCTGCTGCCTGCGGCTCGGCTTGGAAAAAAAGAAAAAGGCAAATTGCCAATAATTTCCACGTAGGTACCGAACAAGCTAGTTCTGAGAACTTCAATGATAATCGGACCATCGGCTAGCACTTGGCAAGGGTGGGCGGGTGGGTGAGGAATTATTGCATTCGCCAGGTTACCAAGCTTTTTCTCGCTGAATGTGAGGACTGTACCCAAACTTATCGGGTAGAGTTTGAAATTAATTCAGGTCATAGATGGCCAAAAAAACTTATTTTCTTCACCAAGAAAAAAAAACATGAAATGGCTACGTCGTCACGGAAATGTTTGACCGCCGACGGTATTTGTTTTGGGAAACTATGATACGGTAGAGTCAAAACCACCAGGCACAGGACTTCACTACGAGCAAGGAGCTATTGACGTCACGGCAAAGCAAAGCGATTCAGGAAATCTACAGGCCTGATGCTTTGCCAGAAGCCAGACGCTTTAAACGCTAAACAACAACCATTGTTAGCAACAAAGCTCAGCTTGACTACAGTATAATATGTCACGCAATTCTTTAAACGTGACGTTGGGTTTGCATTTGGATTCGAATTTATAAACTGTATAAAAATGGAGAATTCACAAATAATATAGCAAGATACTTCAATCACTGGTTTTACGTACATTCTCGAACAGTTTATGAGTGGAAATTGAAGTAATACGATCGAAAGCGTAAAGAATGCTATGTCGGTGCTGAGTTGCCGAGGCAGTTGAGAATCAACAGTGCGGTAAAAACAGCGAACCGTTAGAAAACTTTGATTCGTTGGCCCAATTTCAACTTTGGCTGAAAACATCTTCCAATGTTTGGTGAGTCCCGGACATCTGAGAAACAGCCTTGTGAAAAAGGCTTATTTTGTGTTTTTTGAAAATGTCACGGAGTGTGTATAATTAGTTTCCTTTTAGATGGTGAATTAAGGATAGTTAACGTTTGAACTCGTATTTATTTTAATGAAAAAAGTTTAAATATTGCGTGTGTTTAAAATTAGGTTCGTAGCGGTTTAGCTTCAAAAGATATTCAAAGCTGAATTTTACTCAAAATCACTACTTTCACCACCCCAGAGGGGCAGTTTTTGGGGGGGCGTGGTCTGTTCTCAAAAACATTGAAGCCAGTAACTAACAGAAATATGGTTGAGATCAGCTGACCCCCTTCTTCCAAGATTTTTCAATTTTGCCTGGTTTTCTCAGACAGAGACTCTTAACCAATTTCTGTGATGCTCTTTGCAAGTATAAAGTTTAGAGAATTTGGTGATAAATCATTGGAGAAATTATCAGAGAATTTCCAACGGTCTCCTGCTGTATTGCCGAATGTCAACTCCGGTAAACAGTCACTATGAGAGCAAATATCCTTACTGTCATTTTATAACATGCGTTCTATTGAGCGATATGGAAATTAGTTAAACGGTCTGCATTTACAGTTAAGCTGTAAATGGTGTTTTTCTCTTTTCCTGAAATTTTATAAGAGATTGGAAACCGCCTTGCACGAAGTAATCCTCGTTAGTTAAAAACTCGTGTAAAACAAATCTGAGAAAGTTGGGAGAGTGTCTAGTCCATTTGCTCAATATGTCTGATATTATTTCGTTCATAGAATGCCGTTAACGTTTTTGATGCTAAGATGAAGGATTACCTAAATCGAACATCCATTCTTGGTACATATTTGATTAAAACGGGCCAAGAAAATATGGAAGAACTATTTATGGCCACGGTCGCGTTTGAGGAATTCGCACTAAGATTTGGCCAACATCATCTTACACAATCAGTCCCTCTCATTAGCTTGAGTGGCGAGAAAGTGGGTAAGTCATTGAGAACTTTCTCAGAATAGTATTATCCATTCAAAGTTCAGTCTGAAAAGGAGACTACTCTTAATAAATCAATTTTCATGTTATACAGTTCAAAAAATGAAGTGAAAACTTAAACTCGGCTTTCAATTAAGAAAAAAGTCTTATTTTCTTTTAAGGACAAAGCACCAGCCGGTTTTAATGAGTGAATTATTAAACAGAATAAAACAAAAAACGACTTAACGAGTCAACCGTACATCAAGCTTTTAAATGCAATTTCATGTACATCGTTGAATTTTTCGTAAGCAACATCGGGATCACAATCAGAATCGGGATCACAATCGGGATCTTACAGGTGATGACGTACGTAAGGTGCCCGAACTTCTGTTAAGCGCAGCAATTCTCTCAAAACTCATTCAAATGTGGTTACTCATGGTGGTCGATTATAGGATCTCGTACAAGGAAGTGGTCACTCACATAACATTTTCCTACAGGTTTGCAGATCAGGCGACGTTTCCACGAAAACGAAAGTGATTTTCACCTTGAGGAATCGAACGGACTAAACTACATCAGTATTCCTTTAGAAGATCTTCACAATGGTTTGCATTTTGTTATGATAAAAATTTAAATGGAGAAGATTTGTTAACTAGAGTGAATGAATTGACTATTTAAACTGGCATCCGACTCCATCCTCAGTTAAAACTGTAAAGAACACTAGATCTTATACATACGGAAGTTGCATGCACGCTTATAAATACATTACTGTACCATTTCTATTATTCTGATCATGCTGCATGTTTAATTACCGCCTGCTACTAAAAGTGAGGGGTGATTTTTAAAGTAACTACTCCTCGATCGAGAATGCTAAATCGATACTGAATGAAAGGTTGATAAGAGCTCTGCGAAATACAGTTAGAGGCCACTTTTTGGCCTGATGGTATCACTAACTTCAATAAATGTCAAGAAAATGGTCAATTTTCTTAACCGTTGTTTACTTTTGCTTACTTTTTTCCAGACTCAGTGTTATTAGGAGTTGTGTACAAAGACCTTCATGAGATGTTTGTGAGCAACCAGACCAACTCCAACACAAATAACGAAAGCAGGTTTGGGTGACCGAAAAAATACTCAGGATTAGGGTTATGAATGAAATCCTTAGATCTTGATTTTGAAGATTTTAGCTGCTGTTTGTGCTACGTTCGTTATTGAGAACTTGGCAGAGGAGACCTGCATGCTCAAGATCACTTATTTTTCTACTTTTCAGTAATAGTCTGAACACTATTATAATGTCAGCAACCATACGTCCCGAGCCAGTGAAACTGAAAGAAAATGTAACCTTGGTGTTCACAAATGTTCAGGTATCTCATCCCTTTGTTGTCCAATTTTGCACCAGTTTATTAAAAATAACAGCGAAAATACGGGTACAGACAGCTAACAACTAACAAATACCCCCTCTTTGGGAAAGGAGGCGTCTTTTAATCTTAGAAAGACACTTCTCTAAGACAGTTACCTTCAAGACTAACACCTCTCTAAGGCAGGAACCTCTCTAAGAAATATGTCTCCATAACCGATAACTCTTGGAGACAGATACGTGGATATCGTTTCCTTGCTATACAACCTTTGCTTGATATCTCATTAACAGTGGCTCGGATTTTCATAGAGACATCTGGGTTACGTGCCTAAGAAGCCAAGTTCTCAAGGGCCTCTGTCCTTCCTTAAAACTCTTAGAACCAGTGGCCTTTCAAAATCATTCTCAAATCCACTTTGCTCCCTTTGCTTGGTTTCAGGAAGCAACAAGGAAGAGAGAATGCGTGTTTTGGAACTTCTTAGAAAACAGGTGAGTACTCCTGATATGCAGTCACGCGAATGTCAATCACAGATAATGACACTAGAAATGGAGGCTTTGTGTGCCAATACTAGGCAAGAGGAAATCAGGTGACAAGTGACAGAAATCGAAAATTATACTGCACTGTTAATAAGCTGTTACTGACAGCTGTTAAACAAAAGGGCTTCTAGGCTGGAACGCGATACTAAAAAATTTGAAAGAAGCATGTTTGGACAATTTTTACAAGGAATTCTACCGATATGGAGAATGAAATATCTGTAACAAACAGCGTTGCCCTCAGTAAGTACATTGTTTCAAGCCGTCGCCATCAGAAAGCGTACTTTTTACAACCACGAGTTGAATATTTACGGTCCTCCCTTCTATCAACATGAATTTCCTTGTTGTTCTGAAGGTAAATTCAACTATTTTCTGCAGTCCCATAGGTTGGTCAGGACAAGGATGTCATGTGAAATCGATGGATGATTCCAAAACAGAGTGCACGTGCAATCATTTGACTCACTTTGCTGTTCTCATGCAGTTTAATTCGAAATCAACTGGAAATAAAGATAACAGTATATCAAAGGTAAGTTCAAGGAGAATGATACCTTTGCATACAGTAATGATGAGATTCGGACTTTATAAATTGATTTGAAAAAGTCTGCAATATGCTGTTAAACATCTTCTGGAAATAGAGGTGTCCCAAGGAGTCGATATCATAAATACGAAATATTTTTCTCCTGTGTCTTAGTACGTTGATGATGATAGAATACATTGTCAATCTTGTCGCCATATTGAGAGAGAGCCTTTTTAAATCATCTAGGACATCATAAAAGTAGAGATGAATTCCGCCCGTTCTAAAATTGCCTTCTTTAAATTAATTGCCTTGTCAGTTAAGACGCACGTGAGGTTATAATTAAAAAAGAAATCCAAAATTTGGGATTACGTGAAATCTACTATGATGTCAGAAAATCCCCGGCATTGTAAAACATGTAAAAAATGCAAGAAGTATCACGTAAAATTGTTCCAGTCAGCTGTGCGATGGGTACTTTGATCATGAATTTTATAGTTGCTGCTGCTGGTGTTAAATTTGCCAACTTTTCTTGTTTAATTCATAAAGACAGATGAGAAGATACTGGAAATCCTCACCTATCTGGGTTTGACTCTTTCTTTGTTCGGAATCACATTAACAATTATCTGTTATGTTTTTCTCACGTAAGTATAAACCTTGGTACTACGATGCTCTGTCGACTGACAGATCTATTGTTGTTGTTTTTGCTTTTTCTTGTCCTTGTTCTCGTTGTTGTTGTTTTTCTTGTTATTTTATGGACTGTTCTTTCTTCAGAGACGTCAAAGCGCCCTTATCCCAGATCCGCGTTAGTCTGGTCTCTTCCCTCGGCGCAGGACAAATCATCTTTCTCGCCGGAATCGGGGCAACCGAAAACAAGGTAATCCTGGAAAGGCGTAAGATAACCTTACCCCTCAAGGTAGTGCCCAGGCGTAAACGAGACTTGACACTATGTTGTCTCATGAACAACAACAACAACAACTCAGTAACATAATTTAGAAATAACAAATTACATGCACCCCACAGCTAGCAGAACGTGCTATTCGAGATAGGTCAAGTAGACAACACTGCTAAAATGATGTTGTTTTCCATCTCGTTCTTTCTTTTATGTGTACAATTACTCATAGAGATCACTGCAAGGAGAGGACGTCTGCGTACTTCGTTCAAAAACTCTTGACCACTTCATACAAAAATGCAAAATCTATAAACAGCGGAAGACAGCTAAAAATACCGTAATCCCTTTGTTTGCGACACTTACCATACAAACACAGCTTGTATAAAGAATGGCTGTCTGAGGGAAGCATCCAAATAACCATATATCTTCAAGTAACCGTGGTAACCGCCATCTTGCAGGGAGCCTGTGTAGCAGTAGCAGCTCTTGTACAGTACTTCTTTATGGCTGCTTTCTGTTGGATGTTAATCGAAGGAGTTTACTTGTATTTGTTCGTCGTTAAAGTCTACAACGTCAGCAACAAGATGAAGATTTGCCACGGGATGTCGTGGGGTAAGTGCATGGAACTGAAATAAAGTGTAAACTAGAATGTTGCATCTGGATTGATCGGACATTTGTCTTAATTGCCACCTAACGGCAGCAGTGAAGCAACTTTCTAATATCCTCTTGAGAAAAAATATAACCCGCACCACTGGAAAGTACTGCTTACTGCTTGATAGATTTTATTTTAATGGATCACATGTTATCAACTTGCAGGTTTCCCTGTTGTTATGGTCTCGTTAACACTGAGTATTGCTGCAGGAAAAAACGGAATCGAGAGTTTTGTCAGCAGGGAATAGTAAGAACAATAGTGGTAAATTATTTGAATATTTTTAACCCGTAACCAGCAGATCAACGCCAGTAAAATTCATTTTGCTGTTCAGTTTGCGTCTCACACGCTGGTAATTTACCAAATCGGCCACCGATGAATTGAGGTAGGGGCATTAAACCGTGATATGTATCACGGTATGCCTATGCCACTCGGTGGTGGTAGTGACAGAGTTAATTTTATTCTCTAGTCGTTGTTTATAACACGCTAATATTTGGCGGCTATTGGAGCTGTCCCATATGCATGGCTTACAGAAATGATGACTAACTTTACATTTGTTTTAATTTGTTTCTCTCTTTGTTAGTTGTTGGATGACTTCCTCCAGTGGTCAAATCTGGATATTTGTATTGTTTGTTGTTGCTGTTGAACTGGTAAGCTGAGCTTATCTCCTGTTACCATCGTTACCGTCATGTAAGGCCTCAATACACGCTCTATCCATTCGCCGTCGTTTCTCATTTTTGTCCACAAAGTGCCCTAACTTCCACACCCCTATTAAACCAAGCTAGGATAGTTTTATGTGTGAGATTTATCCCACATGTTTGATAAGGATGGTATGGCATTGGTGGCGATTATAAGCGATGATAAAGATGACGACAGTGATAATTATGATATTTTTATTTCCTCTCTAGCTCAACGTTTTGATTCTCGTTCGAGTTATCAAGGAAATGACAACAATGCAACAAGCAAAGGACAATCAGGCAGAACAAATAAGGTAACATACACACTTCACACATTTCGTTGCTTCCACGACTGCTCGCACGGTACCGCCGCCTATCTCGTTGAACAGAGAGAAGAGAGAGCAACACTATTTAAACAATAGAGTTCTTCTGTCGAAAGCACTATCGTGTGATAGGTTGTCCGAGGAAATTTGATGTTCACAACAAATATTAGCCCGAGAACGTAGTTCGAGGGCTTATATAAAGTTTGAACATTAAATTTCCGAGGGAGCCTATCACACATAGGGCCTGAGACAAAAGCACTCTATGGTTTTTATTGTATCACGCTAAATTTTGCGCGAAAATTGCCAAAAAAGGGCACTATGCGCTGATAGGCGCCCTCTGAAGAGAGACACCATCGTGTCATGCGATCGATTTCGACCAATGGAAACACGCCAAAATTTAGCCGATGTTGTAGTATAAACTGGTATAAAAAAATGGAAGGAAGATAAACATGAGTGTTCATATCACATTGTATAATAAATTAGCTACAATCTATGAGGCATAAGCGTCTATAATCCAAATATTTATTTCCTGCAGACTTGGTATCAAAGCATGCGTGGTGCTAATACCTCTCCTAGGAGTGACGTGGTTATTCGGACTTCTATCGTCAACACACAAAGCTTTCGTCTACATTTTCACGATCTTCAACTCCACTCAGGTAAATTACGAGCTAGATATCTGTGTCATAAGGTTGCTGTTCTATTGGTGCTAACGCCATTCACACTGAGTTTTTTTTCTAATTTCCTTCTCAGGGTTTCTTCATATTTCTTCTCCATTGTGCAAGAAACACTGAGGTAAGAAAACAGCTACCAGTTCATGTTTCGTTCTACCTCCTTAATTTTACCACAGTGCAAAACTTGACATGTTCATTAAAAAAAATCAAGTTGAGAAAACGGACGTACAGTTCAACGTGGGATTGGTCTGGCTGATGCCAAATACTTTTGAGTAGCGGGTTTCGTTTTAAAACGATTTAAAGTAAGAAATTCATTTCTATGAGCTAACTTTTAAGCAACCGTAATTTCTTCGTTAAACATGTACACCGAGACGTTTGTTTTCTTTCTTATTTAGCGTTGTCACCTTTCGTTTAATGACTTGAATATGTCACACAAGGTTATACAATTCAAATGAATATCGAGCTCACATCAAGGATATGTTGGTACCTCTATTAAATACCGAGGACGTTTTCAAAACTGACCTGAAATACCCGGCGTTTATTTCGGGCTTTCCCTTTAAGCGAGAAAACACGGTATTTACATGTTTTACCTTTTAATTTAAGACTGTATTAGCAATTATTCGACTGTTGCGCAGTTTTTTTTTTATCCAGGATGATAATGACAATGACGGTGACACTAGCATTTGCGATGGCCACGGGATGACCTTTCTGTTTTGGTTAAATTTACCTTTGTCTTTTCAAATTATTTCATTTATCTGCAGATAAGGGAGAGGCTCAAAAGAAGAGTCCGCCTGATTTTTCCAGCAGCAAGCAACGGAGCCAGTAATATCAAGAGAAGCTCCGAAATGAATGATAGTAGCGGAATTGTCTCTCTGAGAAAAATTGAAGTTCTTCCTGGAAGTATGGGCAGCCAGAGCAATGAAACCCTGGTGCAAGTTTCGCTGTAGTGTGGCATTTCATAATCAGACCTCCACATGCAGACACGTCAGTCCATAACACACTGTTATCAGGATCAGTTTGCTTTAGTCACCAGTCAAATGTTGCAGTTGCCGTTTAGAAAGGCAATCCAAGTTCTTTACCAATTTTTATCGTGATTAATGTATTCTTTTTGGCAGTAAATAACCATAATGAACGAGAATAAATTAACATAAAATAAGACAATAGACGGAGCTTAGGGGATGATTTTAGCTGTAATTACGCATAATTTCTGCCCTTGTTTAATGGGCACTAAGGTTCGTGCATTAGACATAATAGGAAAAAATTATACTAGAAAAAGCAATTTTGAAAAACGTGCGCTCTGATTGGTTGAATTCCTTGATTTATTAATTTAGCATTGAGGATATCAAAAGTTTTCGTTACGCAATAAGTCTTGTCCAAATACGTAGCTAAAAAACTCAGCAACGATTTAATAAAGTAGGTATTACACTCGCATTCGTTAGATAAGGGTTCATTGTAACCAACTTGGCTCAAGCGCCTCGTTGATCATGTCACCTCGCATCCACATCGTGTGCTCGCGAAATAATTGTTGCAAGTGCGCGCGGGATACGGGATCAAAACAACATTCGGGAAGGGCAGGTATTTTATATTTTTGTCTTGAAATCCTTGCTAGCTGGAAAAGCGATATGCACGACAGCGAATCAAGCAACTCCATCAACTCTCCACTCTGCAAACGTTTGGTTAGGATGAGAATTCCATGTTAATGACGCGGGAGTTGGTGCTTAAATATTTTTTTTTTGTCAGTATGTACTGAAAAGTCAGTGAGATGGAACGTAAGGGAAACGAGATGTCAAATACAGTATGAGTAGTCAGACGACAACATGCTTAGTGGTGCAATCTTAGTTTTAACAAGCTTGCTTGGTTAACAAGTGAGAGCATGAAGAACGTAAAGTACAACGTTCATAAAGTAAATGTTATCATAGACTTGAACAAGAGACGATCAAGCAAAATTGGTCATCTCGTGACTCAAATGTACTCAACAAATTTAGGTAGCCAAAGGTAAATACACACTTTCCTTCTCTTCCCTTCAGTGACGTGTCGATATGGATACCTGGATCATTGCAATGCATTACCTCTGATTGGTTAACATTTTAATGTACTTTAAACTCTGTAACCCACTGAGCCTCATTGAGTCGTCCCTGAATAGCAACTCTTGCCACTTTTGTCCAACTTCCAAGTGCGACCGAAAGACTCCCTTGAACCAACTAAACAAGACGGTGTCGTTTATAAGATTCCATGTGAGTGCTGCAAAGTATACATCGGGGAAACAGGGAGAGCGATGCAAGGCAGGATAAAGGAACACGACAGAGATATACGGCTTGCTCGTACGCAAACCTCCGCAGTTTCGGAGCACCCTAATGAAACGGGGCATCTTCCTATTTGGAAAGAAGTTAAGTTTATTGATCGTGACCCTCACTGGTACACACGTAGGGTCAAAGAGGCTATCCATAGAAGACTTTATCCTAATAACATCAATAGAGATAGTGAAATCGAAATTCCTGAAGCTTGGATACCTAAGATCAAAAAGCACAACAGCCGATCAATCACAAGGCGGACCTGTGAGGGAACAACATCTAATAGTCGGAATAAGAATGAGGATCGAAATGCACCAATAGCAGGGAACTAACATGCTACAAATAGCGACACCTAAACAATCGACCTCATCGCCTGATGAAGACTAGCATTATTGCAGTCGAAACGTCGCGATCAACAACTCAAAGCGATTCCATCGTGAGACAAACGAATAAACGTTCATCTTGCCTTCCAAAATCTATACTGCAATGCAATCAGACGCCCGCTTGATATTCTGAAAAGCACTTCGTGGTCACATTGGAATTTCCGGCCCGTTTAGTGATTAGTGGTGGTGGCAACCGACTGATGTATCGATCAAGCAATCAGTCGGTCAGTCAGTCAGTCAGTCAGTCAGTCAGTCAGTCAGTCAGTCGATCGGTTGGTCGGTCGGTCAGTCAATCAATGGCTATACTGTGATGGTAAGTAATTAAGTTAATAGCATGCGCTTTTACCCATCAGACACCTTACAAGAAGTAGGCTGCAAGCATGGCAACCAACATGAAGGCACTAAGCTGAATGGAAGAGGCCTTTGACAAATTTATAGCTGGATCGAAAACAACGCTGTTATTAAATTTGGGGCAACGGTAAATAAAAAGCTGTTTGCTTCCTTGTTTCCCGAAACTGGGGAATCCATCGGGCATTGCGGTGTAGACACCATCAAGCTGGCACTAAAAAGTGGATAAAACACAAACCACATTAACAGGAAAGTGATGCTATTCAATGTGAAATTTCAATGTCCTGCTTTAGGTGCACCTTGGTCTCTATTATTCTAGATTTCGTAAAAGCTTCATAAATCCTATTTAGACCATGCTCTTATGGACTACTGGGACGGTGGTGGGGAGGGAAATTCACAATCCTCCTCCGTTACTTCAACAGTATTAAGGCTGTGGCAACAAAACGTTCTAGTAAGTTCCTTAAAGGTTCACAACTAGAGCTCTTGACGTCACGAAACGTATAAATTACGTCATCATTTCAAAAGACGGCCATCTTGGCTTTTTAAAATGATCTTAAATTTCACAAAACCACGAAAGTTGACTACTAATGATCACAACCATTAAAGGAAATTTAAAAGATTGAAGTAAAAAGTAAAATTACAAGAAAAATAAAAATGTTCATAGACAAACAGAAAAAAATCGAAATTTTATAAATTCTGTCTATCAAAATGTGGTTACTATGTTCACATTAAATACTACACACAGTCGCATGTCATATTACATTGTTGCAAGTAATATTTGGGTAAAAAATTGCAATGTTTTAAGACTTTTGCTTGTGTATTAAAGAAAGTTATAAACGTCCGAGGTCCTTGGTGACAGATCCCCCCTGCACACACGCAGTACACAACGGCCTCGCCCAATCTCAGTTCCTGTATCGATAGAGCTACACATTTGTTTGTTTTTATATTATTGTTATTATTCTCGTTGTTAATCATTTCAATTTTGTTATCATTATTACCGTTTTTGGCAACACAACTGTTTTGACTGTTCTTGTTGTTGTTAATTTTACTAATGATGCAGTTAATGTCATCAATTTCACCGTTATCATTGTCCTTTTGTAAAGCCCGGCCTTACCTCATTGGCAACTACAAGAAATTCATCCTCGCCAAAAACAGCAACTGTGGGACATTTGTTATCACATTTGGCTTCAAAAGGAAATTAAAGTGAATGTCAAATAATTAAGTACAAGAATAAAAGTCTTATTAGAGGAAAAGAAAAATGGAAAACTACGTTACAAGAAAAGAACTGAAAATGACCTTTGTCTTTGACTTCATCACTTTTTGCCTCTTTGCCGTCCTCTTTGGCTTTCTGGCTTTTCACAGCAATAGCAACTTCTAGGTATTCTCCGACCTCGTTATTCTTGCAAAGGCCCGAAATTGCAGTTCCGTCGCAGAAAGTGTAGTTTTCAACCTGAGAGCAAATAAATAAAATAAAATAAAATAAAATAAATAAATAAACAAAAATACATAAAAATAAAAACCAACCTTAATAACGAATTTCACAACTCCTTTATCCACTTCATAGTCTTCACTGTCGAACGTGATTTTTCCTTCTTTTTGGAAGATACAGCTATTTCGAGAAACGTTGTCGGAAAAAAGCAAAAAACTGCACAAGCCAATCCCGAAAGGTATTTTGGGATACGGTCAGTGAATTTTAATAAGTCAATTGATACATTAAACCCGCGATGCCTCGTCCGTACAGTGACGATCTTAGATGGCGAGCCATATGGATGAAGGAGTTTTTAGGTTATAGTGTAGATGATGTAGCGGCTACTTTATTCATGTCCCCAAGATCGGTGGAGCGCTATATTTCAAAATGCCTAAATACTGGCGAAGTAAAATGGGAGAAATTAGGGCGACCTTTGAATAGTTTTGCCATGCATCCACACGTGGAGTTCGTAATTATGGAAGCTGTTCTTGAACACCCGGACAAAACTCTTGCAGAGATTGCCTACGATGTCTACGAACAGACAGGGTCAGAAAATGTTGTTTCCAGCATATTGCGGTATTTGAAACGGAATAGTTTCACCCGCAAAAAGGTTTGTGAAATACTCGCTTTACTATAATAGGGCTTTTTATTTCGCAAATTTGCATCATTTTCCTGGTGTGTCAATTTAAGCGTGTTTTATCATTTTAAGCTGGCAAGAATTGCCCTTCAAAGATCTGAGGAGGCAAGTTTTCAGGTCCAATGTTTGTCTCCTGGATCCTGAAATGTTGGTGTGTTTGGACGAAAGCGGATTTGTAAGTATTCAATTGCTGTTTTACAACTTTTTGTACTCTTCAATTATTTTTCACAAATCACAATTTTTTCGTCAACCTTTTACTTTTTTAGGACAAAAGACTTCCTCGCACCTATGGCTATAGTCTAGTCGGTAACAGAGCCACGGTCAAACGTCAGGCGCAGAACTGGGGACCGCGCATAACGGCCATACCCGTTATTTGTACGGAAGGAATGATAGAAGTGGGTATCTATCAGGGCAAGGTCAACGGGGCAAAATTTGAAGAG
The DNA here is from genome assembly GCA_964017195.1 of Siderastrea radians. Classification (NCBI taxonomy): domain Eukaryota; kingdom Metazoa; phylum Cnidaria; class Anthozoa; order Scleractinia; family Rhizangiidae; genus Siderastrea; species Siderastrea radians. The sequence goes on along the minus strand of OZ024898.1, from coordinate 39,358,451 downwards.
TTTGTGGATCAAAAGCTCTGCCCTAACTTGCTTCCATTTAATGGCATCAATCCACGATCAGTGGTCATAATGGGTAAGCATAAAATTTCTTGCAACACTACGATGTGGCGGTGGTTATGAAATTAAATATTTTTGTAACTCCTCAGATACTTCATTCCCTTCCATTTGAAATTTAAACCCTCTCTGATTCACGCGATTAGCATCACATTAATTTATTTCTTCCTTATTTTTCATTTGCCACAGATAATGCGGCTATCCACCACACCGACGCCGTAGTTAACAGGATTCATGCCGCGGGAGCAATGGTTGTGTTCCTTCCGCCATACAGCCCGGATTTTATGCCATGCGAAGAACTGTTTGCCCAAACAAAAAACTGGATCAGGGAAAATGACGCGGCCTGGCAATTTTGCCAGGATCCCAAATTTATGGTGGAAGAAGCATTTCCTCAGGTTACTGATGAACAGATCAGAAACTACATTCAACATGCCGAATACCTGTGATAAATAAACAAATGAATTTTATTCAGTGTTAATGACGAATGTTTGATTATTATCACATATTAAAAAACTACAAAGAATTCATTTCTTTTAACAGTTTATCCTTTTGCAAAGAAAATACGTTTTCTGTAAGGACGTCATCGTCTTTCAATGCTTTGAGATCCTTTAGCTGCTGAAGAATGCTTGAACGCATACGCACCTACAAGTAGAAAAGCGTTTGGTTAAGAAAATAAAACACATTTAAAGGCCGCTAGCATCTGCTAAGAAATGCCTCTCTTGCCTTTCTTTCAGCGCCATCCGTGGATTGTCCACTGACTTCACCTGATGTTTGACTTTTGAATGATTTTGAAGCCGCTTTCGAATTGCCAGTAAAAAATGGAACATTCGGAGGGTTATCTTCACTCTTGTGGGTTCCGTTAACCTGTAATGGAATAAAATGATACAAATTGAACTATTCCTGTTTTCAATAGTTATTTTTACGGACACCTGCCGATCTCAATTCGAGCTCATCAGAGGAGGTAAAAACAACATAAAACCTTGACCAATAATTATATTGGAGAAGTGTAATTCGTTGTTGCAAAATTAGCTCAAAACTTGTCCAAGGCATTTCAGTCTCAAGAACGTGCAACACGTGCGTTTTATGCTAATTTTTGTAGACATTTGGAAACAACTTCTGGCTGAAAACTCGCCTTAGAAAATACGAAGCAAACAATCTTATAAAAATATAGTCTGAAGGTGGATATGAAATTTAACTAAAGAAGGTGAAAATTACTCTCGGCAACTCAAATTTTCCTTACCACCAATTGGCCCAGCAGCGCAATTTGAACTCGGGAAGAGTATGCTTCTCTCTAAGCCGTGAAAGACAAGAGTCGTAGCTGTTTTCTTCCTCTCCGTCCCCGCTATCATCTCGAGCACTACTGGGATTACCTAAGTCAGAATAGTGATAATCATAATCATTATCACTGAGAACAAGGGAAAAAATCTCACTTAAGCTTAACTTTTGGTGCAACAAAACGTGCAAAACATGGCTTATTGTGTTTCTTACCTTTTCTCTTTTTGCCCGAAGAACCCCTTGGAACGTCTTTATGTGGATCCACCCACAATGTTATCATCCCGTTTTTTACCAAAGAAAACGCTTCGGCGAGCTGGATTTCGGACGATATAGAGAATTTCTTGTTTCCGTCCGCGTAGTAGCCGATTTGGAAGGTCGTGTCGGTTGCTGGAAATATTTCCTCTTTACAATTCTGCAGAAAGTATTGCTTCAATTGCATGACTGTTGCAAAGCAAGGTACTTTCCTGACACTGTAGGTGTCGTACCTGTGTTTGTGGGCTTCTTTCAGCACACGCAGACAGACGTCCATGGCCTCTCCTGCCATGTTTTTTAAAGATTTCACGGAAATGATGAAACTACCCAAAATACCTTTCGGGATTGGCTTGTGCAGTTTTCTGGGGTTTTTTTCCGACAACGTTTCTCGAAATAGCTGTATACACAGCGAGCTTTAGAGTGACCTGTGGATCCTTCAGATATGCCTTCATGTCAAGATTGGAAGCATATCTATGCCTTTTAAATAAAAGTAAAGAAATGAATTAAAAGTTTGCCCGTAGCCATGCTATTGAGTAGGAAAGTAAGTCACCAAAGGTAGCAATGAGTGGAGAAATGAATAAATTCTGAATGAATGGTCAAATGAACAACAGAATATCAAAAAACGAAAAACTGACTAAATGGATGAACGAACCAAGGAAAAAAGAAAAGAAAGAACGAACGGACGGAAATTAATTGTAATTAATTAAATGGACGGATGGACGGATGGGTGAATGGGCCTTCGGACAGACGGGCGGGCGGACCGGACGGTTGGGTGATGGATAATGATAATTTATTTTACTCTCCCTTCTTCTGCCTTGATATATCTAGTTTATATCACTATTTATTATATGGCCGTGTCTCAAAAGGACTGGAAGCAACCAAATAGAAGAATTTGATTGGCTAAAATCGATATTGACCGCGGTCTAGATTTTCCCATCTAGACCGGCATCTAGACCGATGTCGTTCTAACATTTGCCCTCAAAAAGTTACAAACAAAAAAGCACGAACAAATTGGCTTGTTCCTGTTAGAAATACTAAATGGAAGAACCAGTAGACAGCGAGGAAATTTAGCAAGTAAAGAGAATGAGCAAACGTTGGCAATTTGAGTTCAGCCGAGGAAGCTACGCGCGAAGATGAAGTCGGTATTGAGAAGCTTTTGCAAGCACAGAAATCCAGAAACACTCAGTACAAAACTAAGAGCGACTCAAACGCATGGACGAAATTTTGTGAGTTACTGAAAGAGTCTAGAGCAATTGTAAACATACCTGCCAAAGATCTCGTCCTTCTTTTGTCCAAATTTTTCATCTCGGTTCGCAAAACAAGATGACACCGAGTACGAACCGTGTATACATTAAGCCAAACTCGATGACACAAACAAGAAGAAGATTTCTAATCACTCCGTTAGGAGGACCAGTGTTGGACGACTCCTCGAAGCAGACGTTCAGCCAAAATTCGTTGCACAGCTTAGCGGTGATAAAAATTTGAAAACCCTCGACAGCTACATTCAGCATCTCTGAAGCGACAGCGATAAATGTCTCCTGTCTTGAATCGTGGGCCAGGTACATCCGCTCAGTCCGAAGAAAACCAAGTCAGTGCTTCCACTACAACACATCAAAATGTCTTCAAAGTCCAACAAATCCAGCCTCAGGCAATTTTTGCCGGAGCGCATATTGACAAGTTCGAAGGCTGCACATTCAACAGCAACGTTTTTTGTGGTGATCAGTCGAAGATCGCAAGGCTAAATGAGAACTGATCGCTGATCGATCGATTAAAATTCGTTGCACCTTTGGTCACTTTCCATAAGTTGTTGTTTAACCACAAGCTTTTTCATTGAGCCCGTATGAAAAAGAACGGTTATTTTGTCTTCGTTCATTGACGAAGTTTGTACAAAGCTGGACTTTTGTCCCGTTTGGACTGGAGACTAGTGACAGAAGTAAGCCAGCTAAATGCTTGAGGCCGCGCAGGGAAAAAAAGAAATGTTTATTTTTTGTCCTTTTGATTTCTTGTTTGGCCATATAATAAACATCTTATTAACCGAGCTAGGTCGGTCTGTATGGAAGAATCTTGACCTCGGTCGCTGGTACAGACCTCACTGCGTTCGGTCTGTACTGGCGACCTCGGTCAAGATTCTCCCATACAGACCTCCCGCTCGGTTAATAAGAACTAACTATAAACTTGAAGTTAAAGTTACTCTTATTATAGTTATAAATTAAAGAAAATCGTTGCGAAGGTTAAAAAATGTCTCTGCCTTCACCATGCACAAACCATATAGTCCATAGTGTGTTAGCGGTAAAACAAAAGAATGTGTGGGTTTGTGGTGGTTACGCATAAAATAAGGCACCTTTATTATGGCCTTTGAAACCTGCAAGGGCATTTAACCATCCCTCCACTAACTGTGCTGTTATTAAACAGTTTGAGCCTTAGAGTCAGAAGTCTTTCTCGGCATTACCTCCATAGGAAGAATCCTCTCTAAAATCTGAGAATGTGAACGTTTGGCTCGCCAGTGAGTTGACGGGTTTTCCAACATCATTGCCGTCCCTGTCTAACTGTTTGACATAATCCACTTCTATGACGAAGCCTTCTTTGTTCAAATCCTTTTTCTCTCCATCGTCACCTTTTCGCGCGAAAAGGTATTTGCCTGATTGACCAACGCATTTGGCATAGGTATTGTCATCTTCGATTTCTTTATCAGCAGCGGCAGCAAAGGCTAAAAATACAATAAAAACATGACCATTTCATTTGATGATACTGTACAACCGCCTGTTGTGGGTATAAATCCCGTTGATCCCGATTTTTTTGGAGTTTGCCCGCGATTTGGTTCCTGTCACAGGCAACCCAGCGAATTTTTATTTTCTTTCCTTTTTTTCTTGATTTTGTTTTGTTTTTGTTGTTGTTAAACTGTGAGAAAAGAAAACAAGCGAGTGTCAATTTGTCCTTACCGGGGTTAAAATTTAGTGTGATCAGCAAATTACGTGCCCTTCCCCACTGCGGTTTAATTCTAACTTGGTGTTGACCGCGCTAATGTGGTCTGTCGTGACACTTCCTACTGATTTCACAAGGTATCTGCTATTTGTCTTCAAAAACACATCCCTATGTTATCCTTTCAAGTTTACAAGATGGGCTGGGACAGCCCCTGAGAGGATACCTTTGAAGGACAAGTTCAAGAGCCCAATTGCGTTCTTGGTTCTGATTGAGCACAAATTTTGTGGCATTGTATTTTTTTGTGCCCAATCGACGATCACCGTTTCTTTCGTGACGTCTTATACAGAGTGTTAGTTTGTTAAATCTTGTACCTAGTTGTCACTCGTGCGTACTGAAATCAACTTTTTGTCTCGTTCGTTCGATAGGCCTACCATCACAGAAAGTATGCGAACCCACAAAGCCGAGAAATCGTGAAATTTGGCAGGGTTAATCAAGGAAGAAGAAAACAAAAAGTACGAAAATCAGATTGAGGTGTTGTGAAAAGTTCACACTTCAGGTGTGAACTTTTAGAAGCGTGCACTTAGGATTACGTGCGATCCACAACATGTCTGCGTTTGTTCCAGACTGATTTTATGCTTGTTGTTTTCTTTTTCCTTGATTACCCCTGCCAAATCTCTCGATTTCTCGGCCTTGCGAGTTCGCATAATTACTATGAAGAACTTTCTTCGAAAGTAGGCCTATCAAACGAGCGAGACAAAAAGTCATTTTATTCAACGATTTCGCTTTTTTTATGGCTAAAAATTGTAATTTTCATTCATGTTATCTCGTGCATCATTTTCTGTTTTCTAAATTGTACTTATTGTAATCGTAAACATCCAATAATCCTTCATTTTTACAGATCTTTTAAGCCGACAGCGCGAAGGTTACGAGTTCGCATTCTGTTTCAGCGTTGCAAATTTTCTGTAATCGCTTACTCATCGTAAATCGATTTGAGCAAACGAGTCACCAGACGTTATTTTTTGAAGCCTTCTGAATCAAACTACACAAGAATTGTTTAGTCGACGTATTTGGAATCGCCGGTTACTTTGTTTTCTATGCAGTTCATTGAGGATACCTGGTCTCAAGTTGCATAAGTTTTATTTTATCTTACATTTTTTTGAACTCTTTTTAGACCGGGGGGTGGGGGGGGGGGTGTTGGCTTGGGTGCACTGGTTGTGCACCCTTCACCTTCCATAACTGTTATGACAATGAAACCTAAATGGGACACTTGTTTATGTAAATATTACTGAAGTTATGGATATATGAAAATTCATATATTTGAACTGCGGAATGAAGAATTAAAGAAGGATAACTGCGAGGATCTTCTTTACATTTAGTAAATGTTACTTTTAGGTGATACTAAAAGCTAGTTGTAACTTTGCTAAGACGTTGCAGATACATTTCTTATCTGTGTGATCTTTCACCTGGTGAAAGATTCAATGTAGACAAAAAAAAATATTACAACAGGGTCCTGACGACAAAAAATAAATAATTGCAACGCAATGACGCTCTTGAATTCAAATGAAGCGTTCTATTTTGGAGAAACAGGTCGAGTTGCCATGGCAACATACATGGTAACGGGATACAAGGTTATAAAAAATTTAAACAGGTTGCAGTGTGACGTGCCCGAAAAGTAGCGTGTTTTCGAGTAAAATTAAATCAAATGTACAAAGTCAGGTGTGTAATAAAAACGGGTCACGGCTAAAGTTTTCCATTAAAGCAATATTTTTGTGTAAAACGAGGCGTGTTAATAAAGTCCGTAGTTTTATTAGTGAGTAGCCTGACTGACTAAGACTTCGCGATTTATTACCAGCAAACGCTGGTATATATTTCTTTTTGAGTTGAACAATTTCTTTTTCAGACGAAACTTCAGGTGAATTAGGATAGAAATTAAATCAAGTGCCTCGAGAACTTGAGCCATTTACAAACTACGATAACGTGAACTGAAACGGAGTTGAACGGACTCAGACGTCTGTAAACTTTACACCATTTATCGCATCCATACATAAGGAAGGAGAACATTTCGATGACGGGCACAAACTTCAAATAAATAATTTGATTTTCAATAATGCGGTCTATTGAACCGTGGAGTATTTGCCCAGCTGCTTGATTTTGTTCAGTGAATAAAACGCGACAAAGCCATAAATTATTCTCTTATTTAGAGCTGATGCATGAATGAACACAAGAAAACCGACATAGACAAGGTAACTTAAAGTAGGACAGTCGAATATTTCACACTAACTCGATTCTTAAGCATGGAATGTGGTTATAACGGTTCATTCATTGACCCTGCGGTCAACGAATGAACCTTGTTATTGTGTTCTGCAACATTCTTTTTCAAGTTTTTTAGAGCTAAGAAAGCATGTTGTAAATAGAGCATATTTTAAAGATTTTAATTTTAATGCCCTGTCGGCTTCAACAACCCGCCACAGACATAGTGATTTTATATATAATTAGCTTTAGTTAGTTTATTTTAATCATCTAGTATAGTAACAGTTCTAGTTAGTAATTAATTAAATAATTAATTTTACTGTAAACATAAGAATTGTAATTTTAGATATTTTAATTGTAATTTTAATTTTAAATTTAAATACACGACCCCACAAGCTTTTAGCTTTTATTATTATCGTGTTAAAATAAAGTTTATCTATCTATCTATCTATGAAAAACAAAAAACTACTGCGCCTGAAAAACGGGCATGTACTAAGGAGCCATCGTCGCAAGTGTTGGCAAACATGTACGGAGAAGGTGCCCTGAAAGATGGTGTGCTATGTTATTTTTCTCGTCTATTCCAACAGTCCACGAAAACATTAAATCGCTGAGTATGGCTGTTCGTTGAAACGGGTGACAAAATTATCATTAAGATTTGATGACGGCTCGAAATATGCCCCACAAATTTGCTCTTTGTTGTTTTTCAAGTGGCTGTTGAACAGAGTATTCTAGATCTTGAAATAGCGAGCTAAAAAGAATTTCACGCCCTTTAACTTTGACCGATGAACGGAGCTTTCTACTGCTTAATATCAGAAATGGCACTGTGACTGGAAAGATCTCGACTCTCCAACTTTTGCACTTTTACGGCTAGCCTGAGGACTGAATAGTTTGGAGTTGATCACGAATGATGAAAGGAAATTAAAACGATCAGTGATCCTGCGGGCAATTTCAGTTGGCTTTAAATGAGGTAAAGACGAAGGCTTAGCTCGCTGCCCACATTTGTTCTAGAGAGCGATAATTAAATCGGCTCAGTATACATGTGAAGCACTCGCTAAACAAACAGAACTCAAGATGAAAATTGTTCTGATATAACCAACGATCATCAAGATATTGTAAATAAACGGGAACTTACGGATACAAACGAACAAAACAACAGGAAATACGGCTCTAGCAGCCATGATGTTTCAGGTTCGCTGGCTTCACCGGAAAGTGATTCTTGCGTTTAATGGTAACTCAAGAAATCTTTGTAAAAAACCAAGTAGGCGTTCACTTCACTATATAACAATAACATATTACTGAGCATAATCACGAAAGCAAACATACGCACTCACGGATTCACACAGAAAATTTGGATTGGAAGTGAAATTGAGGATCCATCTTCACCATTACGAATGCACGGCAAGGTTTTTTTCAGCAAATTTTCCTTTGCCCTTAATAATGTTAAACAACGTGAGAACAATTTATTTTTGGTTGATCAAAACTGGAAATGTGTCTTAATTTCATTGTTTATTTCCATAAAACTGAGAAACTCTGTTGGGTGCATGGACCATCCTAGTATGCTGAGGACATTTATTCCTTCTTCCGCTAATGAATACGCAAAATTGCCAAGCCTTTCATTATTCTAACAGCCTCTAAACAGACTCCGTGGTGGAAAATAAATCGTACGCAGAATTGGCGAGCGGATGGCGGTGCGAGGTTCGACGAGGAAGCAACGGAGCCTCCGCAGCCCCGTTTCGTTGTGCAGTCCACACTGGACTCGCTCCGCTCTCCGGCCTGTTTTTTTTTTTTTTTTTTTTTGCGCCCTGTCACTCAGTGAGGAGCCTGTTTACCGGGCTATTATGCCAATAACTGTTGCTTTTAAACTTTGCCATACCTTATTTCTGCGATTAATTTAATAGTTATCTCTCATCCCCATTTCGTTTCGCAAGTTATTTTCTATCCCTAAAAATCTAGGGCCTTTTAAAACCGAGCTTTCTTCAGTTTCGGATCCTACTCTTTCGGACATAACTCTGTATGTCGGACTTTGGTTTGATATATTTATTTATTTATTTATTTATTTATTTGATTTGCCCAGTGCCGAAACAAAATGCTATCTAAGAGATGAAGAGTTTCTCAGAAAAGACAACAAACTTTAGGGTAGAAACTTATTTTTAATAGCTTAACAAGTGTTAACGTACTAAACAAGCAAATGCATGATATACTGCACATATAAACTAAATATTCCTAAAATATGAACGCTAAAAGTTACCGATTAAAGTATTCTATTAATTACCTCCTGGTCACGTATCGATCCGGCTCTGATATGGCGTTAGTCCAGAATTTTGTCAGGATTTCATAGTGATGCAACACGTGACAGGGACTACAGCTCAATAAACCTGCCTTAAAAACTCAAGTTCGAAAGCTAATAACTTGACTACCGAGTCTCAGCCTTTTGAAATAAAATACAATACCGATACAATTCATCATACTCAGTTTAGTGTAGCATTACGCCAGCTACAATCTTACAATTTTTATGTTCACATAAAGTCTCAGTATTCTAAAAGTAAAAAAAGTAAATCAGCTGGTCACGTTATTTTAGCTAATTCTGCTGCATGCAAACTGGTCTTAAAATAAAAACTAAATAGTGATTTAAGAAATACTATGAAAGAAAAGAGCATGAGTGGTCAAAAGCAGTCAAGATAAAAAGGATCGGCTTGAACTAAACTCGATTTTTATCAGCCTCTCTCAGGACAAGAGAAATCAAATATGCAGTTCAATTTATCCAAGATACTGTTTTCTAAAGCTCAGAAATCATAACTGTTTGTTGTGTGGCTGTGATTTAGGGATAAATTACCGCCGTATGTTCCAGTGATCGCCCTGTTTCGCCTAAATAATATTAAAAGGGGATGATAACATCTCCCACGGACCTCCCTCATTCCAAACTTGTAGGGTGTGAAATGAAAATGCCGCTCTTTTAGACATGGCACGTTGTTGACTCGATCCAAAGCAAAGTTAGATACCAATTTCTTATTTCAACTTGATTCTCGCCTGTAAATTAATAGCAGTAGAAAAGGCCCACATTGAATTGGCCAGGTCCTTTAAGGTTACTCCGGACCTTCGCGGGTGTCCTCGGGGAAAAAATTCGTATGCGCGTCATTTTAAAGGAAAACACAACAAACTATATATCGTTAGAAAGCTTAATAAATGTAGATTTTGGAAAAAAATATAAATTGGCGGTTTCTTCAATTCTGCAAAAGTTCAATTGAATCAATAGGGTATCAAATCCAAGCGCATTGGCAAAATAACTGCACAGTGTTAATCACAAAGGATCAGTCATCAAAAGTGTGTCAGCATTTTTCGATATTTTGACTGGTTATTTTTTACTTGATCTGTCAAGTTCGAGCAGCAAAGAATACGCGCTGCGCACTGCATTGAAGATCGCCACGGGTGAAATATTATAAATTTCAAAAATCCCAGACACGCTTTTGTTTCACAACATCTGAGGAATGTTCAGGCCAAATTTCACAGAAATCTGCCGAAGTTTGGTACCCTATTAATTCATTTGTCTGATTGAATGAGGCATGGTCATTTTCGCGGTCATTTTTGCAATTTTCTTTTGCAGTATTAAAAAACCTGGCAATTCATATGTTTTTCTGGAATTGACATTATTAAGCTTTCCAACGATATATAGTTTGCCGTGTTCTCCTTTAAAATGGTTCCCATAAGAATTTTTTCCCCGAGAACACAGGAGGATGCCCGCGAAGGTCCGGAGTAACCTTAATACCGGAAAGTCCTGATCAAGCACCCTCTTTCGATAATACAAAAGAACTCCCCAAACGCCCCTCCCCCCCCCCCCCCCCACAAAGTCTGATATAATTCCTAACCCCTCGCAAATGAAAGCAATTAGAAAGAGTGCATTTTGAGAGAGAAGAATAAAGTTCAGATCCCATGTTTGTTTGCAAAGACAATGCAGTAAGTTGTTAAAAAACCTAAACCAGTTTGTTGAACTTGAAATAAGTAAATACCCTAAATGCACGCTCTGGGAAATACTGCATTGCTTTTCTTTCTTTCTTTCTTTCTTTCTTTCTTTCTTTCTTTCTCTCTTTTTCCAGTTTGCAGCTCATCAATATACATAGCAAGAATTTCTAAGAATAACGTGAGCTAACCCTTTACCCAGCGTTATATAAATGTGTTTTATCCGTGTTATCTTACATGAAGTAAGCTGCAAGCATGGCAACAAACATGAAGATATTCAGGTGGATGGACGACGCCTGGTTCTCTTCATCTTCGATTTCTTCTGTATTCACAGCTGGATCGAAAACAACGGTGCTGTTAAATCTGTCTGCACGATAAATAAACCTCTCTATGTTTTCATTGTCCTCGAACTTGGGAAATCCACTAGGCATTGCCTTGAATACGCCGTCAACTTGACACTGAAAGATTAACAACAACGGATCAATTTGGTAAGCAAAGGTGTGTATGCAATAGGAACTAAGTACAGAGACATGAATGGCAACGCCTGAAAAAAAAACTCTTAGTTCGATATTTCCAAGGTAGGCTTATCAGCGAAAATGGGATGAAGCGTGTTTACTCGAATTAACACCTGCGGCGCTCATGATTACAATCTCGCTTACACCAAGAATGCAGTCTGTCGAAGTCTGTCTAGTGTGATTGTCCGGGTGATCTTTGCGATTCTGGTGCGATTTTAAGGTTCAAAGCTTACTTTATATTTCAACAGGAAGAGAAAAAATCACCAATTAAAAGTAATGAACAAAAGGATACATAACTGGAGAGATAAAATAACGGCTAGAAAAACTGAAACTTTCATGAAGACTGCTATTCTGGGCTTCTGGACAGCCTGTCACGAAATCAAAGTTAACGAGCTGCAGTCCATTTCCATCCTCGTATTCCTGCACTTAACCTGCGAACCAATTCTTTTGTTTTGCCTACTATAATCTTTTTATCCATTTTCGTTGTATGTTTGGTGGCATTTGGCAATATGAAATGGAAATTAGGCTAGAGAAACTTGGCGGCACAAGTCTCTTTAAGCTACCTGTACAGCTTCTGATTTATTTTATAGCTTAATTGCAGTTGACGGTATAGTTGTTATTGTAAGTGCTCGTATTTTTGTTGTTGTTGTTTTTTACAAAACTACTAGAGTATTTTTAATCAAAGCTGAAATTAACCGCTGTGTTTGGGTCTCTTTTGATTTCATAGCCACTTTAATTTCCACCCACTGTCAGTTTTATTTGCACTGTAATTTTGTTCTTGATTGTCTGCACTTACCTCGTTGGCAACAACAACTTCATCCGCACCGAAAGCAAAAATTTTTGGACATTTCTTGGGACATTTGAATGTTTTTTTGTCGCCGTCTTTGCCTCTCTTCTTTTTTGCATCTTCTGCTTCCGCTTTACCCTTTTCTCCTTTACGGTTTTTCACACGTATGGCAACCTCTAAGAACTTCCCCATTTTCTTGCATTTTTTGCTAGGAGTTTTATTTCCGTCACAGAAAGTATAGTTTTCAATCTGAAAAACAAAGAAAGAAAAATGAAAAAAAAAAACTGGAAAACGTGACCACTGCTTGAGAAAATACTAGATAGGTTATGAAATGCCCCATCATGTTCAACGGGACTGTGATTACAGTACCAATGTTATATGCATGGCAATGCGATGCCTTTCTTTTCAGTTTTGGTAAGCTAAACATCAATTGCCATTCTCGTCCAGTGCGGTCAACAAAAAAATGTCCCTTCCGTGGCGTTACTATATGAAGAATACATGAAGTAAACACTACGGAACAGCCGTGTAGTACTGGAAACTAGTTTTGAAAAACAAAAGATGGCGGTTCCGATTCGTGAAAAATGTTTCACGACTTTGAAAGAAGTTTTCTGAACTTTTCCCTCGCGCGGACCTCCCCTCACGGGCTCAGGCTAAATTCAGTGTCTTCAAAGGAAAAAAAATTTTTTGTAATATTCATTGGTTTGAATAGCCTGAGAAAACAGCCGACGTTTCGCGAGGTCGCCACTTGAGCCCTCGTGAAACGATGTCTGAGTAACGAGCGCATAAATTCCATACTGATGACGTGCACTACCCAGATCTTGGCAGTGCTTCTGATTGGTTGAAATAAAATTCCCTCGCGTCACAACCAATGAGAAGTGCTACCAAGATCTGGGTAGTGCACTACATCAGTATGGAATTTCTGCGCTCGTTACTCAGACATCGTTTTGCGAGGGCTCAAGTGGCGACCTCGCGAAACGTCGGCTGTTTTCTCAGGCTATGGTTTGAAAGACTGTTATGATTTTCAAGGCGTTTGAAAGGTGTCAACATTTCCACTGCTACCCTTCGCATTCGTCGCTACCTTTGGCCTTAATAGTTTCATGATAGTCTTCGACGCGGTCTTTTCCTTACACAAATGGTGATATGGAGGCTGATTTTTAGCGGAAAAACCAGTGCGATCCGATTGTCTGGCGTTAATCTGAGGTAAGAACTGGAATACGATGTTTCTCTCCATTTCTATTCAGGTGGTACTCATTTAGAAATCGTTACAAAATTGTCTTAACAAGAGGCAAGATCCACTGAAAGTTGTTCAAATCCTATAATTCCGCCATATTTTAAAGACCACCACATGGCTTAGGGCCTGTTTACAAGGAGGGAGGGTTACCCTAGCAAGCGGGTTAACCCTCGCAGGAGGGTCAAATATAGCCTGGGTTTACAAGCAAAATTTCACAGGTAGGGTAACCCTATCACCAGGGATAACTTAATGCGCTTGGTAACCGCACGCGGTTATCAAGGGTCTGGAAACAAGTAGAAAGTAGGGTAGGCGGGTTAACCCTACCTGGAGTGCTTACAAGGGATAAAGTTAACCCGCCTGCCAGGGTAACCCTAGCACGCAGATAGGGTAACCCGCCTACCCGGGAAGCCCTAGCTGCCTTGTAAAAACGACGAGGAAAAATAGAGGAAATGTATGGGTGCTAGGGTAACCCGCCTGCTAGGGTAACCCTCCCTCCTTGTAAGCAGGCCCTTAAATGCGTTTCAAGCCAGTTAAGTTCCCGGATGTGACCAGGAATTATACGCGACGACCTTTAACTGCGTAATTTTGGATTTATCAACTAAGTTGATAAGGTACATTTGCCACCGTGAAGGCACTGAAAACTGAAGCTTTTTGCGTTAGCCCCTCGTGAGTCGGAAATTTTCAAAAATCATAAACCAAAGAATCCACTATGACGAAAGGAAATCTAAACATCTCCATTCCGGGGACCGTGGAGGAGGTTTTCTAACTTTCCTAAAATTTTAAAAATTGCTCAACTTTCGGACTATGGAATTCAGACAGAAGTGAGGAGACGAATTGACGGTACCTTACATAATGTTTGGCTCCTAATAAAAGAAAACATTCAACACTGGCAATGCCATGCTAGGCATCGTCAGGTATCGGGTCGCTGTGAGAACGGTCCCTTGCTTTTTTAAACCGATGAAACACTTGGAGAACTTACCTTGATGACGAATTTCACGACTCCCTTATCAACCTCGTACGTCTCGTTGCCAAAGGTGACATTTCCTTTTTCCTTGAAAATGTAGACACTTAAAGTAAGATTAGCTTCTGCCAATTCCAGATATGCATTCAGGTCGAGATTTACAGCCGATATACCTGAAAAATAAAAACAAATCAGTAAATATTTCGATCCTTAAGGTTAGTTTTCATCTGGAACACATGACCCTGTTGTCACTTGACATAAAGGCCACAAAAGCAGAAAAACAAGTGTCACAAGTAATTATATATATATATACATATAGGTATATATATTTTTCAAGTTGCAAGTATAAATATAAACGTGCTCGTTCTCTTGTACTCATACTTATGTGGCGCTTATGTGTCAAATGAGAACATAAGCAGAGAGCACTTACTAAGATGCACATCAATTTCTGAAAAGTGAGCAGGCAACGAAATTCAAGCACGCACGCTATTCACTCTCTCGTGGCTATTTCAGATTCACTTCAGGGCGTTTGCTGTAAGTTTGCGTGTATGTTTTCCTTATGAAATGTTTTTCTTATGAATTCATCTTTTGCTATAAAATAACTATATAAGCAAAAACCTTATTTTAAAAAGTCATTCCAGCAACGAAGCCAATATACATTTAACATCCGTTTCTAAAGCACTCCTGCTATGATTACTCCTCACCACGGTCGTAAGTTAGGTACCTTGATAATTAGAATTCCTTCTCAATTTAGAGAACTTGAAATCTTGACTCGCCAGTGTGTTCAATTTTTTGCCAGCATCACTGCCGTCCGCACTGATCTCCTTCACGTGATCCACTTCTATGACGAAGCCGTCTTTCGCCAGATCCCTTTTTTTCCCATCTTTTCCTTTTCGCCCGATCAAACATTTCCCTGATTTGCCAAGAAGTTTTATCTGGGTGTTGCCTTCCTCGACGTCTTCATCAGCAGAGGCGAAGACTGAAAATGGGTGAAAACAAGGTTATTTTCATTTCATGTTACTCTTCGGCTGTAACATTGCATCTTATGGATTGGATATGTTTCATCACGTAAACCTTTCCTCTCAAACTCCGGTGCTGTCGTGTTTGTTTGATGGTTCTGAAAGGGTAAAGCGAGAACTGGATTTCACCTATTTTTTTCCACTGAGAATGGGATTTTGACAAAACTTGAATTGGGAAATGCGATTTGGAAAAAAAAACTTGGGCTAGAAAATGAGATAGATCAGTTTAGACTAGGGTATCGTTTATTGAGCATTAAGAGCGGCTCTCTGTAAATATCGAGAATCCGGCGACAGGACCAAAAGTCGAATTTCTTTTTATTTTATCAAAAGAACCCATTTAATGACCTATTTTCGAAAATAACAGTAAAATGTTCGATTTCGCTTTACTTTTCTTATAAATTAAAAAAGTTGAAAAATAGCATTTTTAGTCCGGAGGAAGCGTTCGTGACCGATGGAATTTAGGGCATTTTCAACATAGTCGTGTAGTCGCACTACTGCTTGTCTAAAGATGTCATTTACACGGCTTGTTAAATAACTTTTAAAGTTTCTCTTAAGGTAAAATTTCGTTAAAAATGTTTCGTCTTGCAAAAGTTCTGGTTTTCCACAACATCCCTATTTCGACCACATAAACGAGATAGAAAATATTGCCAAATTTCGACTTTGTCAAATGCAGTCTGGTATAAAAATTTCAGGCGTGAAACCAAGTCCACATGAAAGCTGAACCTTTCTTTTAGTTATTCTGAATTTTGTTTTGGCGGCCCGCAAGAACTGCGCTTTTGGGAAATTTAACCATAAAGGCTGTTTTGGCGTGACAGTCAGTGTTAGATTTTATGTTTGAAGTTCTTTAAAATTACGCTGCATTTTGGAAAGCAAAAATTAAGAAGAAACGGAAATAAACCTTGAGACACGCTATTTCAGGTTTTGAAAAAATATTTTTAATCCTACAATCATCGAATGTAAGAAAATAATCTACCGTTATAATCCCAAGCGCTTACACCGAACAATAAATTATCGCGGCTTGTTAATGTAAACAGTGGTGTTTCGACACACCATACGGCTAGCGAGTAAAGAAATGGTCTTCGCCACGTGATTTATTCTAAATATAGCACATACAAACAAGAGGCCCGTAAACAAATTGATGGCAGCATTTTAAAGGAGTTTTGCTCAGCTTGTTCATAAGAATGAACAGTGGGCTGAGACTTCTGTTTAATATAAAGCCGTGCATCCGTTTTCATATAGTCTATTGAAGCCGTCTTAGTATATACATAAGTACGCTGAAGAAATATTTCTTTGTTTGTGACGAACGCCATCCATTCAAGTACGCATCAAACGCACATTCGTTTAACAATTTATAATAAAAGTACCTTCAAATACAAATTTTAATTTTGAGAGATTATTCTTCTCTAACCAGTCTGCTACAAATTCTAGAGATTCTCCCTGGAAATGGGCAGTCTTCTCCACGCGGTTATTTTCGATTTACCCTGCCCCCCCCTCCCTCCGGGACAAGACGGCTTCAAACAATTCCCCACCTTCGGGAACGAAGGGCTAGACATGTCCCCGGGGTTGCCCGGGGAGGGGATGGTAACAGATAAAATTGAACCGTGCAAAACTTTAAAAGTTATTTAACAAGCTGTGTAAATGGCATCTTTAGACAAGCAGCAGTGCGACTACACGACTATGTTGAAAATGCCCTAAATTCCATCGGTCACAAACGCTTCCTCCGACTAAAAACGCTGTTTCTCAACTTTTCTAATTTATAGAAAAGTAAAGCGAAATCGAACCTTTTAATGTTATTTTCGAAAAAAGGTCACTAAATCGGTTCTTTTGGTAAAATAAAAAGAAATTCGAAATTTTGGTCCTGTCGCCGCATTCTCGATGTTTACAGAGAGCCGCTCTTAATAGTCTAGAATAGCGATTGACACTTGGCACAACGGTCTGGAATAAAGTAGGAATCTTTTGGTGTCTAGTCTAGTACATGATTGCACGGGACACAATGACCATGAACTGGAATAGATTTAGGGTCTCAGAGTTCCAGCGGCACACCCACACAAAAAATTTACAGAGTCCCCCCCCCCCACCCCCCGGGTTATGAATCGCGAAGCTCAAGTTAGTGAAAAATTATAATTTACCTACCGAATGGAATGACAGATCTGAAAGAATGTACCATTATTATGTCGATCTGGATACAAGTTTACCACACAAAATTTCCGAGGGAAAAAAACCCATATAACGAATCAGGGTTGTGACTAAATTTCCCGCCAGTTAATGTTAACAGACGCACATCGCTTTACTCCTCTTTAATCGGGTAAGCATTCGAATGTGTTAAAACAAGTAGTACGTGAGTCGCTTCAAACTCTCAGTGAGGCGGTAACGTTTGAGACAAACTGAAAGAAAGAAGTCTGATTAAAGGGAAAATGTTTGAAAAAAGGCAACCATTTATTTCAAAGCAATGTATGTAGCGTTAGAAGGATGCAAAAAATATGCCCCGCACAGGAGATAATATTTAACAATTATTCTACGAGGGCGCGCTGGATATGAAATGATAGATAACCAACGAGGCGCGTAGCGCCGAGTTGGTTATAATCATTTCATATCCAGCAAGCCCGAGTAGAATAATTGTTTTATTAAAAACTTAACTACTATTTTTGTTAAAAAAATCAAGAAAGAAAGAGAAAAATGAGAAAATGGATAAAAAGGGAGCAAGAATCGATCACATGACTGAACGAAAAAGGCGCCAAAACCTTGCGAAGTGTTGCAGCGTTTCATTGCAAAGCTGAATGAATCAATGAAAACTGCTCGAAAGTGAACGAAGTGGCACAAGTTTGGGAAAAAAAATCTTCTAATTATTGGCTCTGAAATATGGTACATGCTTGATTTTTCCCGAAACATTGTTGTAATCATCGTTCAAAGCGGATTGAAGCTGTACAATTTCACCATATTAGCTGCTGGAGTTGAAACAGAACAAGTTTGTAATCTGTTCGCACAACGGAGCCATCATGTGCGTGTTTGATCGAAATGAAGACAGAACCAATTTGAACTTGAAGAAGTAATTTCTATGCAGCTCAGAAGCAAGATTACTGTAGCGAGGAACATTAGAATTCACCATCATAGTTTGTTTAATGCAAAGCACAAAATGCAGTTGTTCTCGGTTTAGAGGTTGCGGACGGAATGGTAAAAACAGCATTCAAACAACTGGAAAAGCGATTCAACTCCGTTTACATGGCATCCGATTTCTATCTGAGCATTTGGACCTGTTGGAACACAGAGCTACAACGAGTGCAGGTAAACCAGTGTCAATTTTGCGTGTTAAAACCGAAAAAAAATTTCGCCCTTCCTTCGGCCTTCTTGGTAGTTTGCAGCTGTAGTTTGTTTAGTACTTGTTTAGACTGCTTCATGATTTTCGCACCGAATCGTCATGAATGTGACAGTTGTTATTAAATGCTTCTGCCCCATTTCACTGTGTTTTATTTTGTCTTGTCTTGATATTTTGAAGTGGAAAGGCTTCCTGATAAAACCTACCGTTTGTTCAATTTTAATGATCGACGTGACGATCGATGAAAGAAATTAATTGTAAACACAACGCTCAATGCTTAAATTTCTAATTTCTTTTTCTGCACAGTTTCTTCAAACAATTTTGACTTGACGTGTTAGACGACGCTGTTAGTGACGCTGTTGGAATTTCTGCTTAATTCAAATTTGCTGCCAAGTGATTTTTCTTGTCTATTTTTCTCGCCGGGTTGCTGGCGAGGAAAAAACTTCCAGCTCACTTTGTTCATTTTGTTGTTGAGTGTTCATTGTCCATATTTGGTCACAGCAGGTATATGAGCTGATAGCCTGGCTCCGTTCAGCCAATCAGAATGGTAGAAATCCAATATACCTAGTCCAGTTTTTAATAAATAGATTTAGCCAAGCCTAAAAGCGGAGCCGCGAAGGAATAAACTGGTGTTCTTTTGTCAAAAATAGTCCTGAAACTTTTCGGTCTGAAATACATTTCGGGGCTTTTTTTGGCTCGTTCGCTTTCGAAAAGTGTTTCTCAAAAAGCCTGAAAGTGTTCCGAATTGTCCTTCAATATTTTGGGGATCTGTTCTGTAAAACCAAGCTCGAAAGGTCGTTCTAGAGGCTGAGCACAGCTTGATTATTTTACTCACGAGCCGTCTAGCTTGGTGTTTGCAATGTTTCCATATCCTGTCATTAACTGTGAAGGCTTGTCAAATCTCCTTGGTTTATTGGCTGTTCTCTTGAATGAACTTGAAACGGCGCTCATTTACAAAAACAAAACAAAAATTATTTGACTGTTTAAATGGGTTATCTTCATCGCGTTCGGATGTTAACAAATAACATGAACTGCCACTAAATAAAAATATTAGTCTGGTCAAAAATTTATACTGACATTTCACCGGCATTTTACCGGGATTATCCGAAATAAAGGATCTGGGGAGCTTCGAAGCACTTGTAATAAACTTATCGAAGAAATGTCGCGTAGGTTTTCGCAGCCGCGAAAAAATTCAAGCACTTTGAGGAACACACATTACTTACGGGATAAAATAGCTTTAAACTCAAAACTGCTTCGCTTATATTTCGTTCTCTAACGTGAGACCATCGAGATTGAAAACAAACGAACAAACACCGTCCAAACATTCTTAACTCTGTGGCATAAGTTTTGCGGCTGCAAATTGTCTGAAATTCGAGCGCTTTAAAAAAGGCACCGAATTGTTTTTGGAAGCTTTTCGGGCATAATAGGTTTAAACCGACAACTGCTTCGATTATAGTTTTTCAAATAACTGTTATATTTCGTTCTCTAACTAGAGACAATCAAGATTCAAAACAAAGAAACGCCAAACACGCTTTAATTAAATTGTTATTATGCCGGCATAAGTTTTGCGGATGCGAAGTAAGCCTATATAAAGTTAGGCGCTTTGAGGAACGCACAAAACTGTTTTCGGAAGCTTTTCGGATAAAATAGCCTTAAGCCGACAACTGCTTCGCTTAAAAGATTATTACTATTGAAAACTTCTAGGACAAGAAAATCGACAGTTGCACAAAGAGATGGACCGGACGGTGAAAATTGAAAGCAAAGCTTGTGCAGTTGTCTTGCGGCTGTGCTTAATAGACCTACTGTTATGAATAAACAAACACAAAGTAATGGACAGAGAAATCATTTTTGAAAAACATTTTTTCCAAAACCCGTAAGTTTATACTTAAATGCAATTCGCGTTACACTTCCAAAATCGTAGGTCGGTCCACGCGAGTGAAATCGGCTCAGCATGGCAAAATATTCAAGAATCTGTCACAAATCTGAGCGCGTTTTCTAATAATTTTTTAAAGTCAAAAGTAAATAACACATTTCTAATGGTATAAATCAAATTTACATTTCAAAACGTAATTTCTTTCATCGTAATACTCGAAATCATGTACCTTAGACCTTTTAAAAACTTCCACTTACTCGGTTGTGTTTCAGAACAGGGCAAACTCTCCGCCGTGAAGAAAACAAAGCGATGAAGTCCTTTGAATGCAGCTTTCGTAACTTGAACTTTTCGCCTTCTACCAATATTCTTTTGAACTTTTTCTTTCCATTTATATATATTAGATGTTTTTTTGTCAAGTCAAGTATAAAACTTCAGTACTCTCGAGCAATCGTTAAATGCTAAAGAAGCTTAAGCTTTTAAAGAAACCTCTTTTTCAAAAGCGACGATGGTCATGCGATTTCCCGCCAAGAAAAATGCCGGTTGCCCTAAAGCACCGTGCGATTTCCCGCCAAGAAAAGATGGCATTCTCTGCCCCCGTCGGGTTGTCTTGGGACTCCCCTCCCCCTCCCACAGAGTGTGCGGACGGACGGACGTACGGATGTACGGATTCACGGACGTACGGACGGACGGTCACGTGACTATTACGTCACAACCAAAATTTCTCGGATTGATAGGTTACCATATTTCCTTAGCAATGGAGCTCCGCTGGCGGGCTTTGCCCGCAGGCTCCGCTAAAAAGGAACAAGTAAGTTTTTTAGAAGCGCTTGTACTGATCAACGATCGAAATAGTGCTGTAAACATCTTGAACTTTATAACAGAGAAAGATAGTGAATTTGAAAATAAGAAAGACGTAATATTAAACATGTCATGAGATGGGGGAAAAGACGCTGTCCTTGATATACCGGATGCCACATCGTTCTTATATCTTGAACTTGGCTTCTATGGAAGGCAAAAGCTGTTCTATTTGATTTCACACGTTACAGCCAACTTTCCCCTCCCCCCGTCCCCCGCCTAAAAAGAGATAATTTACGCCACAGTGATGCACTTGGCTTCTAATTAGGCTCTCTGTTTTGGCGAATATAATAAATAATAATATATAATAATAATAATAATAATAATAATAATAATAGTAAGAAAATAGATAGCGCTTATTGAAAACACCACATAAAAAAGATAAAGCAGCTTACAAAATTGTTGTGGCCATGTTCCTAATAAAAGTTAATTGCGTACATCAAAGCTTAAATTTAATTCTGTCATCACTAAAAAATATGACTCACCACTGCTCGAGTGGTTTAGTTAAAAAAAGCATATAGTTCAAGTGTCTCTTGACTAATCTTTTAAAACTGTTGGGATCCTTATTTAAAAGCGATTTGTTCCAAGTGACTTCAAGAGTACACTTCCTCCGAAAGCAATGGTTGCGTGTTAATATATGTTTATTATAGAAAATAAGAAAAGCATTGCACTAAGACAAGCAAAGACACACAAAACACAGAAAACAGATTTTTTTTATTAATTTTATCACCAACATTTATACCTGCACGTAATTAAAATAAGGAGTCACAAAAACTCAATCGGTTTTTCACGCATGTTTGTAAAAAAAAGATTTATTCCTCGGTGCCATTTGGGGTCAACGTCATGGCTTATTGCTTATAAGCGCTAGCATTTGACTTTGAGATGGAGTGAAAGCCCCTTCAATTCAAGAGCTCTTTAAACTCGAAAAGATGTTATCCAGTTCTAAACTGCAATGATGACAATATTATTACAACTGGGCTGTTGTCAAAATTAGAACACTGTTACGATTTTTGTAACTGATTTTACAAACGTATGATACGTTTGCTTTACAACCTTGTAGAGCAAACACATACAGAAAGTTCAATCGTGAATTTATGCAACCTCGAAGGAGGTTTTCGATAACCAGCCCAAGACAAGAATAACATCTAAAAAGTAGATTTGTAACATTTAACTTGCACTTGCAAGGAACCATTAGTATTTGCACTGGTCACTAAGTTTGGTCAGCGAATAAAAACACAATAAGGCTAAAAATGTGATCATAATATAATTTCATAATCATTTTTATCTCTTTTTATTGACATTATTTCTATTAGGTACATTTTACGTATAATTTTTCAGTGAATTTTTATATTTATTTTGTCTTCGGAGGACCTCCCTGAAAACCACTCATTGTGACGGGAGCTTCCTCCATAAAGATTATTATTATTATTATTATTATTATTATTAAGCATTCATTGCCAAAACTTGCTTCGTGCATTAATGCACAAAAAAGTGATTAATTAGTATTAGGACTGAGCTACCAAGATCAGTTATTATTATATGCGTAGTGATTCGAATTTTAAGCATTTGTCTTGAATTTCACGGAAAAGCGCGACGTTGAAAACGACTTCCAAAAAGGGCGATACACTCTCTTCTCCTGAGTCCAAACTCATTGTTCAAAAACTCCGAGCGTTCAGAATTTGTGCGGCGAACAAATCGATCTTGCCAGTGTGTTCTGCGGAAAACTGCGTTCTGTAGCATTCTTTTGGAGCTTACTCTCCAGCACACTATTCGATAAAAGACTAAATGTTTTAAGACGTGCTTGTACGATGTAGCCATACATAACACATATTTCGTATGGGCCATTTTTGTCGCTTGCAGAAAAATCTTTATCAAGCCCACAAAAGCCGTAAACATGTCTACCAAATTACATTTCAAGACATACAAGACATTATCAAGACATACAGCAAAAATCACTTTTCAAAGACATTTTGAAAGCGTCCCACATATTAGCATTAGTTTTCAACGCTGGGTGTCTTAGATATTCGGCTTCTGTGTCTTCAAGACTGCTGTGTTGACAGACTTTGACTCACGAACCAAGTTTAACCTAAGCTATGTATTGGTTATTGCCGCCCGTAACGTTTTAACAAACATGAGTGTATCTATTTACCAAAACACTTTGAGCCTCTAACTGTTTACAGTTTATGGCTAGTCATAGTTTCAACTATGGGCTAGCTAGCTGAATTAATCGTTCTGTATTAACTCAGGGTTGTACGACGCAGTCAAACTTGAACATTGAGTTGCGTCTGTTTCCGGCTATAGTTTGCGATTGGGGGAAACGAAATACCATATTACGACTCTGCATTACAGGAAAGTGTGAAACTCCGGCAATTAAATTGAGCTGTGATGGAAACGTGACAAATATCATGAGAAAACAAAGAGAAGCAAGCAGTAAAGACGAGAATATTTTGATTTGTTGACCGTGTTCAGTTTCAGCTATCTACAAACGAAGTGATAGGAAGGAAATACGGTAGATTTCGAACATTTAAGCACTCCATTTTGCTTCCATTTACCCCCCGAAAGCGATTTTAAATATCGTCTACGTTAGTGAGATGCGCTTGTTAAGCAAACAGAAGGAGGCGAAAAATTTTAGCATCGATATTAAAATGTATGCAGCTCTCGTTTAGCTTATATCATCGAGATACTGTAAACAAACGGGAACTTACCGATAAAGGCAAGTAATACCACAAGGAATATGCTTGGAGCAGCCATGATACTTTAGGTTCGGTGTCCTCACAGCAAGTGATTATTGCGTGCTTGAGAGGACGAGAAAACCTTTAAACTTAGGCGTTTACCTCGAACTTAATTATGGTTTATTTGCATTTGAAAAAGTAGTCGCCACAGCAACACATCATGCACTTTCAAAACAAGTATCGGACAAACACCTGTTCGGACGAACGGATCGACACGGAAATACCAGATTGGAAGTGGAATTGTGAAAAGACCATTCGTAAGAGGAGAGAGATCTTTGCAGCTTTGCAGCAACTTGCGCCCTTGCAAATAGACCCGGGAAAAAAATCAAATGGCTTTAGCGGTTTAAGCCTGAAACATCAAAAAAATTTTGGCTTATTTATTCTTATTACATATTTCCTATTTCCGGGTAAAGAGCGGGCGGCTGTACACAGGTTTTATTTCGGTGAATATGTAAATTTGATAATAAAGGAGTGTGCAGTTTATTTGCTTATTATAATCCAGACCTAGTGGTGACTGTTTTCAACATATAACTAAATACAACTTCCCAGCTTTACACTGGTACAAATGCCATCCACTTCTTGTTTTCCAGGTGCCACAATGATCCAGATTTTACAGTTCAATAACATTTTGTCTAGATTGCTCTAAGTATGATGAGAACAAAAAAAAAGTGACAACTACATTCTTCGAAGAAATTCCATTAAGCAGTCATCACTCAAATTAACATCATGCTTGAAATTAAAGTCATCATGCTATGCAATAGTTTTGACCAATCCGTTTAATGCATGACCAAGGTCAACTTTAAGTTCAAGTTTGCAAAACAAATTAAACAACAAGATGAAAGGTATTGTTTAGTCACGCTTTTGATTTCATGCACAGACTCAAAAGTTAGCACAACCTCCTTATTTTTAGATTTTAGTTATCCAAGTGAACATCTTCTGGACTATTTAGGGAAAAAGAGTTTTTTACATGTATCCATATAGGTTCAAATTCTAATACGCAGTTTATTTACTGTTGAAATTTTCTCGAAGCCATTATGATGCGCTTCAGTTCATAAACTTGCTTCAGTAAGAAAAATATTTACGTTGTCATAGCGGCAAAAATCGGAGGGTTTAGAAAAATGCTCATTAGTTATTTCTGTATAGTTCCCGCCAAAGTTTTGTTTCCGCTGTTGCTAAGTCCCGAAGCTGTTATGAAGTGCTTCATTTAATCTCAACTAGTTTGCTCGGAACGAAATATTTAAGTTGTCACGGCGACAAAACTCGTTATCTCAGGATATACCTAATCGCTAAAAAAAATCAGCTTCTACATCCAACGAAGATACTATTTTTTTAATTTTTATGTGTGAAGAGGGAGGTGGGGCAACAGGCTTTAAACAGCAGAATGCTATTTTAAGGTCTTCACAACGGTCTAAAACGAAAAAACGAGATTTCAGTACTTTATTTTGCGCAAAGATCGAACTGACTTTCGTGGCGGCAAACTATTGACTTTCTCAAACTTTCTTTTGAATTGATTATCAAAGTAAACAGCTTAATTCAGGGTTTCAAAAACTCTTTCGTATGTAAAGTGGAGGATTTCACATTTGCCCATATTTTGCATTGCTTCGCTTTGACGCAATTGTGGCGCATGTGAACTGCACACGTATGACCGCTTCGCAGATTTATGCTATGCCGGGAAGCAGAATCAAAAACATAAAATATGAAGGCACCGAGCAGCTCTTTGAAGACATGGGATGTAGGTTAAAAAAACAATGAACTAGGGATAAACAAATTTAACTACCAACAATTGAAATATGCCCCCTGTGCCCTAAATACAATAGAGGCGCACGATAACAGGGTCCAATGAAATTAGAGGTTCTTAAAGGTGAAGTTACACGGGACGATTCGCAACGACAATTTTTAGCACAACAATGTTGCGCTAAAAGTTGCTGCTGTGTAACATGGGTGCGCGGACGATTTTCTGCGCAAGTTTTTGTTGCAAGTTTTTGAACCACCTTAAACAACTTGCAACGCCAAATCACGCAATTTTGCTCAAGGTGTTTCGTGTAACAAACCTTTCGTTATCTGTTTTGGGCAACGCCTTTCAAGAACCCTATTCGCTGCCCCCGTTGAGCTACAAATCGTCCTGTGTAACGTACACTAAAAATCGACGCTGAGGTGCGCTAATAATCGTCGTTACGAATCGTCCCGTGTAACATTGCGTTAAGAGCTCCGTGATACCTGAAAGTAGAACGTTGGATTGACTACTCACACCAAGCGAAAGAGTGGTCAGCGTAAGGCCGATCTATGTTGCAGAAGTCGGGGTAAGCCAATAAAAGACGGGAAGTGATAAATGATAACCCTCTTATGTTCCTGAAGGCGACCTGGTGTGAACAGGCGCCTATAAGGCGCAAGAAAAAAATGGAGCGAGTGGTGCAAAGCAATCTTCCCGGCTTCCCTAAGCCACACGCTTGCGCATAATCCCTCACAGGCTACCACACCTACCAGGGCAAGTCCCCAATCCCCGTTTTCGCTCACCGTCGACACTAAAATCCAGTAAAATCCAGTGTAAGATGAAAACGGAAATGGTCTTAAAAGTGAAGACTTTTTAAAATGCAACGTTTAAAAAGCGCAGTAGTTCGTGGACGAATTAAAAAGGTGACTTTCGAAAATGGTAACGGTAGTAACAGCCGAAAATAAATGCATCAAAAAAGATACATCCAAACGAAAGTGTATTAGTGTGGCCAGGTGAAAACCGCACAAAAACGCTTATGGGTATGAAAACGCGCAAGTGTGGATGGGTTCAGAATTCCATGACTTTTCTGATCTCCGTCTAATAAAATAAAACATAAAACCAAATACCCATCCAATCCATTATAAACACTTGATGATAACACTGAATTTAACACTCTTTTATTTGCTACACATAAGTTAGACATGAAATAAATATGTCAAAAAAGTATGATATTGAACTGCCGATGAAAGATGTTATACATAGTGGACCATTGCTATCAAGGACACTCCGTTATTATGAACAAGAACTAGACTGCGAGTAGTCTCTAATTTTGGCGATGGAGATTGCGGGGCGGGCGAAATACACACGCGCGAGCGAAATTTCGAGGAGACGCGACGCGAGGGGAGCGCCAATTTTCGGCGTTCCTTTCGGGTCTCCTCGAAATTTCGCGCGCGCGTTAAGTGTATTTCGCCCGCCCTACAATCGCCATCGCCAAAATTAGTGGCTACTCCCAGTCTAAACAAGAACCGAAGTTCCCGGTCTTTGGATCTATTACGGACCTCAAATCTTGGTGTCAATGGTATCCGTTATAACAAAAGTTGACTGTAGCTATATCTTCATCAAAATGCTAGTTCTTGAAGGTGCACACGTAAAGGTGTAGATATAAAACAAAGAAAAAAACCTTGCCATTGATTGGTTACCATTAACAACGACCAATCAAAAGACTGCGAATTTCCTGCCTTTAAATCAATCAACCAACCAACCAACCAATTAATCAATCAATCAATCAATCAATCTACCTATCTATCTATTAATCAATCAATCAATCAATCAATAAATCGATCGATCGATCAATCAGCTTGTCAATCTATAATTAAACAGTCAATTATTTAAACAAGAAATATGGTAAATAGCGCATGTGAGAGAGAAGCTTTCTTCTCAGGTTACCTAACAGTGCAATTAAACGCGTTTTTATTCACGAAGGAAACTGCTTTACATGAAGAAAACTGTGAGAATGACAATAAACATGGAAGCACTGGATTGAATGGAGACCGCGTGATTGTCGGGATATTTGTCTTCTTCTTTGTCCTCTTCATCGGCTTCTACACTTACAGCTGGATCAAAAATGACGCTGTCGTTAAACTTGCGTGCACGGTAGATAAAACGTTGTTTGCTGCCTTGCTTCATGAGCTTAGGAAATCCAGCTGGCATTGCGGTGAATCTACCATCAAGTTGACACTAAGATGTGAACAGAAACATACAACGTCAGCAAGCTAGTGTTGTGTGCCGTTACCTTAGGAAGAAACTACGCAGTGTTTTTCAAACAATAAACCCAAAAATAACTTTTTAAAATGCAAACAAAGTGCCGTGCCTCTAACCTGTGAATCACCCTGGTGCCAATCTTAAGTTTTGCCAAAACTCGCTAGCTTTTTATAACCACCTAGACGTCAACCAAAAAAAGAGAGCAGACTACTGTTTTCAAGCTTTTAAAACCTTACATAAAAATGTGGAAATATAAGGGGAAATGAAATTATCGAAAAAATATCGCGAAACTATAAAAATGTGGAAAAGCTCTGGGAAAATATCATAAAAGTAAGTAGGGAAAAAGTTTACT
Source organism: Siderastrea radians (assembly GCA_964017195.1). NCBI lineage: Eukaryota > Metazoa > Cnidaria > Anthozoa > Scleractinia > Rhizangiidae > Siderastrea > Siderastrea radians. Next base: position 39,330,136 of record OZ024898.1, on the reverse strand, counting down.
TGTTGTCGTTTTCTTTTAATTTATCCTCTTAATCCCCCCATTTGTTCTTAGCGTTTTCAGTTCATTTTAATGTTTGTGAGTAACGTTTCTGACGTAACAAACATTACCACTGGTGAATGTTGCCGGTTGTTGTTGCATGTTGTCAGTATATGTTTTTGTTATGTCTCGTCACTTATTGTTGTTACTGATGTACGTTGTCTGTGTTGCTTGTTACGTTTATATCTGTGTTGTCATTTCACCCTTACTTCGTTGGCAACCACAACTTCATCTCCACCGAAAGCAATAATCTTGGGGCATTTCCTGGGACATCTGAATGGTCGTCTTTTGCCACCTGGTCCGGGTTGAAGCCTTTTCCTTTTATCTTGCTCACTTTCCTCCTTACCGTGTTTTCCCTTTTTGCTCTTGATAACAATAGCAACTTCCAAGAACTCTCCTACAGCTGAGTTATTTTTGCAAAGGCCTGGAATTGGAGTTCCGTCGCAGAAAGTGTAGTTTTCAATCTGAGGAAAATAAATATATTAACCCCCAGACGTACAAGCAAAGTCACACCCCCACTATGGTACAGATGGGGGGTGGGGGGGGTTTGATGGAACCCTCCTTACGTTTTCGCTATGTTGCAATATTTGGAAAAGATTTCACCTTTAGTAGAAAGCCTGTGATGTGCTCTACAAGATGAGGTACATAATATGGGTTACCACACTGCTGGGGGCCTGCGACGTCATCCAAGATGGCCGCTATCTTGGGCGCCATCTTGGATTTTACCGAAAATTAAAGCCAAAAAACGTTAAAAATTGAACATTTTTGATGCTGGACGTGTAGAATGTGACATAATTAAAGATTTTGCTGCTTTTTGTTGACATTTTTTTCATTTTTCACCTAAAATGGGTAAAAACACACGCAGTTTTCTTCAAAAATGGCTCGACCACCTGCTACTTATTACGTCATATCTCGTAATCACAGTAACAGATTCTCACCAAATTTGTGTCAAAATGTGTCTAAGGGATATGCGCACAGCTACTGAAAACGGCAGATCTAGATAGTTATTTGACTTGAAAAAACTCAAGAAAAACCTTAAGGGGGTTGGCATCCACGGCTCCGCCCCTTGTACGGCCTAGGGTTAATTAATATAACGGTTTTCTGCTGTAGATGTAGAATGCATACTGTCACTGTCACCGCCACTGTCATACTATTACTTGGTTAAGTTTAAACCAGTACGTCACCTCCCCGCTTAATTATATTCCAATGAAACAAGTGACAATCAGCAATTTAGATACTTTATTAGTCTGCTACAAAAACTTTCCTCTCCTGACAAGAAAAGATTGAAAGTGAGGTATGAGAAAGCACGCACTCCCTGCAAGCAAATCATGCAATAACCTGATAGAGAGGATGTTGGCCTTAGAATAAAGAGTTATAGTGGAGGCTGCGGGCAAAGCCCGCCAGTGGAGCTCCATTGCTAAGCAAATTTGGTAACCTATCGATCTGAGAAATTTTGGTTGTGACGTCAGCGTACGTGCCCCGCCCGTACAGGCTCTGGGAGAGGGGAAGGGGAGTACCAGGACAACCCGATGGGGGGTGGAGAATGCCATCTTTTCTTGGCGGGAAATCGTGCGGTGGTTTTGGGCAACCGGCGTTTGTATTGGCGGGAAATCGCATGACCATCTTCGCTTTTGAAAAAGAGGTTTCTTTGAAAAGTTTAGCAAAACGATTGTTCGACAGTACTGATGTTTTAAACTTAAGAAAAAACGTGTAATATCTGTAAATGGAAAAAAAAGTTTTAAAAGAGTACTGGTGGAAGGCGAAAAGTTTAAGTTACGAAAGCTCACTGCCTTCAAAGAACTTCGTCTTTCAGTTTGTTTTCTTCACAACGGAGAGCTTGCCCTGTTCTGAAACACAACCAAGTAAGTGAAGTTTTTAACGGGTTTAAGGTACATGATTTTGAGTATTACGGTCAAAGAAATTACGTTTTAAAATAGAAATTCAATTTCTGTCATTAGAAATGTGTCATTTACCTTTGCCTTTAAAAAGTTACAAGAAAACGCCCTCAGATTTGTGAAAGATGTAGTCTTGAATATTTTGCCATGCTCAGCCGATTTCACTCGCGTGGACGGACCCACGATGCTTGAAGTTTAACTCAAATTGCATTTAAGTATAAGGATTTTCGAATAAACTTTTTCAAAACTGATTTGTCTGTCTATTATTTTGTGTCTGTTTATTCATAACAGTAGGTCAAAGCACAGTCTTAAGGCAGCAGCACAAGTATCACTTCAGTAAGATTACGGCAAATAATTTCTTTAAATTTTGTCTGCGAGGGTCCAACACTTTGTGCAATTGTCGATTTTCTTGTCCTAGAAGTTTTTAAAAGTAATTAGTTGTCGGTTTAAGGCTATTTTATCCGAAACGCTTCCGAAAACAGTTTTGTGCGTTCCTCAAAGCCGCTAGCTTTACATAGGCTTACTTCGCATCCGCAAAACTTATTCCATCATTAATTTAAAGCGTGTTTGGTGTTTGTTTGTTTTCAATCTTGATGGTCTCTAGTCAGAGAACGAAATATAAAGGTTTGTTTAAGAAGCTATAAGCGAAGCAGTTGTCGGTTTTAACCTATTTTATCCGAAAGGCTTCCAAAAACAGTTCTGTGCACTTCTAAAAGCGCCCGAATTTTAAACAATTCGCAATCCGCAAAACTTATGCCATATAGTTAAGCATGTTTGGTGTTTGTTTGATTGCAATCTCGATGGTCTCAAATTAGAGAAAGAAATATGAAAGTCACTTAAGTAACTATAAGCGAAGTAGTTTTGGGTTTTAAAGCTATTTTATCCCGTAAGTAATGTGTGTTCCTCAAAGTGCTCGAATTTCTTTGCGGCCGCTGAAACCTACGCTACATTTCTTCGATAATTAAAATTTA
>OZ024898.1:38839734-39324734 GCA_964017195.1 Siderastrea radians | reverse complement strand
GTTTAATCAGTTTATTTTGTTTTCTGGGAGTTTGTTATTGTTTACTTTATCTATTCTTGCTGAAATTCGTTAAAAACGAATAAAACAGTCATTATAAAACTGGAAATTTGTTTGCTAACAATTTCTTGATTGTTTCTTTCTTTGACAAATTTTTTACATGCGTACCCACATTAAAGTATAGCTGAAGTTCACGATCGTATATAGTAGGCAAAAATCTAGTTAACTGATAGTTTAGCCATTTAACAAAAAGATTGCATTAGTAAAAGAGGAAGATTAAGGTATAGATTTGTAATTTCTCTCCTTTTATTTTAATCCCAGTTCGGAGATAGTCGATTTTTTTCCGAATTTTTACCGCATACTTTGTTTCTTTGCAATACTTAGCTTTATATATTTATTTATTTATTTATTTATTTATTCATTTATTTATTTATTTATTTATTTATTTTTATTAATGTGAAGTTTGAATAAAGTGTTATTAATTCAGCTTGGCTTCTTTTAAGCGTTTTTGATAAAGTAAGAGGCTGTTTGACTGCACCTGTACATATATAGGCAATCTCGAATGCGGAAAAAAATTACAATTAAATGACGAACTTGACTTCAAATGAGGCGACCGTGTTTGGAGAAACAGTAGCGGTTGCCATGGTGACAAATTGATGAAATATGGTTATTATCGAAAAATAAAATATCATTGTACTACCATGAATAGTGAGGCTTAAGACGGATAAAACATTACGCAAGCAAAATGTCGGTGAATAGTGGTAGTTATTTATTTCGCTTGCTTCGCCGCTCGGCAAATATCCACCAGTATTCGCCTCCACTTCAGTGAATAATTGTTAATTGTGAGTGAGATTAAAGATTAGTGCATTCAATAGTTCATAGTGGTTTAGTCAAGGAGTTTGCTCTAAATTCATGTATCAATTTAATTTTAATTTATTCTTTACGAAGTTTATTATAGTAGCTCTTACTGTAGGTAACGCAGTCAGCGCAGTCCTATTCGATTCTGTTAGCAATTTGATAGTATTACGATTACCACCGGCTATCACCATTTTCTGTCGTTTGTTCAGTTACCGTCAAACTCGCCAATGTTAAAGGCATTAGACTGAGCGTCTTATTTTGTATACTGTTCTCTGTCTGTCGCTAGTTTTATCTTTTTCTTTTGGTTGTTGTGAAGTATAGAGAAATTGGTTTGCATGCAACACGAAGGCTGTTGGAACACTCGCTTTCGTCTGTTTAGTGGGTAGTCACAAACTTGAGTTGTGATCCCCATATAGGGGTCTTCTTACGTGACTTTCTCATTTGCAGACGCTTATTCTACATATCCAGGCCAAAGAAAGCTGTAAATTGTTCTATGAATGAATAGATGCGATAATTTAATCAGTAAGACACGAAAATGTAATAGACGGATGGTAAAACAATCATTAAAGACTTAAAGTGTTCCAAAGTGAACATGAGGAGGAGACTGTCTGGGGCACTGAAACTTCATGTTAGGAAAACGTGTAGCAGCATTTAGTCAAAGCAGTCTGCACATTGCTGGGAATTAACATCTTAAGGCAATTCATTGCCTTTGATTTTGTACATGTACATGCACTCTGAAGAGTTAAAAACTGGCTCAAAAATATTAGCGCCTTTTGCTTGTTTTCTATCTAGGCTGGTTTAACTGTGTTGTATTATAGACTTAAGCAGAACTTAAACTTCTAACTTTGAGTACCAAGACTGAGCGATTTTCTCGGTTGAGAGCTAGTCATGATGTTGGCCTTGTTCAGAGGATTACGTTCTCGCGATCTCTATAGAGTGTTCGATAACTCAAAAATGTAGTTTGCACCACTGTGAAGTGCTTCGACGAGCACTGAGACAAGCTCGATCCCAGGGCTTTTCTTTTCTCAATCGAGGTTGCTCTCCAACTTAACGAGTGCTATTTTGCCATAGGTAAACTGACTAACTTAACAACATATAAAAATATCATTAGTAGTCAAGTATATGGAATTAAAATAAAAGTTGGAACACCTCCTGAAGAACCTGAAACAAAAACAACTTCACACCGTTTTAAGACAAGCCGAAAACTAAATAGTTGGCAAGGTAAAGAAGTAAGAGGTTGTCAAAAAATTTCGAGCTAGACAACGAGGAATGACGCGCTTTTCTACTTCTAAAAACTTGAGTTTTTGAAAAACAAATGCAAGAAAAGACTAGCATTTGGACTAGTTAAGCATTTTGTAGTTCCTGCTATCGACAAATGAAATGCTATAAAAGACTTGACGGAGTCCATTTGCTTAATTTCTCTGTCGAAATCGCAATAATGATGTCGGCTGTGTCAAGAAAACAAATATGCTTGATACAGCAAACAAAAGCACAGACAAGCCGTGTTTGCTCTGATTAACGTATCCGTGACGTGTATTAAAATCGTCTGTAAATAAACCGGAACTTACCGATGAAAGCAAGCAAGGCAACGAGGAATATGCTTCGAGTAACCATGACGTTTCAGTAGCAGTGGTGTCACAGAAATGTTTTCAGCTGCGTGCAAGCAAGGCTCAACTAAAACCGTTGTGAAAAAAGGCGTAACCTTGACCTTTTTGTTAAACCAGCGGTTTATTTGCAAGTGAAAACGTCGGTTTCCAAAGCAACGCATCATGGACATACAATACAATCAACAAACTAAAGAGTTTTTCAGTTATCATTAATTTTTTGCCTTTCCTTGGGGTCCTTTAAAAAAAAAATCCTCCCCCTAAATTTATGAAAAAATGTTTTTTTTCTCATTGCTGTAAACCCCGCGCTGTCCTCTCCTTTTTAGATATTTTGCTATTGCATCATTGACTCAATTGCTTGAAGTGTGCATGATAATAGAGTTAAGAGAACAAAAAGCTGACAACTATATTCCCCAAGGAAATATAGCTAAATATGAAAGTGAATATATGGTGTTAATTGAACTCCCATTAAGCTTTCGTCAGTTTGGCTCAATAACGTCGAAACTTCGTCGAAAACGATTCACACGAAACCCCCAGTTTAGCTTCGTCGTGAAAAATTGAGAGCAAATGCCGCGTCCAAGAAGAAAATGCACATCAAGCCGATGTGCAATTCAAAATAGAGCGACAGTAACATGGGAATTTTTTGGCGAGCGTTTTCAAAACGCTCTATATATTGACACAACATGCATTTCTATATGGTTTAGTGGGCGGTGCCGTGTAAATGAAAGGCATTATAACCGAAAAGTAATGAAAGACATGTTGAAACATGTTAGTGTCCACAAGATCGGCTTCATATTCCATTGGTAAGGGGGCGATATTTGTGTTAAATGTACTAGAAACATAACCGGAGGAAGCTACATAGCAACCCTGTCAGGACTTTTCGGATTTCAGATAGAAATAAAAATGTATTACATTGAAAACAAACCCTTTGTCATTATGGCAAGAGTTAAAACTCTACAAACTCAACGCTCTTTTATTTGTTTAAAATTAGCTCTACACGGTATTCGTTCTAATGTGCACACCTATTGAAAATATAGTTTTAAAAGGGGAAAAAAAGTAAGTATAACGACTCGACAACTAGATTCTCCTTAACAAATGAAAACCACTCAAGATTATACCCACGAATAAAAGCGTTATAAGCTTTCACGCAGCCAACTACCAGGCCATACCAACGAATGAACCGGAAAATAATCACTCCATCATCGCTATACCTCTGATGGGTTAGCATCAAAACGGACTGGGAACCAATCAGAAGACTGATGCAGCCTACGTATAACACAATACAAACTTACTTTAAGTGTCTGGACTTCTAGATCTACGTTATCACGAGTGGTACACTAATCGCGGACACCATCTACATTTAACTACATGCGAGGTTGCTAAAATGCAGCAGACTCCTTAAGCTATATTGAGGTTACGTATCAGGACAGTCGAGGGAGGAAGACTTACGTGACAAGCATGACAGCTAATTTTACACAATTTTCCCTTGTACCTTTGCTCTTTTCGGCACTTTCATTCTGTAAATGACTAGAAATGGCATTTTGTCAGTGGACGTTTGCGTCATAACTTTTAAGCATCAGCTGTCGCGCAAGTGAAACAAACCATTTTGCACTTGCTATCTTCGCCACCTTGTTGGGTAAGATCACTATTTTGTACTGCTTTAATTAAGTGAAGCTCTGGTCACGATATTTCGGTTACTTCTATCACATACAAACTGGCCACAAAATAAAATATTAAATATTACTAGAATTCTGCATGTTATGACAAATAGCCACGGTTCCAACGTAAACGGTCGACTCTATTAAGCTTCAGGTAATTCTTATCAACCTGACAGGAACGATGCAAGTTTTTTCAGTTTGTAAATGATCAGCTGTAATCTTTTTCAATCAAACGCCATTAGCAAACTTACATTTCATTGTCATTAATTTTTTTTTCATTTTAATCGTATTCAGACGGGGCTTTTTTGGTCTCCGGGCAAATAATGCATCCAAAATTGTTTCCTTTGGGGTCTGCGACATGAGAGGTGACATCATATGACGCAAGATCAAACGCGGCCATCTTGGATCCGCCATCTTGGTTTTCTTGATTTTCTCGAAAATCAATGAAAGAACGCTAAAATGGTCTAAACAGGTGAAAGTCGCCTCAAGAAAGTGATCATTTTTTATTAAAAAGAGGAAAATTCAAAATTCTCAAAAAAAAAACTGCCTGTCAAAATGTGGTTGCCGGGGTAACACCAAAGTTTACTATGTTAAATTATTCCCAGATAAACTTTCGGAAAATTCACCAAGTTTCAATTGGTGGCTTTAACTTGCATATTAAAAGGTTATAAACGTTTAAAGTGCGGGTAGGGTACGGCTCAGTAGCGTTACAGAAAAATAGCGTGCCTCTTGGTGAAGAATCAACGAAATAGCGTGGCCTAGCATTTAATAGAATCAACCGACCTAACGTCACAAAACAACGAAAAATAGCTTGACCTAGCGTGACAAAATAGCTAAACGGCAGCTAGCGAGACCTTTTTCCCATCTTACGTGAGGTAAGCGGCAATGACGGCAACAAGCAAGACGATCTTTAGCCGAAGGGACGATGCATGGTTCTCTTCAGCTTCACCGAGGTCGGCGCATGGATCGCAAACAACACTTTTCTTAAAGTTGTTTGTGCGGTATATTATTTTCTGCTTGTCCCCCGGAACGAATTCGGGAAATCCTGTTGGGCTGGCGGTGAAGACGTCGTCAACAAGACACTGAAAGGTAAAATAAAACAAATTGCTAAAATGTCAATCCCGCTCAATCTTGATCTCGGTTATTGAGTTTCTAGCCTTCTCTCTGGTTCACAGAAGCAGAAAACGTTATTACATGTTTCGGTGTGAAGTATCGCCGTATATTTGTACGAGTTGTGCTGTATTTTGACGAGCCCGCAGGGCGAGTCAAAATACAAACAACGAGCAAAAATATACGGCGATACTTTACACCGAAACATCTTATACTTTTTGAAATAACTTGAAAGAAAACTACAAGGGTAACAAGATGAGCGCGCGCACGGTACTGTACAATAACCAATTGTACTTGTTCCGCGCGCTTTTTGTACAATAGCTAATACAGTTGGATAATAAGAGGTGGTTACAGCTAAATTAGCGCTATGCGCCTCGTTGGTTATTGATTTATCACCCCATATATCAGTATCAGTATCTGCGAAAGTGACACCGCGGCTACCTACCTGTCTAAGCAACCGCCATGGAAAGCGTTTTGAGTGGAAGCGCCGGCAATCTTTTGTTTAACCCGGTATTAGAACTTGCGGTGATTTAGTGGCAACAAAAGAGAAAACATGGACAAGGTTGCTGCATGCTGAAAACCACAGTCTATTTCAATTAAACTCAGTTCGTGGGTCCTTCGTTTTTGTCTTCTGGTACAAGCAAATGGACACCAAAACAGGAGTTTTTCATGCTTTGGTGAGGAGCAAAAACAAGACAACAAAGGGAACTTCCGGTTGACGTCCGTGGCTCCCTTTCTAACCCGTCCACTAACAGCTGCCGTTTCAAAAAAAAGGAAGAGTTTTCACCTATTCACACGGAAAAAGATGCACTTTCAAATGTCTTTACTTTTAAACCTTATTTGAAAGTTTTTTCGATGGTTTCAGTGTGGAGAATAATCAGAACCTAAGTTGTATTTGTTCAGAAGGAATTTTGTCCTGTTATCATTACCTCGTTGGCGAACCCAATTGAATCACGAGAACCAAACTTCACAATGTTAGGACATTTCTTCGGTGCATCGACTTTGCATTTGAACGGCTTGTCGCCGGATTTTCCTCGTTCCTTTTTCTCTACGTCACTTTCCAGTTGGCCTTGTCCCCCATTTCTGCTTTTCAGGGCAAGAGCAACCTCGAGGTATTTACCAATGTCACCTTTTTTAGGGCAGACGGGCTGGATTTTAGTACCATTGCAGAAAAATAGTTTTCCACCTGAAAAAAGGAAAATAAAGGATTACTTTTGTGGACAGTATATATTTGCGTTTAATATCACTGTGCATGTACGGAAGTTAGAGCTTTTGCCGAAAGCAACTTTAAGGGCAAGAATAGTAAATGAAAAGTCTGCTGAATATTAAGGCTAGTTCGGTACTTACATGAAGTAGAAGCTGTTTCGATAACAATCGACATGCTTAGTTGTCACCTTGCAAGAAAAACAAGCATGTACATTCGTCTATAAAACTTTTTATCACGTGTATGAGGCGTATTGGTCCTTTCAGGTGGAGGCATTTGACTGTGTTATCGCATAAAACCATGATCGTCCTTGTATCGAAACCATAAAAACTAGTATCGGTTCACCTTTATCAAAAATCTTGCAAAACCAAAACTTAACGGCCAACAGACCTAACATAGTGAGATGATGCGATACAAATGACGACGTGAAGACAAAAACAAGAAGCCACCCTGGAAAACCAACCTTTACTATAAACTTTATGTTGTTTTTAGCCACATCAAACTTCTCACTGCCAAAATGTGATACTTCCTGCTTCCTGGAAAATGTAGACTCCGACTTCAAGGTTGGCTTGTGTGTGGGCTAGACACGCCGAGATGTTCAGGTTTGCTCCCTTGATACCTTAGAGGAAATCAATAATAAATAATTTATTTAATTAAGTAGAAAAATCAATAAACTTCTTTGCAGATCTTCTGCGCCATGCTCATGAACAGTAGGTAAATGTCCAGACTCGTACCTCAGTCGCTTCTCTTGTTCGCGCTTTGGCTAACGTTTATGTAGGATGTGATGAATCAAGGTGCATCAAGGGAAGGACAAGAAAATTGCGAAGCGACTGGCACCAGTCTTCACTTTTTCTCCCTCCTTCCCAAAAGGCTTTGCGCGTATTGGTCGCCGACCCATATTCCAATGCGAAAAGGAATCAATAAGTGGCGACTGGGTACGAGTCTAAAAGTGTCCACGCTAGTCGCTTTGGATGCCCAAGGCATGTACTTTGTTCGTTCGTCTTCGTTCAGCAAGTTCAGATGCGCAAAATATGATGCAAAGAATCGCAGAAATTCAGGCAGGTTTGAGGTAAAAAGCGTTGAAAAATATTGATATTAAATCTTAGTTGTTTATCAAATTTACCTTGATAAGACCCATCGTTGTTTAGTTCGGTGATCGTGAATTCTTGACTCGCCAGTGTGTTGACCGGTTTGCCGACCTGATTGCCGCTCTCGTCAAACGAGAAGTCAAACGAGACCTTCCAGCTGGAGCTTCCACCTCCAGCTGGAAGGATTGATCCTTTTTTGGATCCTTTTCTCCATCTTTTCCACTTTTCACGCACTTATCTTTGCCTGATTTGCTAATAGCATAGCAGCTAATCTCGTCACTCTTGAATTCTTTATCTTTAGCAGCATCGGAGGACACTGGTGAAAAGCAAAATTTTTTGGTTGCCCCTTCAGCTTGGTGCGTGTGCTTAGTGAATTACGTTTATGGTTGAGCCCCAGCCAAGGGAGAGTATTTGAGTACAGATGGCATTTACATTTCATGGAGAACTGTCAAGCTTTGGACTCTACCGAACCCTTAAGCTTTTGCATCGTTACGATTTTTTCAGAATTTAAGGTTTTATCAAGATAGGTTTTACAAGATAAGGTTAATATTATGAGTCTAGCATTTACCCAACTTAATCCACACTTCTTTAAAACTACTTTGTAAATCGAGTAGGTAAACAATCTGGTTGGACTTCTTATTGTGTCCGGCAACCATTCTTTTAGAGTTATTTACACTAGCATATATATTAGGTAAAGACTCCGCATTCAGATCAATAGAGCATTAAACCATATCTATACCACATCATGAAAAAAATGCATGGGAAGGGTGATCTAGCGCCCGTCTACATAACTACAAACAGAATGCAAATGCATATTTTACTACGTTGTCACTTTTTTCATTTTTAAAATATCAAGCCCACTGATTATAGTGAGACGGAAGTCAAAAAATGCGTGACGATAAGTTGCAAGCTATGACAGGTTATTGCGTCAATAATATATACATTGACTCTTTATAATACCCCAGAAATTAAACTTGCTCTTAGTTGTTTACCAAGCGGGTGTCAGAGCAATCACTCCGGGATTTTGAAAAGTGCGTTGTTGACAGAACTTAAAGACTTCGAACTTTGATTGATGAACCGAATTGCTTTCGATCGAAAACTAGTGGCTAGTGCAGAAAACGACTGGATTTACAAGAAAGTGTAAAATCATTTCAAAACGTCAACTGTGTAGACTTTTTAAGTCGAACTAAAACAAATAATTTAACACTGAAAGGTGTGATGTTGAAAGAACTTAACTTCGAACTTTGACTGATGAACCAGATTACTGTCGTTCCAAAGCTTTATCTTGGTGATTGCGAGAAGCTCGCAAAGTACAAATCATGCAGTTTAACGCTTAACTAACGGAGAAGAGGAAGGTTGGCACAAAACTTAGAGCTTTGACAAAGAAATGATGCATTTGATACTATAGCTAATATAAGCCACAAAACTTAAAAGAAATGGAAGAAAGGACGCAATTTTTTTACTTCCCTTAACTGGATAGCTATCAATGAGATAATTTGAAAGACCTAAAGACGACAGACTTAAAACTCGTGATTTACGGGCCAAAACTGCCTGAATTTACTCTTAAACCATTACTTATGTTGGCTAGCTAGGTGTATAAAATGCTTGCTAAGCAAACAAAATTGTAATAGAGAAGTATTTGCCTCGATAACTGCATGCAGTTTTAGCCATTTTAAGATATTGTTAATAAACGAGAACTTACCGATGAAAACGAATAAAGCGGCGATGAATAAACCTCTAACAGCCATGATGCTCCACGATGGGTGTCTTCTCAGAAATGATGCTTGCGTGGGATAATGGCTCAGCTTAAATCTTCGTGGAATGAAAAAAGGGCGTTCACTTCAACCTAAATGATAGTTTTTAATTTACATACGAAAAAGAAGTCAACATAGCAACGCACTGTTGATACACAAAACAAGCAATGGACTAAAGAATAATTTTTGTTTTATTTACGTTTTTTTCGTTTCTGCTTGTAGCACTTGATCGAACAACTTGAATCTTTTGAATAGATGCTGTTTTTGTTTCAAAGAACGTACAAGTTACATTAGTATGAAACACACTTGTTAGTGCTCGTCAATATGAAGCACGCGTCCTCTCGAAATACAATTGCTTTGTCAACTCTTGTTAATGCTGTTGAATTAAGATTTTAAACTTTAAAATCATTATTTTGACTCGATTGGCCTGTGTACGCATGGCAACAGAGTCAACAGAAAAAAGGTGACAGCTTAGATTCCCGAGCAAACATAGTTAAGTCTTCCTCAAAGGAACAATTAGTCTTGTTCGAATATCATTCTGAAAAATAAAGATTACTGCAGGAAAAGCATACAGTACAACAGAAGAAGAGTATAATTAAGGATTTCATTCACAGACCCAAGGTATTAAAACATCTTGTGTAACATAGTAAACGAACGCACGTAAGAAAAGGAGACTGTGAGGACTCTGTGAGCTTATATACAGCGGGAGAGGGGAGTGGGGAAGAGGACAGGGAAGTCATCACTGATCTAACAGGCGTCTTTGTCTAATTCACTACTTATGTCTAATACAAACACATTGGAAAGTAATTAAACTTACGAAATCCTCTCCTGACAAAACCTTCACGAAACTACCATGGCGTACTGGTTTAATCTTACTCTTATGTTTCGAAAAATACTACCGCTGTCATGGCAACAACAAACATACGTTTCCTCATACTTAGGTCTACGAGTGAAAAGAAAACATCGTCATCTTCGAAAACAAGCTAAAAATCTCCTGGGGATTTGTGTATGCGAGGAGGGAGGGGAGGGGATAAAGGAAAAGTGGGACCTTTCCTCTGGAATGGTTAATATTGGAGCATTTTTTCCTGAGAAAGACTTGATATCAACGTAGTTACTCGAGGGACTGGTTATGAAACCTTGCAAGTTTCAAAGGCCAAAACAAAGATGCTGCAATTTATGTTGAAAGTTCTACGACCGTGCATAATCTTTTGTTTTACGTTCGCACACTATGGCTGAATAACTTAACAGTAACATTTTTATTGGCTCGTTGCTCATGCAAAATTCAAACCTATTGTTGTTTGTGCACGGTCAAGGCTAAAAACGGTAACAAAAACATAAAACAAAAGACTTTGCTGAGCTTCATAACCAGATTTTTTTATTAACTATGATATCAATTAGGCTGGCATCCTGCGACTAGAATATAAATCCCTTTGCCTTTTCTCTCTTCCGTGGGGAAAACTCTTTAAAAAAAGAAGAAGAAGAAGAAGAAGAAGAAGGTTTTTAAGTTAGCGATGATTTGAACGGCGTTCAAAAACATTTTTTTCCGGTCCCGAGACAGTTCGCGAAGGCAGACAATCATTGAGGACATCCAGGGACGTTTTGTGCAGGCTTACATGTGGAACGGCCCTAAAAGCTCCTTGCGCCTTTAAGACGTCAAATTGAGTTAATCTGACAAATTTACAAGATTTTAAAAGGAAGTCGGAGTCATGTTGTGACGGTTGTTATCAGATTTACCCATGGACTATTCGTTCTATGTACATTGCAATAGTAAAGAAGAAGGTCGGAATATCGTTTTCTCAGTTCATTTAACTAAAATTCAGTAATCTAAATACATGGAGTAAATTTGTGCGGATCATTTTCAGCAGGAGCGTATTTTCGCAAAATCTAATTATCACCGATCGATGAAAAATCCGCGACGTTCGCCAAATTTAGATTCGGAGAAAAATGCATGCCACCATAGTTAATAAAAGAATCTGGTTATGAAGCTCAGCAAAGTCTTTCGTTTTATGTTTTTGTTATCGTTTTTAGCCTTGACCGTGCACAAACAACAATAGGTTTTGAATTTTACATGAGCAACTAACCAATAAAAATGTCACAGCTAAGTTATTCAGCTATAGTGTGCGAACGTAAAACAAACGATTGTGCACGGTCGTAGTACTGTCAACATAAATTTCAGCACCTTTGTTATGGCCTTTGAAACTTGCAAGGTTTCATAACCAGTCCCTCGAGTAACTATGATGCCACACGGAAGTTCAATTCAACGAAATCGCGAAAAAGATCAATGATATTAATTTATCGTTTATGCGATTTTTGGAATTAAAAACAGCACGCAAAGTAAACAATAAAATAAATATGTCGCGCATTAAAATTACACAATTATTCACCTAAATGGAGGTGAAAGGTGGCGGATATTTGCCGAGCCGCGAAACGACGAGTTGAAATACACCATTGTTCACCGACACTGAGGGGAACAATTTATATATTTATATATATAACACGAAAGTAAATTTCCAGTCCCCAAAAGTTATTTTCTTTTCTGAATAGGCAAAAACTCTCGGAAGGCGACCACAGTTTCGCTTGGAGGTCAATAGCTAATATTATGCTAAGCTCGAGTAGTATGTACTAATGCGCTTTATTCTAGATACTGTTTTTTTTTTCTCTCTTTTGCGTCAACAGCTCATGCTTATAATTGTTATCACTTATTATTATTTCAAAATGTTTTCATTGCTCGGTGACTTGCATGGCTTTTGGCAAATCATCTGCTTCCTCATAGTAGTTTGTTTGGTTATCAATAAATGTCAAATAACCCATTTGAATATCCAATTGTCTGCAACAAATGCAGCGTTTTGAGATGAACACAACTTTTCTAATGGCTGAATTTCTCTGTCAATTACATTAATTTTTATCTCAACAGAATCAAAATTAAAATTTTTAGAAACATAATTGAAAATCGCTTATTTTACTATTTTCTCACATGTTTGTTTTTAGATTACTCACCTACTTCAATTTCAAAATGACTTTTCTTTTTTTCGACAGTTATATTATGAGGATAAGGGCAACCGTTTATTCGCAATTAACGCAAGTCAATAAACTCAACGGAGAAAGCATTGTTTCTCATAAAACAGATGTCGGGGATGATCCTTATGGATAATATGTGAAGAATATCTTCTTTGTGATTTCAAACTGTTGAAATCTGCGCCCGTCTATACAGATTCTAACAAAGGGGAAATTAAGAGCCTTATTTGCATCCCTTAACTTGCAACATATACAATCATAAATTTATTTTCTGAAAAAAAATAGCCAAGAGAAACTAATGATATGACTACGTTAAAGTTTGATGATATAGAGGTTAAAAGAGCGGTTTCACAGATGGGTTTTATTTAGCATCTGCTCCTAAAATACCCCTTCTAGAAACAAGATGACTAAACACAATGAAATATTGTCCACGAAATAATTTATTCAAAACGGCTTTTTAATACGAGTATGATATTACTGGCGAGGAAGCGATCTAATCTTACCAAGTGTCTGTCAAGCGTAAGCCGGTAGCCACTTTAAATAATCATACGAAACAAAAAACACGCTGTGGACGTTTCGTCAAGCCTTCAACATGTCGAATAACAACATCTCTTCACATTCTGTTCATTTTTCCCACTTTGCCAAGTTGCTAAAAACTCGTTCAACTGCAGTGGTCGTGGTGGAATCTGTTTTCTTCCTATCGATCAACTTTGCGACATTATTCGGAAATTGTCTTCTCTGCGCAGTGCTGTTCAAGAACTTTACCTTCCAGAGCATAACGAATATTTTGATATTAGCTTTGTCTGTTACTGATATATTTATGGGAGCTGTGTGTATGCCTCTTTCCTGTGCTACCCTCATCCAAGGAAGATGGCCTTATGGAAACGCTGCCTGTAAACTTCAGTGTTTTTCGATCTATTTTTTAGCCTTTGTGTCACTTCAAACCATCGTCCTAACATCCCTCAACAGATTTTTCCGGGTGGTGAAACCCGCCAGATACAGAAGTATCTTTACGGTGAGAAAGACGGTTGCAATGTTGATTGCCGTGTGGATTTCCACGGCGCTTATTCTGGCCGTGCCATTGATGACTGGAACAATGGACGCGGCGTTCAACCCGGCAAAAGCTGCTTGTGTTATCTTCAAAAAGGATTCAGCAATGAAGCACAAGAGTTATCCAGCTATTTTAAGAGGGTTATTGCTGTTAATATTCGCAGTTATTCCTACTACTGCCATGTTTATTTGTTATTTCAAAATATTCCGGACAGTTGGGGAACACTTCACTCGCGTCGGGCCAAATCTAGCGCAAAGCGCCAGACGAAAATCTCGAAAAAATTCTCGCGAAATGAGAACGACTATAACTCTGTTTGCTGTGGTTGTTATGTTCGTCCTAAGCTGGTTGCCCGTTTTTTTGATCGAAATTATTCAGGCATTTGCCATTGACTGGTGGGAAATTCCCCGTGAAGTTCAACTTCTGTGGACGTTTTTTGGCAGCTTGAGCAGCGCGGTCAACCCTCTGGTGTATGGATTTGCAAACCCGTCTTATCGACGTGAATATAAACGACTGTTAACCTTTAAATGGAAACGGAGGAACACAGATAGCAACGAAGAAAGTAAATCACAATCCGTCGTGATGGCAACTCTAAATCTTCCGTCTTAAATCCAGCGAGTATTTGCAAGTTTTTTTCGTGGGATTGTATCGTCGACATATACTGCAAAATAGGACATTTTACATGTTGAACCTTGGAGATGCATTGAGCAGAGTTTCCGTCTACCAAGGAGAAGAAATCAGTTCTTGATCGCGATCAGTTGCAGTAGCAACTTGACCGATTTCTCGGCTTGAATAAAAGCGCCGACTTGCAAGTGCTAATGTGCGATTATATCTTTAGAGGTACTGCAAAAAGGCTCTGAACTTAATTACATCTTGGAGATCGTTATGGAAAAGAAAAATCTTCCCTCTTACATGAAAGTGAAAATGTCGAAGTGCTAATTAGCGCTTGTATCGGTCGAGAAAGAAGGTGCATTCATCTTCTTTCTTCAAAGACCGTGTAAACGATATTCACACGTGTCGCGATTCTGTACATATAAGAATATAAAGGACACTGACATCTAAAAAAGTTTTATTCTGAATTTAAAGTTGGCAGTTATCCTGGATAAAAGTAAACTTACTATGAGCAAACCGCGCCTGACATAGTCTCTTTAAGTTTAATTTCACGAGTTTAGTACTAAATAAAATATTACCACCCAATTGTCGGGACCAATTGACTAAATGACTGTTGCTCCAAGTGCACGCTGTTGTATAGCTCACGGTACAAGCTGGCATATTAAAGGACAGACACGACGTATCGGAACAAAATAAATAAAACACTCTTTACTACTAGGACAAAAGCGAACAGAAATTGAATGGAGACACGATAAAACATAACACTGTCGGAACGGCATGAAATTTGTCAGATTCCAAGATGTTATTTTGTGGGGATTTGTAGAATCAATAATTTGCTATTTCGAAATGTTGACAGTTTTGGGCTGGTTTAATTTTTGGATGGATTTCAAGAAGTACGCAGCTGTAAGAGCATACGGATGCTTTTATTTTAAATTAATCATTGTTATTGAAGGCCACAAAATTTTCACGCTTATCGGTGACGTTACGAAAAATAAGACACCGAGATATTCACCCAATTATATTTTATCTTTATTAAATAGAAAATAATGAGGGACATCTAGCAGAAACTAAACAGGATTACGTAATCTTTATTTTTCTCTGAAGCACCTCAGCGGTCCGGAATCCAAATCCTTCAACCTAATTGGCTAATGACGCGCGCGCTCTAGTGGTTTGGCTTTTCCCATCCGGGAGACCGCGTGCGGCCGCAAACTAAGCAAATTTATTTTACGGCGCAAAGAATTCTCCTTTTCCTTTCATTATCCGAGAACAAGTTCTAAGAGTAGGTATCTCCAAAAAACCCTGCAGCATTTAAATTAAAAGCGAAACATACTGCTGACGTAAGCTGACTTTGAAAATAAAGAATAAAACGGACGATTTCGGAGAGTGGTGTTAATTTATTTTCCATATTTCCATGTCATTCTGAGAAGTTTTTAACGAGACCGCTGCCACCTGTCATTCTGCCCGCCTACATGCCTTTTGTTCTTAGATTCCAATGTAAATATGGCAGCATGGCAACATTGTCACCAATGCAATCAGTGGGAAGATGTTTAAACCGCAAGCATCTGTGGAATTGTTTGAATTATAAGCGAAATTAAACCTCAACTTCGATGCCAGTTTCCAATTTGAAGAATGTCACCGATATCTACCGCAGCGTAACCTTTGCAGTCTGATAAGGTCATCATTTTCTCGACGGCTTTAAGTAAGACACCGTTTGTTTTAAGCAGAGAAAATTATGATAAAAAGATCTTAATGCCTTTGTAACTACAGCCTCCTCTCTAAAATAAAAGGCCATGCATGTTCAAGTTATTTTAAAATAAAACGAGTGAAACCTTTTCCTATATACAAAAATAATATTAGTCACTTTGGAATTTGTGCTATACAAGTGAGAGCTAAATCTTTCAGAAGTATCATTACTAACACACTTTTTTTAAACTCACTCATTAAACACACGACTTTACACGCTTTGTATATAAAAATAGTACATCAGTATCTCGTAGTTGTCCAAAAGATCGTGTCTCCCATGCACTGAAAGTCTCAGCAGTTCATAACTTGAATCTGATTTTAACTTTTAACTTTTAAAAAACTGATTCGAAATATCTTTCTCAGAAGTATATCTTGATTTTTTTAATAACTGCTTGCCATTTTTAGCGACGATGTTTTTACATGCTCTGTTTTTATTTTAGTTGTCGTTTCCATCGCCAACGCGAGTTGCTGTTTGTTTCAGTTTCTTTTCACCGTTTGTTGAGAGCCAGTGCACCAGTGGTTGCAGTTCCTTGTTCTTCAAAGAAATGTGATGGTTTATATCCGCTAATTTATGATTTCCGATGGCTTTTTTTACGAAAATAATCTCCTTTATTCCTTTGATCCACTTCATACTTGTGACTGTCTGCCACTGACGCATGAACAACGCGTTCTCTTTCAAGATTCATGTCGTGCTTGTTTTTGTGCCCTTCATCGCAAGAGTAGTGTTTGGATATACAGTGCTAGACTCATTTGGACTGATCATGGTAGGGCCCCTCGATGACGTTGGCTTAGAATGACTGGCAAGGCTTTTTGAGCCGAGACCCTCTGAGAATCCATATTCTCCGCTGCCCCATTGGGCATTTGGCTGATACAGACCACTTTCGATTCCACTGTTATTGTCTTCCATTTCATCCCAACCACTGTAACTCATTTGAGAGATATCATTTGACGAACCCTCGGAGGAATTTCTACTGTAGTGACTTAAAACGTTTTGTGGAAATTCTACTTTCTTTTCAAAATTAACCCTTATCTCTCCCCTCGACAGAAGCATCTCAGAATGGAAATCACCAATGTTACTAGAACGAAAGCTACCATCAACATCTTCATCTTCATTGCTTTCTTTTTCACTGTCACTCTCACCTTCAGAGTAAACACCACTTCCAGAAATTCCTGAAAATATCGCAAGTCTATAACCATTTGTAGTCAAATCAGTATGATCATCAGACTCCGAAATTGTATTAGTTAGTGAAGAGGGCATGTGTAGTCCACTATTTTCTAAGGCATTTGTTGGAATGTCTTTAAAAAGCAATCCTGTTGTAGTATTAATCTTTTGGAAATGGTTGCTTGAACGTTCGTTTCGTTCTTCCTCGGATATTTCCATGACATGATGGTCAAGGTTTTGGTGGCCGCTTCCAGATCCGGTGAATGATTCCTCAGCTTCAAGTCCACTGCCACTTAAAACTCTAACATTGTGCCCGTCTCTGGAGGAAGACAAAGACTCCAAACTATTTGCAGACATAAAGGATAGTTCACGATCGCTTTTCAATCCAGTCTCTGTATCAGGTTCATTATTGTCCATGTGTGTTGTAACGTCTTGGCTATTATTTGAATTGCCACTTCCAGATTCGATGGAGGATTCTTTGAAATAAAAGCCTTTGCTACTTAAACCTCTATCTGCTTTTGCATTAATGCTCTTTTCGTTTGTTACATCCTCGCCACTAATTGTATTTCTTGAGTCTTCGGTTAATGAAGATGATAATACAAAACTACCCGCAGACCCGACGAATAATTCGTCAGCATCAAATCCACTGCTGCTACCAAAACGTTCTGATCTTGCATCATCGTCCGTTTGCTCTATCGTGTCCTCGCCCATGAGAGATGATGATTCCATCAATGCACTTGCAGATCCAAAACCTTTAAATCCACTGCCACTAGTAGCTTCCCCTGAGTTGTTCCCCGCCTTAAAAGTAAAACTTGAACCAGCGATAGAGACATTCTTGGCCAATGCTTGTTCGCTTGGTCCTATGCCTTTTTCACCCTTTCCAGAAAACCGCCGCGTGTTTCCACTTCCCCTTACAGTTGTTTTATTCAATCCACTATGTGCAGAAGAGGATGAAAACTTATTTGAGGCGTTTACTCCTTCTTCGACGAAGGATACACTTTTGGTGTTGCTTATACCCTCTTCTGAACCACTACCTCCTACAGAACCTATACCAAGGTCATTCAATCTAAACCCATTAGATGAAGAGATTTCAACCCTATTTGTTGGCATTTTTTTCTTGTATATGTCCAACTGGGAAGGCGCCATAGATTCTTCGGTTGATCCTTTTCTCAACGCGCCCTTATCCGTATTCTTGCGCACTTTTTCAGTTTGATGTTCAACGTTATCATTAGTCAGATTCTTTTTCGGTGATGATTTATCGGCGAAATCTTCCAAAACATTATTACTGCTCTTAGATGGATTTAACGTCTGGGAACTGTTTTCCTTTGCTGCCGCTTTTTCTCGTAACGTCTGCCTCAAGTAGTTGACCTCAAGATCATTTGTCGTTTCATGGTTTCCAGCCCCAGATAGAGTTGGATTCATTTTCTCTTCATTGACTTTTACTTCTTGAGCTACACTCTGTGCCAAAACATTCTTGTGTCTTGTTGTCTTGAAGACCTTTCGCGATTTATCTGAATAAATCGACTGCTCTTTCCTATGTTTCAGTTTTCTTGGCTTTTCACGATCATTTAAACCACTTGCAAGGTTTTTGTGTCCTCTAAGCGCATGAAACCGTAGCGTTGTGCGAAGCTTTTCTTTGCGATGATTGACGATAAGATGTTTTAATTCCTCTGTCATGGACGTATCTTTAGAAATCTTCTTTTTCTTGTTTCCGTTTGGCTTGTATGACAAATCCTGATGCTTCCGTTTTCTCCAGGTATGGGCAAATTTGATATTCGGCTTGTGCTTTCTTTCCATACGAAGTCCATTGTTAAATCTTGTTACCCAGCGTTGCTTTACTGTAGGATGGTAGCTGATCTTACGATGAGTGGTATGTGCATCAACGACGTGCTTATTTATTTTCTGAATTGCCTTTATTCCCTTCCAAATTGACGGTTTTTTAGACTTCAAACTCTTATACTTAGCTTTACTTCTCAATTTCTTTATAAGCTTTCTCCCTTTTTTCGTCTTTCGGTTTTTGTGTTTCTTATTACTGTTTTTGTGCCGATGATCTTTTTCTTTCACTCCTTTGCTGTATTTCTTTCGCGCTTTCTTCTCAGCAAGCTTTCTGGTTCTCCCATGTTTCCCCTTCTTTCTAGCCTTGGGATTATCTTTGACTTCTGTTGGTTTAACAGTCTTATTTTCCTTGCCTGCTTTAGCCTCCACTTCATGATCGTCAATTTGATGAACAGGTTTAACCGGTTTGACAGACTTACCAGGCTTTACATTAGTAGAATTTGACTCAGAAGCAGATTTTGATTGGCTTTTACTTTCTTTCCCTCCCTTTCTGTTTTTCTCATTTTGCAACTTTGACACAGAGGGACGTGAAGAAATGAAAAGACATTTACACGATCTGAAGTTACAATCAGGTGAGCAGTGGGCCCCCCTAGGGCAGCAGTGCCAACTATCCGGACATATAACGGCATCAGGCTCCATACAACAGCCGTATCCAGTCAGGGACAACAGATTCTCGCAACACGTCGTCCGTGCAGGACACCGAGTCACCATATCAGGACAGAATGACGTATCATCGTGCATATAAGAACTTGCCAGACCTGCAATTAATGAAATGGTCTATCATTAGGCGTTTATCATCATCGTCATGATCATCATCATCGTCATCATCAGAACTCATCATCATCATCACCATCATCATCATCATCATCATCATCATCATCATCATCATCATCACCATCATCAACAACAACAACATATCCCAACAACAACAAATTAGGGAATAATTGTCATTGGAATTCTATATGTGCAATGTACTAACTTAAATGTTTCGCTGTTCCCGGACAGCAAATCAATATCGGCGTATCAGGGATAACAGGTTGCACCAAACTGAAACAGGTTCACTTCAGGAGTTCATTTAGCTTTCGCAGTTATAATTCATTAGCAATGGCAGACAATAAAAACCATTCCTCGTACTAAAGTTCACTGCAATGTAAGTTCTTTTTTCGTCGTACCTATCGAACATCGGTAAAATGTTATACTATGCTAAAGAGATCATACCTTCTCTTGCGGACAGTTCCGGGGCTTTGGGGGGAGAAAGTTGACCTGAAAAATAAGTGCGTGGTTTGTTTGGAATTTAAAGGAAGAGGCAATTGCTAAATTTATGTACATGAAACTGTATTTCAACTTAAGAACAAACCTCGAGGTTTTGCTTTTGCTAAAAGCTTCCTTATTGTTTCCGCCACTTTAACTCCAAGAAGTTTATTTCCTTTGGGGTTAAAATGCTGAAAAAGAAACAGATAATCAAAGACAATGATCGATGCAGGGGTAGCATACGTTTTATCTCAGAGCCTCAACTCAAAATAATATAATAATGATTTTTATTACAATCTCGCAAACCTAATCTTCACCCACACCCTCGCCCAGCCCTTCCAAACTTTCGGATATGAATCCATTGGAAAATGGATGATTCACTGTAAACTGAGAAAAGTCAAAATTGGATGAATTGACAGCCAAAGTTTAACGTGTAGCGGACAACTGAGTGCCACCACTTAGATCTATTCTCTTCCTCGTAACGATGGCATACTCACAGAAGTTTACTCTGAAACAACAGTCTTGGGAGAGCCAATTGTTTTAAAACAACAATAACTCAATTTGTTTAAATATCCTATAGAGTCCTCGGATTTCCGCTTCTTAATCAAAAGTTTTGAAACAGCATAGTGAGGTTTTAGTCAGCGGTACAAATTTACTTCGCCCTCCCTTTTTATTGGGGAAAAATTTAAACCGTTATACTTGATCGAGCCAGTTTCAAAGGCAACACTGCAGTTATACTGAGCAATAACTTACCACATCCTTAGGTTGTTTCATGATGCTGCAGGTTTCATACGGTGGCTCCCCACACTCTTGGATGACCGTAGAATGTAGGTCCACAATCTCTACCTTCCTCCCTTCCTCCATAACTCTAAAAATACAAAATAAAGGTTGCGTTGTTTATTCACATTCTCTTGTTTCTATGTAATACTATACTATACTGCACTACACTACACTACACTACACTACGCTACGCTATGCTATGCTATGCTATACTATACTATATACTACGCAATGCAATACAATATAAGCCATTAAAATACAACACAACAGAATGCAATGCAATGTAATGGTAGTTTATACCTTTTTGCCTCCACGTTGTATTTCACAACCCTCCTATTTCTCCGCCCAGCTATAGGAACAGGCGTTGTAAGAGCAAAAGCCACTCGTGCTCCACTTTGAAGAAGAAGTTCCTTGATTTTCATCAGGTTGTCTCCATATTCCTCCAACGGAACGAATTCCTAAGTTAAAAAAACGATGTTATCCATATATACTTGATGCTGTTCGTTTAAGGGACACCATTAAGAAGATTCCCGAAGGAAGTGTTCCTGAAATTCTTTAGCCTGTTCCAGGCTCTCGGTTTGTGGGGAAAGAGCGAAAAAGCGGGCGAGCGCGGAAAAGACGAGCGGGGACGAAGGCGAGCGAAGGAAAGAGAGCCTGTAAGAATTTCTTTAACGGCCCTCTGTCGGTATAGCAGGAGCTGCTATACCCTCTGATTGGCTAATTTTGACAGGAAATGTCAACACTTCGTCAACACTCCGATCAGGTATCAGTCGGCGTCAGTTGACAAAGATGGCTCGCGCGGATCGCGCGATATCCGCATTTCCTGTCAAAATTAGCCAATCAGAGGGTATAGCAGCTCCTGCTATACCGACAGAGGGCCGTTAAAGAAATTCTTACAGGCTCTCTTTCCTTCGCTCGCCTTCGTCCCCGCTCGTCTTTTCCGCGCTCGCCCGCTTTTTCGCTCTTTCCCCACAAACCGAGAGCCTGGAACAGGCTAGAAATTCTTGAGTAGGAGCTGCAGCCTATATTTCTAAACGCAATTATATTCCAGACAAAAAGCAGATCGATCACTTTTTGAACCGCATCTCAAACTCACCAACTAAACTCGTTCCTCTTGTTTTTCAAAAATCCAAAACTCCTATTTCAGACTTGTCTATTTGGCAAAATGTCCCCAACGTCCGACCAAAACTGTTCAAAAACTACACACTTTAGAGTGGCAAATACCTACTTGAACATAGCTTACATCAGAAAATTATCTCCTTCGTGATCCGCGATCTTATTTATTTGAAAGTTAAGGGTCCCAGAGAGGAGCGGAGGAAGAGCAAGTCTTTGAAGCCCTGGAACCTTGAACGTTTTGCTGTGGAGCCCAAACATGTTCTAAGAATGTTGTGTTGAACCCAGTCAAAATACTGAGTTGAATCATGTTTAAATGCGTGTATATATAGCAATAATTTAATATCGCTTGATGACAAAGAAAATTAAGGGTACAAAGGAGATTCCGCTAGATTCACTAGCCCCTTGAAATTTATTTCTTCACAGTGAATTTCTCGTAGTATAAAATTAAGCGTTTTAGCAAATTACAAATGCACTGTACATTACACAAAATTGAGCATCTACCTCAGGAAACATCTTGCTGTAGTCGATGTCGTGCATCCCAAAATTAAAAACGATTGCGTCATAACTGGTCGGTTCTAGAGCTGTGGTGCGAAGCATCATGGACAGGCAATTCAAGCCATATCTGGAATCCACCGCCCCAGACCCTTTAGCAAATGGCGCGTGCTGAACCTGGCACAGACCACGAAGCTCTCTTTTCACAGTTGTCAGGTATCTGAACGGCGAGGTATTAAAAACTGAGTGTTAGAGTCGTAAACCAAAACCAAAGTAATTACGCTGGCCAATCACAGAGGATACAAACATCACATTGAACCAATCAGAACTCGAAGCAAATACAATTAGCCTCAACCGCGGGAAAACGCGCGCGAGCAAGTCACGTTGGTTTTGGTTTTACATCTGATTGGTTGAGAAAGTGGAGCAAGAGAAGTAAAGCAAAACCAAAACCAACACAAATTACATTCGACCCTCAAATGAAAACCATTCTAAAGTGGGCTCAAGTGTCAATGTAGCGCGTGATTTCTGGAACGCACAAATATTGAGTCCTCTTACCACGAGCGTCCCCAAAGCACATGCCCTACTGTGAATACGCAGCCTACATAAGGCCAAGTAATGGGGGCAACACTTTCGTGCAACTTGTTGCGCCACACTTTTTTTACTGCAAGATGAGTCTGTTTGTTTCACTTATCACTATACCTCCCTGCAACAAACAACGCCAACTTGTAACGCAATATCGTTGCGCGATAAGCTGTACAAAAATTAAGCCCGTATTACTTGGTCTTTAGGGGTAACCCATTAAACATGCTTTTATTGTAAAGCGCTATTGGATAGCACTAGAAATAGCGCTCTATAAATTCATTATTATTATTATTATTATTATTATTATTTATTATTATTTACAGGAATAAAAAGTGGTACAGTGATTAAGTTATAACACTAGTTAAATGTAACTTTTCATTATGGTGACTACAGGGAGAGCGACTTTTTTGGAGTCAACTAACGTACCGGAAGTCAGCAAAAAAATTCGCATGGTTCTAGGTTTAGACTGCGACGCAGGCTAGGTTTGGACTCTTTTTCCTACAGGTAAATATTACTTGCTCATAGTTCTGTTCGTTTTAGAATAGGTTGAAAAATCAAATCTAGAAGTTTTTCATTTTTAAATCAACGTTTTAGAGACAGAGTTGATCATTAAACACTATGAATGGATGTAGTTGATCAAGCCAACAATCAGCAATGTTTTTTCCCAAAGTAACGATGGGAAACAAACGGTGCTGATAATTTAATTTCATCGCAGTTATATTTCCCTTTCCCTGTGACAGCATCCAGTTTTACGGCTCTTGTTTCTCCCAACCGAGAAAAAAACCGAAAATGACGGCTGTCGCAGGGTATCTTCGTAAACGATTATGTCATGTCTACCCGAGTGAGATTGAGTCGCCGATGATAAGACAGTTCCTGAACAGCGGATTCACACCGAGTGGAGGTCCTGGACTGCACACCCTTGATGCTTTGCGCACCTTCATGTCCGCGGCTCTTACTGGAGGTGACCTGGGACAGAGAGATACGATGCAATACATGTTAAAGGCCATGAACTACAGAATCCTGACATTTCCTCAGGCCTGTGAGCAGCAGTTTGTTGAATAATTTTAAATACCAATCTAGGCTATGAGAAATTAGCCAATAAACAACAAGTTCCGACATAAAGGGTAACTTTTTCACTTTTAGTTGGGTGCACTTCGACTACTAAGAATTGCGTTAAATTTTTGGCAGATAGTTATCTAATAAAGAAGTAACCATTTCTAATTAACCTGCTAAGATAATGGTTTGGTCTCATGCTATTCTGCAGAACATTTAGTTTACAGGGCTTTCCGACTAACAACGTGAAATGAGTAATAAACTCTATATTGACATGTCACTCCTCAAATGTGTGAAGCACTGAGGAAATGATATCCATTTCATAGCGCCAGTTTCCGTAAGAATGTTGCCCGTTTATTAACTCCAATATCTACTTACTTTGCCTTTTGACGTGCCGCCTTAACTCGAGTGCTCCATGTCTGCATCTGAAATGTTGAAAATGTCCCAGCCGGTGGCCGTGCCTGAGGTAGGACTTGGGGCGGACTGAACGATACTCCAGCCTGAGCGGACATCACAGCTGGTACTTGATATGGTGCCTGAATGGGCACTTGTGTTGGTACCATTTGTTGAGGTATTACCTGGGGAGACCCCTGTGTTGGGGCCTGGGGCCAAGTGTTGTAGTCTGGAGGCCATCTTGGAGTTTCGTCAATGGCTGGAAAGCTACTGTCCCAGTCATATTCCGAACCGTCGTAAATGTCTTGTCTCTGCAAACGTGCATAAGATCACAAAACAGTAGTTTCTAGAACGCAGTGTAACATTTAGTGAATGGCCTATTAGGGGCTAGTCATCGTACACATTCCCTTCTTTCCTTTCTTGACTGTTAGTCAAAGGGAACAAGGGCTTTGTCTGGCACAAATCGCGTTGGGAGAGTCTGGGAGTACAGGGTCAGCGGTAGGCTTTCAGTAAGACTGAAAGCCAACCTCGTCCCCAGGGTATTCTCCGCGTTCAAAATGGCGGATCGGCCATTTTGAACGAGGAGAAGGCCCTGGGGACGAGGTTGACGGAATGCAGTAAAACTGCGTTCGCTGCTGAAATATTCACTTGTCAAAAAAGGACACAAGCAAACAAGGAAATTGAGAAATTGTACGTTTACAGGATAGGAACAGAGTTAAACCACTCCGTTCAAGCTGACTATAAAACATAAAAACAGTTAAATGAGAGCTGGTACATTAGACAGTATTAGCTAAATAGACTTATAAAATGAATAACTAAACGAAGTTAGAATATGGCAACCAAGTTATCGAAACAGAGATTTCCAAGGCTTCACTGATATTAAAACTTGAAAAGCAACCTTATCCAAACTCGTGCGCGAACTGCATGGTGAAACGCGCCGAACAATTCTTATTTTCCACAGTGACAGTTTTCGTTATTCCGCTATTCCAAATGAAGAGCCATGCAATGGTTCTTCATTTTGATATTCCGCGAAACATCCAGTTTGTTTCCAAACCTAAATATTGCAACCTGTTGCCAAACACAATGGGCCTTTGTTGCATGTTGACTTAAAAAATTACCAAACAAAAAATCACACCTCTGCGTTAAGAGACCTTACCCGTTTGCCAGCTGTCCACCTCTGGTTTGCCCTGATGTAAGATAATTTCACGGACTTTATTTTAGGAAGCCAGAAGTTGTTTGTGCGAAAGTAGCTAGGATAAAGCACATTGCTTCTGTAGGTGGTTCCACCCTGTTCCCTCTTTAACCTGTTATTGTAAACTGTTCTGTCAATCGTGAAAACGCGGGAAATTGGAAGCCATAACAAACAAACCCGGAGAAAAACCAACAAACCACGGGACATTTCTAGACATTTTCTGCAACAGTATCAGTAACTCTTCTCTTCAACAACTGCGGTGTTCATCATTTCTCGTTTCATTTTCCGGTTGGAAAAACAAAACGGCACTTCGCATTCAAAGGCCCTCGAGGCAGAACAAATCACGGCATTTCCGTTTTAGAACCGACCTCTAAATCACGCGGTCAAGAGTTTCTTTTTAAATCGAGTGACGTGATCTCTAATCCTGACGAAATAACAATTCAAGGAAGGCGTTAAAGAGGAAAGGAAATTTTAGTGACTGCATAACTGAAATGAAAATTACCCAGGCGTATAGTCCCGAGGGAAAAAAGATACGCGAATTTCTTTTTGATGACACACGAGCTTTGGATATCTTTTTCATGGTAGAAAAAAAATTGTAAAGCTTCATTTAAATCTTAGTGCAGTTAAGTATTAGTTAAATTAGTAACGTTTCGTTGCATCGAAGTGTCCTCAATTAACTGTATCTTAGCGCCTGAAATTCGATTAGCAGCCTTAAGCTTTTGGACCCTCTAGATATCATTCAAGTTAAACAAAGCATAACATTATCTAGTAAGTTCACCAGAGCATATTTTTTCTTTGTTGCTGACCAGCTGTTTCGCGGCAGGTGGCGAGGAAACCTTTCACAAATCGAAAGAGCAAAACTTGCCAACCCAGGCTGGTTATTTTGAGTCAATTTTGTGCTAAAATTTTTCTTAAAACTGCTTGTGTGCTTCGTTTCCCCCTAAGAGGGTACTTGGATTACGGGTGGTATGGGTAGTCATGTGGCCTCTCCAGTCCAGGGGTTCCAGCCGGACAAGATGCGTTGGGAAAAGAAGAGCCACCTACTATTTTTGCTCCTTGCTTCAGTTGTTCTTGCTGCTCCCCTCTATCTAAACGTCTCCCCAGCCTCCTACTATTAATTCCCCTCGCTTTTAGCCTTAGAGCGGGCTCTCTATTAGGAACCAAAATTCCTTTCGAGTTAGCGTAGCCAAGTTTAGAAGAAAAAGGACCTGAACGACTGAAGGAACAGAATTTTCTTCTTCTTTTTCAGCTTTTTTAAATTTATGGAAAGTGGAGACCTTCAAGAGGGCTGGCCAATTCTTTTTTTTTTTTAACTTTCTGTTCCATTTTATTTTGAACACGGAATTTTCGTATTTTGCGGACAAAAATTCGAAAACATAACATAACGTATCACAAAAGCTAGAAATTTATTTAGTGGCATATCTAAAAATGGATGAGTTTGTATACATTCATCAAATATAACGGCATTAGATGTGACTTTGAAAAGTAAAAAATAAAGTTAATGTTTATTCAAATTTGTCGATTGGTTTTGCTGTCATTTGCTAGTGTTCCGACTTTGTTTCACAGAAAACAAAAAAGTGTATGTCTTTTCGCTGGGCTAAGGCGCGTGTCATTGTTGCCAGGTAGCAGATGAAAACAATCCAGTTACGAATACCAAAGTTAATAAGGCTTGCGTTACTTTTAGACAATCCATTTTCAGATGTTGTTGATTGAGATTGTTTGGATATTTGATTGTGTAATGGTAGCTAAAACTTAAATCTTAAAACAGATTGAATGGACTACGTTTGTTAACACCCGAACGAACGCGTTCTCATGCCATGATAAGAAAAGAGCGTGTCGAATCCGAAACTGAATTCTGAATTCTGAATTGTAGGCTACCTGAACGATCCACGTCTGAATATGGATTGTACAGCTTGTACTGTATGATCGACTCTTTATCCTAAAGGAAAGGAAAATCCAATTTTTGATCGCAAAATCCAACTTTAGATTCGCTGAAAGGAACAAGAAGGTTATCATGATTTAATCATTAGGCCCAGGCGTCTGCTTTCAGTCCTCGTTTTGTAACTCTTCTTTTTCGCTTTCTCCAGTGACATTTTCTGGTTTGTTCAAGATGCTAGATTTTTTCTCATCAATTTTCTCGCCAACTCTGTCAACACCACTTTCAATATCCTCAAAGTTAACTCCTGCATCCGGGTCTTCAGTTTTAGCCTGTACCTGTCCTCCTTTGCGCATGCTTTCTGGTGAATCCGCTGTACTTTTATCCAAGGCGCCGAGGTATTTGCCGGAAGGAAAATTAACTCTAAGCTCCTCAGAAGCAGTTAATACAGATGTGATAATGGAGAAGAACATTGAAACTCCTAATAACACGACAATAGCTCTTAGCAGTTCCATAATTATGCCCACAACATCAGAAGGAGCTTGGCCTGAAAGAGAAAGAAAAATAGCGATTTGTTTTGTGACATAATGAACCGAACCAGCGACATATGCGGGTGTTCTGCTAGAATTTCTGCAGCCTCAGCCTTAAGATCAAGAAGTCAGTAAAGTCGGTAAGAGGCAATGTCACGACGTCACAATGTCAGACGATTCGAGGTCGCTCGCTTACCACTCCGTCTCTGTGCGTCCTGGGAACGTCTGAGAATCATGATCAAGCTCAATGACAAGGAACTTTTCCGTTGTTTTTTTTGGTCAAAATGTGCTGATTTTATATCTGCTACATTGCTGAGATATGAATTGCATCTTACTCCACTAAGGATGCAATATGAGGTGATTTTGTCTAAGACACGGGAGAGAAACTTAAAACTGAGTCGACTGGAAATGTTCAACCTGAAATCTATTTCCATCCTGGCCATCAATAGAAAACACGTTTATTGATAGCTTTTGTGCACTAGAATAGCCATTTTAACAAAACTGGGCGATTTTTAGGTTGCCGTTAATACAAACAGTTGTTTTTTCGGTTTTCAAAGAGACTTTAAAATAGACGACAGAGCCCCTGTGCGCATGCACTTCTGTATTAGAGTGTACTTTTGATTAATTAAGGTAGTGTTTGGACGGGGGGGGGGGGTGTTGAGAACAGAACTTATGGAGGTCTAAATCGAATTTCACTTATTCAAATCTCAGGGAAAAATATCATTTTCTTTCCCCTGCCCCTCCACCACATCCATCCCTTCCCCACAAAGAAAACCGTGATAACATTGATGCTTACAGTCCATCTTACAGTTGCCCTGGACTACCCTTTTTTCTTACCTCCATTTGGCACTAGGTCTCCAAATCCAATGGTTGAGAAAGTGACAAAACAGAAATACACTCCTTCTAGAAAGTTCCATTCTTCTTCTTGCAAATAAAGAAATGCTCCAACGAATAACATTACAATTAGCACCAGTAGTGTCCACATAAGAGTCTTGGTCGTTACTATTTCAGATTCTCGCTTCAACAGTTTTGTTTCAATTAAATAGTGAATATAGCTTATCAGCTGATTGACTCGGTCTCCAATGTGACGCAATACCATGAGATTT
Organism: Siderastrea radians; assembly: GCA_964017195.1. Taxonomy (NCBI): domain Eukaryota; kingdom Metazoa; phylum Cnidaria; class Anthozoa; order Scleractinia; family Rhizangiidae; genus Siderastrea; species Siderastrea radians. The sequence continues at coordinate 39,295,674 of OZ024898.1, read as the reverse complement.
AAGGGAATTCCGAATAAGGCGAAAACCATACAGAACACACGACCGCCAACTGTGCTGGGAGCCAAGTGACCATAGCCTGAGGAAGGAAAAGACAAAGGAATGGGTCTGGACACAACTAAACAATAGAGCAAACTAAAATCTTTGAAATTAATAGAAAATGAAACTTCTCAAGCCATATCGTACTTGGCTATCCACACAATGTTTTACCGGCAGAGGATCTGAAAGTCGAGGATGTACGGCCTGGTCTCCGCATCAGCCGTGTTGTTTGATTAAACAAGGAACTTAAATAACTCCATATTACCTCTTTTGACCCAGGTGTATAAATGGGAACCAGGGATCCGTTGGGGAATCCCATCAAAATACTGGGCATACCTTGGATTAGTGCCCCATCTAGGACGGGAGGGGTGGGGGGGGGGGGGAGCAACTAGCACTGCTACAAGTCGCTTGATGCTACGGAAACCGGATCAAATCAGCGGCCTTGTTGAGTTAATTGGCTTATTCACTCCCTTGGATTGGACACAAGACTGTACCTGTTACTGAATTTGTAATTTGTTAATTGTACAGCATTATCAAAAATGCAGAAGAAATAAAGTTGAAGTTGATACTGAGTGCTTACTAAGAACTTACCTACAGTTGTAACAACACTCCATGTAAAATACACTGAAGCGTAGTACGTCCACCGTGAGGTACACCACTGGTCTGGATCTCCCCCACAACGGTGCTTGACAGCATTTTCAACTTTCTCAACCAAGAAATCAAAATCTTCGGGCGTCATATTATGCCTCTCTAAGAAAAACTTTTTCACGGAATTCAACTGCTGTATTTCTAACTTGTCGTTCTCATTTTCGAGAACTTGAAACACAGCGGCCCCGGATAGAAGATAAATTCCCAATAAAGTCGCCAGGCAAAGAAGTCGCTTAGTATCCGAGGACAAGTCGAGTGCCATAAGCCTCCATTGCCTCGAACGATTCGCCCTTAGGTGAAGTTTTGAAGCGAAGTCTTCAAGCCGTCAAATATAATTTTGCCATCATTTATCGCTCCATTGATTGTAGAGTTAACGAGTAGACGCACGCGCAAGCGCAGTGGTCAGCCGGTTCACACGCACACAATAAGCCACCAATCTTATCTGGTACCCGTGTGAAGACAATCACGGGTTGACACTAAAAGAAAATGGTATTTGCATACAGACCTGTTTAGATTCAGTAAATCGGTGAAAACTTCAAGCAGAAAAAAAAAACTCGAATATTTTTCCGCCGAAAATTACCACATAGACAACTATTAGATACCTAGAGATCTTGTGCATTAATTGGTTACCCACAATATGGGTTTTGGCTCTAATAACCAACCGATTTGAAAGTTCCTCGCCCTCCTCATTAGACGAAGGCGTCCAAATAAATTGTAGAACCGAAATCTGATTTCCATGAAACTTATTCGGAAAAAAACCTTCTGACATCCTGAATTGTCTCTGTTATAAAAAGATTACTCGGTCAATCTCGTCGGATATGAGCCCGAGTTCACTAGTGCCACTCTACGCCCTTCGTTGAATTCATAATGCGAGATTCATCGAAATAATTCATTGGAAAAAATTATTCTTGATAAAGAAAAAGATGGTAAGTGTGAAGCTCGCCGATTTAGTAAGTAATCTGTATTGAAAGGATTATGTCACCTATTTTTAGTATTAGTTTATAAAGATAAAAGGCACATTTTAAAAGTCAAAGCTCAAAAATAATTGTTCAGTTCTGTTTTAAATTACCCTATTAATTTTCTGAAACTCTAAATAAATGCTTTTAGCCGCGGGCGGCTGAGAGGGAAATAGATTGCAACTAGAAAAAAAAGATGGAAAAAATTTTTTTCTCAAGTTTTCTCCTTGTGTCTTTAGCAAATTGATTATGGCTGTTTCTTCTTTTGAAAATATCACTTGATGCCTTCCTCTCGTTGTTCTAGGAGTATTACTTGTACGACAAAAAAATACGCAGCGCTAATTACTCCAGTAAAGCTGTTGACCAAAAAAACGTCAAAATCCCATACGTAATGCCTGTAAATTTGTGTCGAGCGTGGGACCTGCCTCGTACCCAGGCGTCTCAAATGTGTCGAAAAAACGCAGAAAGAAGAGGCCGCTGGTTAGCTCGCGAACATGGAACATGGGAAGGTTTAGCATTGGCGCAAAGAACCTGCGCTAAGAAGCTCATGCTCGATCCGAAATCCGCTAGAACGCGCCTAGGTACGAGGCAGGCGTGGGTCCATCAAAGAAAAAATTCTGAGTCCCCGAGTGGAGCCGAACCCGACCAGCGGTCGAATGCTGTAACCAGGTAGGTACGTGTTGTAACATTCTGTGTTACCACTGAACTACGGCGCGATTCGTGGAAGCTCCGCGCTACAAGTGCGTGAGTTCGTCCCCCGTCTGAATGTCACTACCCCACCCCCCTTTTTTTGTGCACTCTCACGCTTATCACGCAGTCTCATCATGAATAATTTCATCTTCAACTTCAAAAGGAAGTTTACTAAGAACCAATTAACTTTTGCTTTCTTGTATCGATCTATTTGGTTCCAGACAGTAAGAACCGACTACACTTTTCATAAATAAATTAAAATATTGTTTGGATTAATTGCCACTTCAAATTATACATTAGTAAAAAGCCAGAGGGGTCATATCTCGGACTATTAAGTTTTGATCTCACTTTATAAATATTGCCGCTTAACTGTTGTAATATTGTCAGAGATTATGGCATCGTAAATTATCTATTATTCCACAGTTAGGTTGTGCAATATTGTAACTTGGGATTTTAAAAAAAGAGAGAGAAAAATTCTCTGAATAGCCTCAGCCATGCAAAATCCCGTCATATATTCTATAGAAACTGGACAAGTGCTAATTGACCATAAATAATTCTTTGCATAGTTGAGATAACATCCTCTCTTTAAGCTTTACGACTCCCGAGACAAGCCAAAGAAGGGTTGCTCGTACAGCATACTCACCGCAAGCTGTTAGAGGCGACTTCACTGCTGCCTTTCTTTGCGCTGCATTGGGCAGTTTGTTCTGACTTTTGAATCTGAGGATGAAGTCCTGAAGTGCGACTGCTCGAATGAAAGCTACTGAGCAGTACTTTCCTGTGGTGCTATTTATTATGCTGTAAAGGGTGGATCTTACTTTTGAGTCTGTGGATTAAATCCTTAAGTGTGACCATTCAAATGAAAGCTACTGAGCAGTACTTTCCTGTGGTGTATTTATTTATTGTGCTGTATAGGGTGGATCTTACTTTTGAGTCTGTGGATTAAATCCTTAAGTGTGACCATTCAAATGAAAGCTACCGAGCAGTTCTTTCCTGTGGTGCTGTTTTTTATGTTGTACGAGGTGGTTCTAACTTTTGAGTCTGTGGATGAAATCCTTAAGTGTGACTATTCAAATGAAAGTAAATGTAGCGTTTGCGAATCAAACCAGGACACGTTTTTAACAACACAACGATTTTAATCCTCCATTCAAGATGGCGTCTCTTTTCCCAAAAGCACATGGTCATTCCATATATGGACATACACAACATCCCTCTCGAACTTTCCTGTGGTACTATTTATTATCTTGTACAAGGTGATTCCCACTTTCGAGACTGTAGATGGACTACTTGGGTGTGACCTATTGAGCATTTCTTTTCTGCGGTACCACTTTACCACGCGATCATTTGAGAATCTTTGTATTTTTAGTCATAATATTTTCTATAATATTTATAATATTTTCTTATCTTAAATGCACGTGTCAAGTATTATAACTTTGTGTCATATACAAGTGTCTCATCGACAGCTTCTTGGTCTTGGTTGTAAGCTCCCAGTCCACAGTGTTCAGGCGTGTTTTTATCTAATACTGTTTCGCCATTTTCCAGCTGTTGGTTTGTTCTCTCAGCCTCTATCTCCCACACATCAAGTTGATCATCAAGGCCTTCTTGAGCCAGATTATCGATACCCAAATCGAAATAATCAGGCAAGTTTTCTTCTCTAAACTCTTCCACGAATTCGCCGGTTTTAGGACACATGCGAGATATTTTTCGTAGTACCACTTCATTACGCATCGGGTTTACAACCCGTGAACACCTCGGAGAAACTTCAACAGTTTCTTGCCATTTGCAAAACAGAACTTTCAAAGATGGGCGATATTGACGAATGCGAAATGTATAGACAAACGGGTTGCAGGCTGAGTTTATAAAGAGAAAAGGAAGAGAAATTCGTCGGCAGGGTACGAACCATTCGCCTTCCAAACAATGAGAACAGTGTACTTCAATTAGGGTCATTATAAAAAAAGGTGCATGAGACAAAACTAAAAAAAGAACTATAAGAATAGCGGTGAACGCGAACTGCTTGTCAATATCAAACCTGTTTTCGTTCGCGTTGAAAGAGCTCTCGCTAGCGCCAGAACTCATCGAACGCGTTCGACGTCTGTGTCCGCGCAAAACGCGGAGAAGCACCAAGTTAAAAATCACTACAGCAAACAGTGGAAAAGACATATTCAGGTGCAGCTGTAAAGTGTAATAAATTCCCACCGGAATACGACTCAGCTGAAGAAGGCAAAATGTGAAGGAATATGACACGATGCAAACTACACACGCCAGTGTTTTTCGTCCGCTTGCTTTTGCGCGGTAGTAGAACGGTAGCGCTACGGCAATAAGACGTTCCCCAGATAAACCCATGACTAGTAGAGTCCCGTTGTTGATCGCGAAGAGACTAATAATAGTCTCAAAGCTTCCAGTCAGTGGCGGGGTTTGTAGGCGAGAATCACACGAAATTTCGTTCAGAATATGAAAAGTACTAAGAACTGATCCTGTTAAAAAGTCGTTGACTGCCAGGGCAGCGATTAAAACCGTGATTGGCTTGCGAAAACAGTTTAATGGATCCTTGTACATGACGTAAAGCAAAACACCATTGGCCACCATTGCGAACAGCGACAATATTCCAGCCATTATGGCAGAACATATGCATATTGCGATCATGAAGCTGTAAGACGTAAGGAATGATTCCGCAGTACCACTTTTTGCCTTCTGTGATTTTTCAAGCGTGGTGAGGTAATTTTTAAAGTATCCAGATACAAGCGAAGGATTTCATACAACTCTTAATCACTCTTGACTGAAGTCTGGCAAGCTGTTTCATCGCTTTACCACAATGGAATTGTAAAATAATTTCTTTGTTATCACCCCAAAGAAATTCAAATTTTCTATTACGCGTGCATTACTTAATAATTGGTGTGTTGACCAGGCGCAAAGGTACGCTTGGCTGAACAGCGCTTGTAGTTTTGTAAAAAGTTCATTACCAGGAATTAACAGCGAAACAAAGATAAAAGCCGACATTTTTACGCCTATTAAATCTATTTCAATCAAATGTTTTGCGACTTCAGGCACGCGGCCAAGCCTTTCATTATCCGTATTACCCTCGGGATAAAGATTATTGGTTTTACACAAAAAAATTATAAATGTAAAACCAGTTGCTTAGATGACCGTTCGATACAATGCGTAAACGGGTAGCCAAATTTGTCCAAAATTATGGCTCCTAACAAAAAAAAAAACATTTTTTTCATTACCTAAGAATTGGACACCATTGGTAGACAGTTTTGGTATAAATCGAACCTGCAATCAGGCGTTATTTTCTATTACAAAATAACTAAGATACTACGTGCGCTCTGATTGGCTGAGAGGTGTGTTTGCATGAGAGTATGTAAACACAGTTGTGACTTCACGATCTTTGAGAGGACTAAAGTTATTTTATAAAAGCAATAGAAAACTTTTTCCTGTGTTTGCAAAGCCCGATATAAACACTCGAGGGGTTGGGAGAATTCTTGAAAGTTATGCACACCCTCGACTTCGTCTCGGGTTTGCATGTCTCGAATTCTCTCAACCCCTCTCGTGTTTATATCAGGCTATGCAAACACGGAAAAAGATTGTTGTTGCTTAAATGTTTTTGTTTATAGCTGGATGTTAAAGAGCCCCACTTTTCATTCCGCTTTTTATACTCCAATAATGTATGGGTTTTCCAACAAAACAAACCAAGTGTGTTGTTATCAAAACCAAGATCGATCGATTGTAGGAGGTGGAATTTCTAATGATAAAAATGTACATTTTTAGTGATTAAAAAATACATTTGACTGTATTTTTTTAGCATACAGGTACTACGCAGTAGGCAGCTGAATAAACTTTTTAGACAACAGGGCCACTTTAAAGGGAAGAGAAAGAAAAACAATTCGAGTTATCCGAGAAATACTCTTGGACACGGGAAGATTAGGAAATCATCTTCGATCGATCTCTAATGGTTTGTTGGCTTTTTGTTGGCTCATGGCTAAAAGTACGATTTGCCTTTGTGCGCAGCACACTACAGCTAAATAAACGTTGACGTATGAGGCAAAAACAATAAAATAATAAAAATCACTACTTCTTTTTGGTCGAAAAATTGTATTTTTGAGATATTCCGAAGAAGAAGACTTACAGATCTGAATAACATTTCATTATTCAAACCATGAAAAATGAGGCTAATTGAATCTGACAGAAAAAAAAAACAAGAAACAGAGATTTTCTGGCAAGCAAGGAGAACATCTTCGTTTCAGCAACCTATAGACATTTTTCCAAAGGTCGTTACTGCCTTTTTTTTTATCGCGTGCCATTAATCGTCTGTAGAAACAGAGATTGACCCTAAACAATAATGTAAAAAAGTGTTTAGACCTAGATTGTATTGACCAGTAATAACCTATGTTAGTGTTTAATATTCGTCAAGTCCTGTATTCGTGATTGGCGTTCTGATGTTAGAAGCGAGATGTCTCAGGGACCTAAATTTCAGGGCTAACTATGTAGAGGAAATACTTATATTCTGTTGTGAGTTATACATACTAAAAGAAGAATAACCACGAATTAAAAAAACCAAACAAACAAACACAAGTTGTGAAGCTAAACAAGGTATTCTACTCTGCTTTTTTGACTTTCTTCTTCACTCCATTTTTGGGATTTGTGTTTGCAGTTGTCTTTTCTTGCTTTTCACCTGCAATTAAACAACAAGTATTCTGTAAAAAGCCATGAGAATAAACACATTCTAGTGACATAAACCATAACTCCCTTGTCACATGCCATTTTAAGGTATCACGATAAGAATCGTTTCTTTTATCCAATAGAAACTGACATAGCAAGCAATAATTATGTAAAATAATTTTTATTAAAGATCTTAACCTACCTCCCCAAATAAACATGGTCTTCCACTTGCCCAAGAAATAAAAGAATGCAACAACACAGGCAGCCACAGTAAAGAAAGCTATTCTACCAGAATTTGGCATCACACGAAGAAATGGATATACCCAGAACTCTGCCACATAGGCAATCCATGTGATCCTACAAAAAAATAAAGTTTTTTTTCTGTTTTCATGTATGACACATCACACAAATTGCTATTGCCAGCTACTTCCAATTCAACTATGAAAAAGTGAATAAATTAGACGGTCATTCAGATCAATAAATAATTCTAAATTATTCATTACAATTTATTGATAATTATTACTGTCCATTTCAAACGGTTGTAAAATGCATATGCCAATAAGGAAAGTGTAAAATCAACTTAAAGTGATAAATTCTAAATCATGCACCTCTTATTCACATGTATTTGCTATTTGCAGATTACAGCAAAGGGGAAAACAGTGGGGGGAGTGGCAAGGGAGGAGAGAGGGAGCAAGGAGCAGAGGAACAGGGGGATAGGGGGACAGGGGGACAGGGGGACTGGGATGGGCAGAAAGATAGGAAGAGACAGGGAAACATGGAGGGAAAGGGATACAGGGGGGATCAGGGAGACAAGGAGAGACAGGAAGACAGGTAGGGAGGATCAGGGTAGGGATGGCGCAGTTGTGAGAGCGCTCACCTCCCACCAATGTGGCCCGTGTTCAACGCCTGGTCCCGGTGTTATATGTGGGTTGAGTTTGTTGTTGGTTCTCGTCCTTGCTCCGGTTTTTCCCTCTCCTCAAAAGCCAACATTTCCAAATTCCAATTTGATCCGGAACCCGAGGGCCACAGGATTGTCAGTCCCAGACTGTTAGGTGTCACCCTTGTTAAACAAAGTTGATTGATTTTTTTTATTAGGGACAGGGAGACAGGAAGGGACAGAGAGAGGGAGGATCAGGGAGACTGAAAGGGACAGGGAGACAGGAAGGGACAGAAAGATAGGGGGGGACAGGGAGAAAAGGAAACAGGAGGGTCTAAATTACCTCCAATCCAGACCTTTAATCCCAGTTCTGCCCCCCCCCCCCCCAATGCTCCTGCTTTGCACTTTCCCTAAGTACTGCAAAATATTTTGCAATGTTGGAGTTTTTTCTGTTTCTCCAACTTCTCAACGCCGTAAGAAACTTGCTTCCTGTCCCTTCTTTTCCTTTCCACCCATTAACCATCCAGGTCTCTCCTGGCCCACCTCCTAGTGCCAAAACCACACCCTTTTCTCTTCAGGTCTCCACCCACCCACCCACCCCTCCTCACTATAACTAAACACCTTTTCCTCCAGGACTCCCACCCTCACTACAACCAATGTACTACCCTAAGGTTAACCTTAAAGCATACTAGGATGGGAACACTGTTATGGCCAAGTCATCCAAAATTCTAAGATTTGTTGTGGTATGTCTGGTATAGGAACAGTAACCACATTATCAAAACGAAAATAATAATGTTAATAATATTTATAATGTAAATATTAATAATAATTATAATAGTAATAATAATAATATTGTAATAATAGCACTTAACAACTGGCCCCAAGGGAAACAGTGAGTTTTGTTTCCCCGAGACCCTGAATGTTCCCTGAGGCGAAGCCTCCCAACGCAAAAATAGAAAATATTACATACATGAGCAAGGAGTTAAGATCCATCTTGTTTAGTTCTTCGAAGCTTTGTTGTAACTTTTGTTCCTTACAGAGGTTTTAACAGCATTTTGTGTAACTTTGTTTGTGGATTTCAAGCTTTTATCTCGTATCAGTTGATCAATTGCTTCTTCTGTTCAGACTTGAAAGCCAGGGCAAAGCCGTTTCGCAGTCATGACGTAGAAAAAATTATCTTCTTCACGTGGATGGACACAAATTTGCCAGTTTCAAGGCACACAGCCTGATCATGTGGGAGTTGAAAGTCAAGTTGTTGTTTCTCTAGGGAATTAGTGAGTTTTGTTCGCCCTAAGCAGTTAGACTGTTTTTACCCGTTCTTGTCCAATCAAAAAAGGCGTTTGAGTTGGGAGGTATAACAAAGATGATTGTTTGCTTGCAATAGCCCAGTACACATAATCTTAAGCTATCACATCAATATGGTAACATACATTACATGTAGCAATGCCGTCAAAGCAAGGTACTAACCACATCAGATAGGTGGCACAAAAGGCAGCCAGCAGTCCGAGGCCAACATGATTTCTCGGATATTTGTGTTTTATGAATGCACCTTCTACAATGATGACAACTGCACACCATGTATGCTGCAAACATAACAATAACTACTGTCACCCACTTGCCAGATACAAACGAAAACCAAAAATAGATTGAATAATATTTGGTTGACATCTTTATCAGGCGCTCAGGTAGTAGGCAAGGCAAAAATTAGAAATTAAAGACATGTAAAAATACAGCATTACGACACGCAGGAACTGAGGAGAGAAGAGGTCACAGCAAACACCTCACCCCAATTCACTAATTTTTCTCCACATTTGCTTTTTTCTTTGCCACTGATTCCTTCTATTTTGTTGCCTGAAGCAAGCTGACCTGAGCTGATGGTTTTTGCTAGTGCACAGTAGCTTAAACAATCAAAGAATTTGGCTTTGTTGCAGAAATCAAGGAGGATTTTTCAGGGCAGCAAATGTTTTTCTTGCTTCTTGAGTGTGTCGACCTTCATCAGTGTTCCAGATTACTTATATAGGCACAGGGTCAATAAGGAATTTTGAGGGGTCAATAGATGTGGATCTCTTCAAATCTTCCCAAGTTGACCATTTATTTTGTCGCGTCACATTGCCAGCTTTGTTGGGTTTTTGACCCGAGACCCCTCTCTTATCTGGAACACTGCTTCATGCAGTTGCCTTTTTTTCTTGATAATGGAAGTATAATAAAAGTAGTCAGACATCCACCAATAAATTAAATAACCCAATACAGATTATAAAATACAGCAGTGAGCAGAAAACTAATGTTCAAAAACAACAAAACATAAAAAATAATATTATTCCTTGTTTTGACAGTGATAAGAGAATATAAATCTACATACCAAAAGGTGATTCAACCATGGTGGAAAAATCTTATCCAATGCTTGAGGAAAAATAAGCTCTCTATCTATCATGTAAATCCCCCAAAATGAAGATGCTACAAACTAAAATTGAAAATGTGCAGATAGCAAAAACTGAAGGGCTGAAAGGCTTCATGCAAGAGAGATGCAAGTGATAAATTAGCCTAAATCAAGCATTCTGCTTTTATGTTGGCCATTTCTGGAATGAGGGGGGGGGGGGTGGGGGGGAGGGAATGTAAGGAGATTAAAGTTGGAAAAGGAAAAAGGTAACTAATAATTTCAATAAAGGTTCTGATTATTAAATAAACTTGACTATTTACTGTATATCCAATGAGGCCTAAAAGGCCAGTACCAGAAATGGAAAAATTTGCGCTAAAGTTTTAGTACAATCTCCCACAAGAACCTATTGTATCATCAACATGTTAACACACAAAGGCTAAGGATTCAAAAGAGCAGATCATAGGGCATTTTAGTATACATGTATAAATATAGGATTAATTGGAATTATTTGCAAAGGTTATGACAGATAGCATGAATGATTGCTTACCACACAAATAGGAAATGTTAACGAGGCAAACATTAGATCACGCAGTTTGACAAGCCAGTTGTCTTCTCGTCCCTTTAAAAGGGTTAGTACATCTGCCATGGGTGCAATTATGAAGTACATCAACTGGATAAGCTGAAAAATTAAATACCAAACAAACATTTTACTTATATGCACAGTTAACCTTAAGTAGACTCAATCTTTTGCTTGTATCTAACTTTCCACAGACTTACCGGTATTTCCAATCAGGCTAATTATTTTGCTGTCAATCTACATGCAATGCCAGATCTACATTTTCAACAAGAAAGCCCATTATATGGGGCATTTTAACCAGCCATTCTGACCCTCCCCACCCCTAGGTTTCACAAATGTTAGTGCGATCCTCTATTTATACGAACCGGCGTGACGAAAAGTGTGATTGTGTGACACAATATTTTGACTGTAACGTTACTGGATGACGTAATGTTTAAACTCTGATGACTCAGCTTATCTTTCTTATTGCTTTTATTTGTGCTGAAAAATGCAAATTCACTCAAACGTTGAATGTCGATATAAATTCGTCCACAACTGAGAATGCTCACACCGGGACGACGAAGTATTTACTGTTGTGCATAGACCTTAAATACAAACAGTGAACATAGCAGTAGAATCAAAATATAACGCTTGATAAACACGAGCTCGAGGAGATCGTCAGAGTATGGGGCACGTCAAGGCATATCTCATGACGTGACGTTTAAATCCGGTTTGCTAACCCGGGAATCCCCTTGGAAAAGTAAACAAGTGAGCGGGGACGAAAGTCGCCTACGTCTTTGAAAGCTAAAGCGCCTGTCGAGCCGCAATCGATTTCGCGCTCACTCGTTTGTTTTTCTTTTCCTTCACTATCTCTGAACGGAAAGAGAGACTGCTCGTAGCCTTTAGCGAACACCACACGCAAACTACACAAATCCGTCGATAATATTCAGATATTTTCGTTCTTTCAATGCAAAAAGACTCGTAACACCTGCCTTATTAATTGATCTCCTTATTAATGACGATTCCTTCGTGTCAACTTCTCGCCTCAAATAAACACTCATCTCTCCGTTCACAAGAACTATCATGTACTGATGGTGCAATCAACTAATATTGCATCATCATACTAGTACCAATTCCTTATCTTCCTAGCCCATGCCAGCAAAACGCAACTGTCCTTTTTGTCCTTTTTCTCACGCAGCACAATATTACACTGCTCCTATACAAAACGCAACTTTCAAAGCAAATCACATTCACAGAAGCGTGACATGCTCCCGACATTCACCATTCCTTCTGATTCCCACATTTTTACACCCCTCAAAATGTCAATCCCAATAAAAAAAACTCCTGCACTAAAAAAATTTTCACCATAACCACTAACTAGATCAGACAACACAGCCAATTTCGCATTCAATCCTATTAGCTCCTTTACTCAATTGCGCATGCGTTATACAAGACAAACACAAAAAACCCCAAACTTAACAACCCTTCGCCGTTCATATCTTAAATACTGTAAATTAAAAGACAAAAACATAGGAAGGTAACATTCAGAAGACTTATATGCGCATGCGTCTTATATAAGACAGTACCGCTCTTGAGTACATGTACCTGTACCACAAGCTTTACAGCACTTTCTTCGTATGTTAAGCCAACTTGCTTTCAGGAAAAACCGTGTCCATTTTATAAACCGGCGGTCGCCATCATGGCGACGGCCGGTTAATTATTCTGGCCATCTGATTGGTTGTTACAAGGACTGGATATATATGTTGTACATGTTTGCTTGAAATTCAAATCAAATATGGGAACCAAATGACAAGGTTTTGGAACAAAACTAGTTTTGTAGCCATGTATGTAAATAATTAAAGGAAACGAAATGAAAGGAAATGCAAATGAGAAATGAAAGGAAATGCAATAATGAGGTGTTTCCTTATCAAAATGAGGTTTATTTTATTATGCCTTTCAGCTGTTCAATGCATTGCAAACTGTGAAATTCAAAACCCCACTGATGATTTCATTTTTCACTGCCATCAGTCATAATTGCATCAACAAACAATACATCATGAAAAATCCTCACAGCACAGCACATCGAACTTGACCTTTGTACCCCGTTAAGCTGCTAAAATGCTTCGCGGCTGTGAAAAGTGTTACCTTTGGTTGTATCTTCAACTTGAGAGCTCATATATTATCCAGAAATACAGTAAGTCAACTTGCCCAGATTTCTAAAGTTGTTCATGAGAGTTTGGGGTGGATGACATTCAGGCATGAGATTCACACTTAATAAGTACATTTTAATTGAGCTTCACGCATGTAAGCTTATATGAATCCTCTGGAATTGTATAACACCAGTATAAAGGTAACTTAGCTTACTTCAATAATATAAGCTTGAAACCGACCTCGTACCACGAGTGTCGATTAAGCTTATTAAACACGAATTAGCCTTGTAAATTAATCGGAATATTTGAAGCTAGTAAGATGTATTCGTTGAGTTCTCGGTCAAAGTGCAGGTAAACCTTAAAAGCACCTGAAGCATGTAAAAATTCCTTTAACTCTTACCAAATTTAAAAATGTCAGATACTTGAAGCGCCCTCCATAATTCTGGGTATGATCGGTGACAATCTGCAAATCATGATACGTCCCATAAATGTAATAAACGCCACATCCTACGTGGAACAACCCTCGATAAACCACCATGTTTCAAAGTTTCACAACTTCACACCTCGCCGGCCGGGAGTCCTGGCCCCCAGCTGAAAACAATGGACTCTGATCTGCCCGATCTCAATAAATAATTAAACCTCTAAGAAGACAAACACTAGCTTATCCCGGGATCCCGGCTTTGTAGTCTTTTATAGATTAATCAAACTTGCCACATTTAATACTGTAAAAAACTTCCGTCGCCCACCATAGGTAGCACGGGTAGGAGAATCTAGTTTCAAGTCTTGGTAAAAAGTAAATGTGAAAAGGGCCGCTCCAAGTATATGAAAAGTGAATCCCAATTTCCCTCCAGCCGTAGAGGACGCCATGTGCCGAGTGTTTACAAACGCCCCTGCCTTCCCCTCCCCTCCCCTGCCTGTATAGGGGCTACTATTTGTGCCCGCACTAAAAATGTCAGCGCAAGACATTTCAATTTATGCGCGATATTTTCCGGTCTGTGTATTAATTGCGCAGTCTCAAAAATGGCGGACAAGAAGTGAAAAAGTAGTATCGAATATGTAGTCGCTTTTGCTTTAGCATGCTCAGAGTAGACTTTGGTCAAAGCTTGTTGGACCATTGTGGGGTCTTGATACTTGTACAACCCGTGGGATACATAGGAGACAAACCGTTCAGAGCTATTTACGACGAAATTTCGCAGTACCGACGAGCGCAGGTACCGAACACGACTCGGACTCTTCATTTGAGATATTCGAAGAGAGTTACCCCTCAGTTTATAGAGTGGGGAAATTTTCATTTTCATAAGCGAGTCTTGGGGCTCATCTGCGTTGGTAAATGTTCCGAGATTAACGAGGTAGAAAAGCTGGAAAAACCTGTCAATGAGATTAAGAATCCTTTCAGTGCAATTTTGCTGAACACGAGATGCTTCGTGTTTGGTTGCAAATCTACTGACGATGTCAAGATCAGGAAAGATTTTGCTCTCATTGGAGGCGAAGATCACACCAAGAGTCTACAGAACAATTTAGCAGACTTTGTGGCTTCTTTGTTCAATGTTTTGGAATCGAAGAGACTTAGCAAATTATCAGAGAAGGTTGATAAGATTGTTCTCATCCAAGCTCCAGTGGAACATGAAACCTTTGGAGCAGAGAACGACAGCAGGTAACTATTATTGGGATGTTCCTTGTGTGAGTTCCACGGCATTTATATTAGTTAATTTTTGTATAGAATGTGTCTGAAAGCTTATGGGATTTAGAGGGTTGAGACTGTTGTACTGTAGGCTGAGAGAAAGGTAATTGAACAGTCAACTTCTGTCTGTAATAACGGCTGGGTTATGTAACAAGATGTTCACAGTAATGGACCATTGGTAAGAGCAAGACATCTGTATTATTGGGGTGCCTGTGATAAATAAGTTTCTTTTATAGCATGATGTCTGCAAGGGAAGAATTGCAAACATGTACAATAAGACTCATGAAGATTTTCAGTTTTAGCAACCAGAAGAAACAAGTGCAAGTACTCTTTTACTGAATACCCTGCAATCTCTGTCTTATCGTTGCCTGACTGGCTGGTTGGCTGACCTTAACTGAATGTCTGACCATCCAAATAACCGTCACCAGACCTATTGAGTAACCAGGTCTGACTGACTGACTGACTGACTGACCATCTAACTGGGTCACTGGGCAGACTTATTGAATAACCAGGTGTCTGACTAGCTGACTAACTGAGCAAATGATTGGCTAACTGACTGGCTGGTCACCTGTATGTTTGACCAACCAACTAACCAACTGGGTCGCCCAGCCCCGTTGACTAACAGCCAGGTGTCTGACTGACTGACTGACTGACTGACTAAAGGACTAATTACCTGACTGACTAACTTGTTGATTAAATGTCTGACTGATTGACCAGCTGATTAAATGACTGACTGACTGACGAACTGACTGACTGGCTGGTTGAATGACTGACCGACTGACTGTCTGGCTGTTAAAATAACTGACCGACTGACTGACCAAAAACTGTCAAACCAGCTAGTGGCTGCCTGGTTGCCCAGTTGATCAGTCAAGTCAGTTGGTCATTTATTCGTAATTAAATGAACCAAAGATTGTTCAGCTGATTAACAAGGCAAATTTTTTATTTTATTTTATTTGACTAGCGTGACTGACTGACTGACTGACTGACTGACTGACTGACTGACTGACTGACTGAATGAATGACTGAGTGACTTACAGACTCATTGACGGGCTCATTGATGGATTTTAAAAATGATTGATATTTATTTTTGATTAATTTGAATACCACCCAAGACCTGTTGTTCACTTGTTAGATGTTCAAAAACAGGGCTTGAAATGTACGGTCACAAATGTGCAATTTGTGACTGGTTTGAGGACATTTGCTCCTAATAAAAATAACTTAGGAGCAAATTTGTTCCTTCAACTTTTGGCCCATTTTCATAATAAAATCATTTTCTGCTCCTTGTTATACCAAATTTGCTCCTGAAATTTTGGACCTACCCTGGTAGAAATCCTATACAGGATCCTACAGGATTTTCTAGGATCCTACAGGATCCTGTAAGTTCACATAGGATCCTACCAGGATCCTAAATGGCACCATGTTGTTTAGGATCCTACTCAGGATCCTGTAAAGTCTTTCAGGATCCTGCTTGAGATTGTCTAGGATCTTGCTTAGGATCCCGTAGGATCTTGTTTAGGATCCTGTAGGATCCTATAGGATCCTATAGGATCTTGCTTAGGATCCTGTAGGATCTTGTTTAGGATCCTGTTGGATCCTATAGGATCTTGCTTAGGATCCTGTAGGATCCTATAGGATCTTAAACAGGATCCTATAGGATCCTAAACAAGATCCTATAGGATCCTACAGGATCCTACAGGATCTTATATAGGATCTTATCAGGATCCTGGTTAAGATCCTACAGGATCCTGTTAGGATCTTATTTGGATCCTGGGCAGAATTTTTACCAGGGTAGGAGCAGAATTGCACCTGGGACAAAAAAAATTATTTTCGAGGCCTGTTCAAAAAACTGATGATGTTTTCTTTGCATTTTCTTCATTCAGAACAACCAAAAGAAGAAGCATTGGTAGATCAAAAAAGTACACTGGTGATTTGTGTATGTTAGCAGGTTTACCTCAAGAAGCCCTTAGTCAATACCTTATAGCTACGGAACATCTAAGAGCTGTTACCGATTTGTTGTGGCTTGCTGGAGCATTAGAGGGACAGTGTGCTGCGTCAGTGGTGTTAAACACAAATGAAGCAGAAAAGGGCATAAACTCATTGATTCTGCCAACAGAATGTGCAGCAAACTCTGTCAATTTAACTAATAATGGACTAGGAAATGAGGTAGACGAATCAAAGTTTCGTAATCCTCTGCCTCTCAGTGAAGAAGAGATTGTTGAAAGATTATCTGAAGCTTTAAAGCTTTACAGCAGAGTAAGTACAGTATCCTTTAGAACAGTATTTATTTAGTTAAACATATTAAGCTCCACCATGATCACGAGAGTTCTCCTAACTGATCCCAATATCAGCGCTCCAAGCTGCGTCCGTTTCGATCGCCATGGCGAGTAGAAAAAATTTTGGCAAGTAAAATTTCAGCAAAGGTCGCCAATTTGGCAACTTCTGATCTGGTGGTAAGGAGCTAAAATGTTTTGATTCTCTCTTTTTTAATTGCTAATACAGACAAAATGAAGTTTGTCCATGTAAGATTTTTTCACTATCAGTTTCCCCATATTTTCCTCAGTTCACTTGTTTTTCTGGTTGCATGAAGTCTCTAACGGATGCGTATGCATCACAATTTGGTTTTTGGATCTTTAGAGCGGCTATTCGTGAAAACTAAAATGTACATAAGAAGATAGATCTACAAATCTATAGACTACAAGGTACAAAATTTTGTCCAGCCCTAGTCCCTAGTAGCTAGATAGTGCAAAGTTGTCTCCTCAACTTGGAGAAAAAGTTTCCTTTGCAAGGTTATTTTCCTTGTTGATCGAGTTTCAAGTGACAAGAAAATGGGACAGTGTGATATCAAATTACATTCTACACAAAATTTGCATAAGTCTCGGCTTTGAAAGCACAAGCCGAATAAAATCACTCAGTCTATTAAAATGGAAAGAACAATGAAAAACAAAAAGTAATTCTGTTTAGATTTGTTTCTTCTTTTCAAAGGAAAGATATTTTCATTCATGAAAAAGAATTTTCTTTCCAGACATCACAGTTTTTCTGAAGTTGAAAAACAAGTGCTTAATTAAATTACAATACAGACGTATGAAGCACGCAACAGTTTTGTAGAAAGTTTGAATTATTTTTGCAGAACAAGTATTTACATTACAGCTCCATATATGAGGAGAGCAGTAATGATTTTAACTTAGGAATAGTTCGTCCCCTTTCTGGTTTGATTTCCACTTGATTTAAAACCTCAGAGAACAGGGAGACTGCTCAAGCTACAAATTTGTTGGATAGAAGTAAAGGTATCTTGTTTTTCAAGGCATTTTATATGACTGTTTACTTGTCCAAAATCCCTAGCATTTAAACAACTACTGAAAATAAACATTTTGGATCGCAGAATTCAAGAAATGCTTGTGTTATGGGTGTAGGGTCACGATTTCGGGGCCTGAACTCAAACGAGTGTTTTTCGGCTTGTATCATCTTTTATTGTAGTTTTTGCTTTTTGCATAAATTTAGTGCTCCTCTGAAAGACCACTGGTACAGAAAAAAATGTTTGGACCAGAGTTTGTTTACCTTCAAACCTACTACAAAAAGTTATTAATAGTAAATACATTCAGGAATCGAGTCTCAACTACAAACACTCCATTACTTTAATTAAACTTCTCCGGTGCATCTTCCAGTATTAAAAATAGAATGTAACGAAGACTTTTGGTTACTTGGGTTGCCACTTTTGTAACAAACTTGGGGTGCAATTTCTTGCCCTGTGATGCCACAAAGAGTCCATATTTGTAAGAAAAACATGGTGTTTGAAAAAGGAATGTTTCAAAGCAAGGAATTAGCATAATTAAGTGTATATTCAATGAGGAAAAAAACGCTTTCTGGCGACCAAAATTTTGTATCTGGCAACCTTTTTACAGGTGTAAGTCGCCAAAAGGCAACCTGGGAAAAAATTTAGCTTGGAGCACTGCAATATATGATAAATAAACTAGCAGTCGAGAGATGTTAAGGGTGTATGTTTTCTCACATGCTGATAAGCGAATAATCATACATGTACAATAGTCTTCCGAGACTGATGGATGCGTACTAGATAAGAAGAACTTTTAATGTAAATTTTGCTCATTGTTCATCACATGAGTATTACAGGTATATTATGGTTGTAAGTGGAGCTTATTTTTGATCCTGTGAATGAAACCCTTAAGTTTAATCATCTTTCTGTAGTCATATTTATAATGCTGTGCAATTTTTGAGTCAGTGAATGAAATCGTTAAGTGCAACCATTCAAATGAAAGTCACTGAACAGTACAATCCTGTGGTACTGTTTGTTATGTTGTACAAGATGGTTCCAACTTTTGAGTCAGTGGATGGAATTCGACAAGTTAAGTGTGACCATTCATATTTACAAATGAAAGCCTGATAAACAGAGATTATACAGTGTATGCAGAGCTAGAGCTTCATGTTGTCATCTCCTTTAAATGTTATCCTATTATTTTTTTTCTGTTGCTCATTTTTATAGGTCAAAGGAGCAGCTGTTATAGAAACTGAAGCTAATCTCAAGTTTACTAGGCTTTTAATCATTTTCCAGGTAGGAGGAAAAACTGTATAATCAAAACAGAAATTAGGGAGAGCAGTCAGGGTTGTGAGGGGCTTGGAGGTAGAATGAAAAGGATGAGGGGCACTGGGTTGAGGGTTAAAGAAAAGATGGGAGGAGTTGCCAACTCTATCCCCAAGTCCCCTCTAATTTTCCTGGTTCTAATTTGAGACCCAGTCTTCTTCAAGCATTTTGTTTGAGTTGCCTATGAAGGGGGTTAGAACTGCATCTCATGTATTACAGGTTCTTTGAATGTTTTAAGGCTAAAGTAAGGAATCATTTTATTTACTTATTTATTTATTTATTTTATATCTGTACTCTTACAGAGTTTTGTTTTTGGTTTTTTTTGTTTGTTGTTTTGTTTGTTTTTTGTTTTTTTTGTTTGTTTTTCTGTTGTTTTTTGTTTTTTTGGCTATAAACTAGCTTTTTCTAGTCAGATTTGGAATACCCTGAGTGGTTTCCAAAATTAATTCCTGTAATCTCAGATGCTTCCTGACTCAGATTCCTGGAAAGCCTACATTTTCATTGTGTACTGTTCTCACAGTTAGTATGGTTGTCGTGAACAGGCTCTCTCACTAGCCGCTTAAACAGAAACTGGTTTCCCTCAACCAGGTGGGCCTTTGTGGCACAAGTCGGAGACTACATATATACATGTATGTTTCCTTTTTTCATTCTAGCAGAAAAAAATCCTCTGTTGTTTGAACATTTTATTTTTAAATTATTATGACATTTTTCTTGTTCGCAGAGACGAATTGAAGCAAGCTTTGCGCTTCAGAATTCACTGTCAGTAAACATCCAATTAACAGAACAGGAAAAGGTAAACAGTAGTGGTTTCCAAAACTTATTGTGAAAAATTAGTAGCAATCTCCAGGCACTTTTGTAAAACAATATTATTATTACTTTTTTACTTTTAACCCTTTTAAGCCCTAAGCCCCGATGAAAATGAAATTTCTCTTTACACGATCACTTCCTGTCTGAACATTCAAGTGACAAGAATAAAGGAAGTGATAACTAAGGATAGGATGTCTTGATATTTAGACAAATTCTCCTCACTAGTTCCATAAGAAATGTATGGAGATCAGTAATGAGAATATACATTTTCATATCAGCGCTTAAAGGGTTAATATCCATACATACAAAGTTATTTTACTGATGACATTATTTTAGATCCAGCGATACAGCACAACAGCAGTGTTGTATGATGAGTTGGGATTCAGACGAAAGGCTGGATTTTTCACCAGAGTTGCTGCAATGCAATGTGTGTCACAGCAATTACCAAACCCCCTGTGGCTACTGGTAAGAACTGGTTTTAAACATTGTTAGCAACAAAAAAAAAATTGTATATTCTTTCACTCCCAGATTCAGTTATGGAAACATTAAGGTGATTCTAAGTTCTGAATCTGTGAATGAAATCCTACGTTGTGACCATTCAAATGAAACCTTGTCAGCCGTACTTTCACATGGTACTTAAAAGTATTTTAAATGAAATTTGGGATTCGTCTTGAATTTTGATTTTAGGCACTCTTGGGAGTGAAAGGGTTAAAAAATATTTTTCACAACTAGTATGTACTAAGTGAATTCTTAGCAGTTAACTTAACCCACTGACGCCCGTTTCGCCTGTATGTTCCCATGAATGAGCAGGCGTTTTGTTCCACTTGTCAGTTTAAGTGACCTTGAAAAGCTTTGATGGTCAGTCGATGCAACGCAAAAAGATCTTGTAAGTGGTGCCTGAACGACAATGATAGTATCAAGTAAGCCTGAGTAACATCCAGGAAACCAAAGAACTTTAACCTCACAAACACAAGAAAATCATGGCCTTCCCACCGACTGCTACTTCTGGCCAACTCTTTCCTTTTCAAATGAGCTTTCAGGCCAAACTCCCATTTGGTGCTTGATTCGTCTTGGTTCATCTTGAATCGCTTGCCAGGTGTCAATGGGTTAAAGTGGTTGCAGCCCTGTTTCCTTTTCTTCTCCCCATTCTCCATTCCCCATCCCCAAGGTTCTCTTCCATTCCTCTCCCTTCCCCCACAGTACCATCCAGCAGGATTCTGCTGTGTCTAGCATTAATTGGGTAAATAAACTAAACTTCATCTGATTTTATTAACTGTCACATTTTCTTGTCTTTTTCAGTCATATAAATTTCTTATGAGTGCACTAGAAGGGTACAGGATTCATCTTGATGAAAAAGATGTTTCTAAAGGTACAATTGTAAGATGATTGTAAAGACTAAAAGGATACATGTAGATCATGGTTTTCAGTAAGTTTTGAAGTAGATAGCAAAAACTTTATGAAATTCTTAGACGAATGTTATTGACATTGACGTTAAATTTATTTGTCCATGATGCCATCACCTTCATGGTCCCCTCATTTGTAAAACTGTAGCATCACAAATTCCAGTGCACACCGTATATGCGACTTTTATCTAAGAGAGTCCCCTTCATCCCTAAGCAGCCAACAAGTAACACCAGGGATATTTTCATTAGATTTTTCTGAACCAGATACCTGACAAAAACTTAAATTCGAGTTTGCCCTTCAGGCAAGTGACTCTTCCCTCAAAAATGCCTGCCCAAGCCTGTCTGTCAGGCAAGCTGATAAGAATCAACATTATCAGACTTCAAAATCTACTCGTCTGGGTCAACTGGACAGGACTTTTTTCAATTGCTGGATTAAGCTTATTGAACTGTTTAATAATAAGTGTGCTTTTTTTTTTTCATCAGATCGACCAAATGGGTGGCCAGCTCTCCAAACCAGACTTTTAAATGAGCTTATATACACTGCACGTCGCCTAGGAGATCCTTCTTTGGCAGTCAGGTACTGCAGTGTAACTTTGTTAAATATGCAAGCATTTTTATTTATGGATTTTTTTAACATCATCATCATCGTCGTCAACACCATCATCATCACTATCATCATTGCCGTCATCATCCTCATCACCATGATCATCATCATCATCATCATCATCATCATCATCATCATCATCATTATCATCATCACCATTGCCTACTGTTACACTGTAGTTCATCATCATCATCATTGTTAGCTGTTATACTGTAGTTCCTTGTACAGTAGATGTCTCAAGTTCCACTCCTTCTTTTAGGCATGTGACGTTCTTACTTCACACAATGCACGACCATCTGAGTGATGACGAGAAGAGAGAGCTGTCTGTATTGTTAGAGAGTTCCACAAAACAGTGCACAGGCTCACCGAAAGAGAAAGAAAACAACAGAGCAGAGATGTTGGACATGGCTACACTGTCACTAACTAGAATGCCTGTAGTCAGGTAATAAATTCTCTTTACCTGGGATGATTGACAACATTCTGGCTGATATAAGCATTTATAGTGACAGTACATTGTACGTGTAGTAGCCAAACTTGCCAGAAAGTTCCGCTTCAGTAACTCAATCACAAGAATCAAGAATCAAGGCGAGTTTCAAGTGAATCAATGCTTGAATCTTGGTACTCGATTCTTGTTGAAGTGTTGATAACAACTTGCCTTCACACGCTACAATGTACATGTGCTGTAGCTGCTGGATATACAAACGTCAGTTTTCTTTAGTTTTCTCCATGTGTTACAGGGAATGATCAGCAGAGTTGTCCATCTCAGAATTATTTGTTTGTGCATAGTAGTAAATTGCTTTATTTGCATGACCGCAAGATTTTATAGTATTGCAAAAGCATATTTATAGTAACTGATAAGAAAACAAGACTAATAGTACTCTAACATTATGCTAATGAACTTAAGTTACATCACTTTCACTTGATAATAACAATGTATATTCACGTATATTCATACACAAGGAAATAAACTTCATTTAATACTAGCTTCATCATTAGTCATTAGAGTTCATGAGAAGTTTTATGCTTTCTGAAGTTGATTTCCTTTCAATGTCAGGTATTATTTCATTGATTCGATTGAAGAATGTCTGCCTCTGCAGAGAGTATTTGCTACATTGCAACAGAAAATGAGTTTCATTTTCTACTCGATTTGAATTACACAATGGGCATAATCTAGTTTCTCTGGGCATATGATCGGTTTGACATCAACCTAGTTCAATCATAAGTTTGTGATTACTTACTCTAAACTTAACTAAATTTCGTCTTTCATTAAAGTTTCTTAGCTGGTTAAAATAATCAGATGTAAAGAATTCATCTTTAAAAACTTTTAAATCATAAAATTCTAATTTCTTTGAATGTTCAAGGCTGTGTTGCCAGAGGGATATATATTTCTCTTTCATATTAGTTGAAGGGCCCGGTGGAAAAAGGGCGTAAGTGATGATTGCAGGTTGAAAATCTTAATTGCTGCTATTTAGCTGAACGTTGGCACACAGGCTGGTTTTCCTGTAAGGAACATTGTTGTGCAGTTATTTCTTGACCTGAGAGCTTCAATTTGAAGAATTAGCGTATTACTTTTGCTTAAAAGTGACACAAAGAAAACAACAGGACCACAGATTCTAGGTTGAATTCCTTTGTTTTAGTTCAGGCAGAGAACAAAAGAAATCTTTCACGCATCACTTGAGCGAGTTCAGTTCAACAAAACTTTTCACGCAAAAGTAATACGCTAATTCTTCACATTTTAGATCACAGGTCAAGAAATAAGTGTGCAACAGCATTCCTCACGTGAAAACCAGCCTGGTGCCAATGTTCAGCTAAATGGGAGCAATTTCGATTTCAACCTCAAATCATCACTTACGCCCTTTTTCCACCGGGCCCTTCAGTTGTATATCGCCTAATTCTATCATTATCTAAAGATTCAGGATCTAAATTGGATAGATGATATTGCATAGAGATTTAAGGTTGGGGGTGCAGTGGTGTAGTGGGCAGCAAGTTAGACTTCAGTTATTATGGCCAGTGGATCAAGACCCGGTCCCTCGTATCAGTTTTTTCCCTTAGACAAGAAAATTTACTTCACATTGTGTCTCTCCACCCAGGTGCATAGATGGGCACTGGCGACATACAGTGTTCAGTTCTCTACTGCTGGGTGTAACCCTGCAATGGACTAGCATCCCATCCAGGGGAGAGTAGCTATAGTCTCAGTTGCTTCTTGCTACCCCAAACGGGTTAAGCTTTAGCCATGTGTGCTGTGGCTGTACATGTAGCTGGTGTGCGACTTTTTACTTTTATAGTGATTCAAGTAGACAGCAAGATTCAGTCTGTATGTATTTCTTATATGCATCCACAAATTTATCTGAGAGTTCATACCGTTATGATAATGAACCAATACAGCCCCCACCATTTTTCAGTTTTGGGAGGGGGGGGAGAGGATTAGTATCCTATCGCAGGAGCAAAGAAATGCTGTCAGTAAAACCCTTTGATGGTAGTTTGTTAAATTCTTAGATCCTTCACAGTGCACCCGCTTGCTCCTCATTTGAAGCCTGTTGGAAAGAAGTCGCTTGTCACCTCAGATGCTGGGTCATCAGGGCCTTTTATATTTTCATCACTCAGACGGACTGTAAAAGAGGAAAAAAAAGTCAGAAGTAAGAGAAATCTTAGAATATTTAACCATTTAATGTCCAATGTTAACATCCATATCCTCCTCACTATTCTCCTTACAATGTACATTTCTTATGTTACTAGTTGGGAGAATTTGATCAAAAGTCAAGACATTTAATCACTGGTGATCATTTTCTTTATTCTCATGACCTGTATGTTTGATCAAGTATTAATACTGTAAGGAGAAATTAGATGCTTGTCACTATTGGGACTTAAAGGGTTAAATAATAATACTATTACAGTGCTGTAGTAGATGTGTAGGCTAAAGAGTGTTGTCCTTCAATTTTGCAGAAATAACATGGGTATGTGGCGAAATTGGTCAAGTTTCTCTTGATGTCTACAATCCCTTTCCTTTTGAACTCAAGGTCTCTAACATGGTAAGTATCAAATTAAGAGCTGAAAATAACAGCCACAGTGTAGTTTATGTGGCAAGGATTCCTCAATAAACCAAAACACAAGAGCATGGAGCACATACTCTCCACAGTCCCACTTGTCTTTACACTCACTCCAGGGGCCCGTTTCTTGAAAGTCCCAATAACTTTTCTGGTCCACAGCTATATTTTAAGATCCAAATCTATAGGAACGTTGGCATAGTTTTTAGCCCCCATATCCACCTGACTAAATTCAACTTAGAATTTTTATAACTCAGCTTTCAAAACCAACAAAATTTGAACATTGCACGCATAAAATAGCTTTCAGGGCCTGAAAAGTTATCAGGACTTTTGAAAAATGGGCCCCAGATGTTTTCTCGAAGACAGTACACTTTTGACTGACCAAAGCAAAACAGTGGCCGTCACTTTTGGAATTCTACTGTACAAGCCTACTATACATACATACGTGTACAAATGACCTGCAGTCTACATCATTGTAGCTCACCATGAGTTTCCTCTATCTCAAGATCTTAATTTGCACAGAAGCTTATGGGTTCAACCCTACAGGGGACCCAGAATTCTTTTCTCTTTGTGGTATCCCCCTCAAAAACATACAACTTCAGATCATGCATCCTTGTATCACAGGTGTTATGTGTAGAAGATGGTGAATTTAAGCCTTACCCAACAAGTCTAGCTCTCCCAGCCAAGGCCGGTCCTCATACTGTCATTCTACTGGGGATTCCACAATCTGTGGGTCCACTAAAAATCACTGGTAAGTACTGTATTTTATACAGCAGGAAGTGCATCCTGTTACAGAAGCACACATTTATACAGGTTTTTTTGCTTTCTTTCATTCAAGACCACTTTTGTCAACCTCATTTCCAGTGTCTGTCTTTTTCCTATCCCTTGGCTGGAGCGAGAAGAGGCAACCTGGGAACAACATTGCTGTTCAGCTGAAAAATTTCATAGATGTTGTAGATTAAATAGACAATAATACATGGGCGCGCGGAGATATGGAATTTCTCTTCGAGTGTTCAACGCGATATCACACGAGTGAGCGTAGCTCACTCGTGAGATATCGAATTGAACACGAGAAGAGAAATTCCATATCTCCAAGCAACCATGTATTATTGTGTTTATTATATAAACACAAAAGCCCACAATATTACTGAGACAATTTTCATTTAAAGGGCAACATTAGTAAGCGTAGGGCCATTCCATTCAATATGAACCTCCCCCCCCCCCCCCCGATGGAAGAGATTTTCTGAGGGGCCCTTGAGCGTCATTTCTGAGGGGGTAGCTGCGTCGGCGCCTTTGACCTTTTAAATATTTCCGAGGGGGTTTGGAAAAAAATTGGCTTTTTTCTGGGGGAAAAGAGAATTTAGGCAATTTCTGAAGGGGTGCACGTGTCGGCACTTTTGATCTTTGATTTCTTAGGGGTAAATTTTGACTGACCTCTTCCGTAGGGGGGGTGTGGATATAAAATGGAATGGCCCGTAGAGGCAAAAGATAAAAGTGATTCCGGTTCAACTCTTTCAAACAAACAATTTTCAAATACATTCATTAACTCAATAGAAAACTTTTCACTAGTATTTTATTTTCATGCGATTATTACTACTCTTTACTGCTTTATTTGTCCGTATTCATTAGCAGACAATCTAAAGTCACCGTACCTTCTTGCTCCAGATCAAATTTGCGACGTAAATAACTGGAATGGGCACTTATCGATTAAGCCGAATATGGTCATCCAAAATGCGGCAAAGTCGCAACTCGCCGTTAGTTGTCGAAGCCTACACACAAACTGATCCGCAGTCTCGTGTCAAAATTGAGGAATTCGTGTAAACAAGTGCCTCTCGAACAATTCAACTGTCAAACGTTGTCCTTCGATAACAGACTCGCTGTAGCGTAGGTTTCTAAGATAACGCTCCACAGAAGCGATAATTCCTCTGAGTGTTGTTGGCTCATATTCATTACCAGACTTTTCTCACAGACAATAGAAATCTGCTGAGGTAAGCGTCTAATTCTGGCGGCGGTATGTCTTGGAGTTGTCTTGTTTCGTTTTCATTTGGCAAAAACGACTTCATGAATGCTACGTCGTTGTGCATTTCTTTGAGTGTTTTTGTTGGCTTCAGCTCCAACAAATCTTTCAACATCTTCGTCAGTGAGAGACACGAATCTTTTCACTTCCCGAATTTTTGGTTGTTTTTTCTGGTGTACTGCTCGAGGCCATCGTAACCTGTTAGTATTTCTTTTTTGAACAAGCCAAGCGAACAGCGATCGAGAACTACGAAATCATGGCAAGCCGCTGAAAGTGGCGCGAAAGAAGGCGCGTGACGTCGCGAAAGCTGATTGGCCGTATTTTCACATGTAAAATTATCGTAATTTTACGTGTATCAAATACGATTTTTCTCAGTGGTGGAAATCTCTATAAAACACTCCAGTTTATATAATAAAATAAATTTCAGGTCAATATGATTTCAAACTAGGTTGGTTTGTATTTTCCTTTGTTTCAGTTTGTTGTTAATGACTATAAAACAAAGGAAATACAAAATAAACTGGTTTGAAATCATTTTGACCTGAAATTCATTTTAACATACAACATAGACATTTACCATTGGCAGTGTTTAAGTAAACATCCTAATTTTGTATGTGCTCTAACAGTTAACCGAACATTCTACTTAAATAATTGTTCATATATGTTACCTTGTGTACCTCAGAGATGAAGGTAAGAAAGTTTAAACTGTTCTTTCATTTCACACAGGCTATACTGTGACTGTCTTTGGTGTGGAAAGCACTTGTAAATTGACAACAGAAAATCTGGAAAATCAAGAAGACTTTCCTGTGATCGTTGATGTGGTCGCTCCTATGCCCCAGCTGCAAGTGTCTACTTCGCTGCCCAAGGTCCGCTCTCAACCACCAGATCCTGACACCCCTCAATCTGCGCCCCTGGTCACTGCAGTCACACTTTATGCTGGTCAGAGGTG
Source organism: Siderastrea radians (assembly GCA_964017195.1). NCBI lineage: Eukaryota > Metazoa > Cnidaria > Anthozoa > Scleractinia > Rhizangiidae > Siderastrea > Siderastrea radians. Next base: position 39,267,632 of record OZ024898.1, on the reverse strand, counting down.
AGCACAGTTGCATACAGTTATGACTTGGTTGCAGGAGGGAGTGATGAACTTGGGCCTGGGCACAAGCGCCGGTATTGGCGAATGAAAAACCGAGCTGTCTGGCCATCGTGACGTCACATATAAGTCTGACCCGCAAATTTCAAAGGAAAGTTAACAAATGGCTTCCTCGCAAATGTTTACAGTCTAGTTTCTCAAAAAGAACAGATCAAAACAATAAAAGAACGAAAGGTATGCTGCATGCTATAACATAAAAAGTATTCTTAATACAAATTGGTCCTCAAAACAAAATAACTAATTGGCGATAAGACTCAAAAGATTTCATGGACGCTTTTGGTCGATCGATTGAAATCGTGATCAAGATCACCTTTTAGAAGCTGTATCTCACAAACCCTAAGATGTGTCGCTTGGAGACAATAACATAACTTTTATATGTATAAACTCTTTCCAATTTTAGGAAAATAAAATTGCGTAACAATTTCATCAAAATGATCAGTGGCTTTAAACATCATTAAAATGCGGAGAAGAATACTCCAATACAAAGAAACGTTTACGGTGAATTCATGTGCTTGGTTCGAAGTTGATAATGGACCACAGTAATTCCTTACTTTGCTAAACTATCTTGTAAAAACTACGAAGATGACAACATTTGCTGGAGGCAAGGCAAAACAGCTGACGCGCCGGCTTTCCGGCCAAATTTTATAAAATACCACAGTTTATCTAAAACGCCAACTTTCTCAGGTTACTGATGTTAAGGGTTAACAAGGCTCTCTCTTTACTAAAATGGTCCTCAGTTTGACTGTTTTAAAATTAATTAGTCTTTGAAAATCAAATGACAGGACCAATTCAATTTATTTGCGAAACGGTCATCGTCAGTTGTGGATCAAGTAGACGGTCAAACTCTTTCTAAAACACTATGCAACCTGGACAGCAACTGAATGTAGAGGAAACTGGAGGTATTGAGAATAAATCACTGAATCACTGATCCAAATGGTACTCAAATATATCTATTAGTCTTCATAAAAAAGTACAGAACCAGATCAGCGAAGGCTTGTTTCCTCGGGCGTCCGCATAATTTGCGAGCTGATTCAGATTTTTATGTTGTTCTGCAAAAGTGTAGTTTACACGGGTTAAATGAGGTGGCAAAAATTTACTAAGTTCCATTACTCTTTCCCTAGAAATTAAATATCACTATTCTTTCCTTATACAGAAGATGGAAGCAAATACTGTAAGAAAAGTTAACTTTTAAGTGCTAAACATACCCTTCTAGGTTCGCCTTCTATTATACTCAGCTAAACAAACGGACTGATCATTTTTTTGGCAAATACTATACCACTTGTTTCAACTTGGGTACTTTTGTTAAACTATAGGCTAGTCCGTAGCCAAGTTTCAAGTTTCCCTGTGGTATATAACTAAAATAAACACACTTTTTGGGACGCGGACAATAACAATTTTCCCGCATAATTCTTCGATCGCGGAGAGTAAACATGACTCTTAAAACATTATTTAAGTGTGATTTTAACGTTAAGACAAAGAGCCACTTACCTATATCGAAAAAAGGGATGACTAAAATTCCATTACTCAAGAAAACAAGCTTAGCTGAAAGCTTAATAGCACAAAAAATACGTTTGTAGCCCGAACTCTAACATAGTTGCCAGCGCCATTTTTGAAGACTCGGCAAACTCGCGCGCTTTTCACGTCGTGACGTCACGATGGCCAGACACCTCGAACCAGCCGAGCGGCGAGTTTATCACTCCCTCCTGCTTGGTTGGCATTGGCTGTTTTTATACTAGAGTCACGTTAAACCATATACATGTAAGGCAAACTTGAGCAAACAACGTTGTTACAGTTATGAAACACCTTTTCAGTAATTGGTTTCAACGTTCCTAATTAGTTAATGGTTTGATTTAGTTTAGCGGTTTTAACTGTTTTATCCCTTTCCAAAAACAGCATTAAAGGAACAGTTACACTGGAAAACATTGGCAAGCAGCCGGTGGACTCACTGAACATTACCATCAGTAGTAGGGATGGGAAGGGTGAGTTATCGGGTAACAGCGTCACCCCACTGGTGCAGGGAATGCAAATCATGTAAAGAAAATAATATTACCATCAGTAGTAGGGATGGGGAGGGTGAGTTATCGAGTAACAGCATCACCCCACTGGCACAAAGAATACAAATCATGTAAATAAATATTACCATCAGTTGTAGGGATGGGAAGGGTGAGTTATCGAGTAACAGCGTCACCCCACTGGTGAAGGGAATGCAAATCATGTAAATAAATATTACCATCAGTAGTAAGGATGGGGAGGGTGAGTTATCGAGTAATAGCATCACCCCGCTTGTGCAGGGAATGCAAATCATGTAAATAAATATTACCATCAGCAGTAAGGATGGGGAGGGTGAGTTATCGAGCAACAGCATCACTCCACTGGTGAAGGGAATACAAATCATGTAAATAAATATTACCATCAGTAGTAAGGATGGGGAGGGTGAGTTATCGAGTAACAGCATCACCCCTCTGGTGAAGGGAATGCAAATCATGTACATGTAACCTTTGGTATAGAAAACGCCTTTTTTTCTCGAAAACCTTATTATAGGAGATAAACGCAAATTTCAAACATTTGCATTGATTTAAATCCCGTTAATTTTTGGAGTATTAATTTTCACAACCTTGATAAAGTGGAGCATTAGTTTCCGCGACGCTAATTTCTATTATTTTGACCTCACCAAATTTTGAATCCTGTCCTCAGGAATACACTGTACTAGGTACATAAAGTGACAATTAATTGTCAGGGTGGCATGTTTTGATCTCTGAATTCAAGATTGTTTTCGCCCTCAGATGTGTCTTCCTCAACGTACAGTTCAGCATATTTCGAACGAAATGCTGTTGTGTTTAAGAATGGACACTCGATAGAATGCGAGAATTCACTTAGTCACGTTAATTTTCTCTATTTGACAATGTTACCTACAGTTTCGTCGTTAGTTTCCGTTATTCTAAACTATTTTCCCTTTAATTCACATTAATTTCAATTACCTTAATAAACACAAACACGTATTTTCTTTAATATGCACGGTACAAAATTCTTTTTCACGTGATCTTCTCAGGGGCTAATGAACTCTTCAGTTTTGACGAAAAAGAAATCATCTCCAAGCTTCCAGTTCTCCCGGGTGACTCCACTGACATCACGGTCACAATAACAGGGGCTCATCACTTCCCACAAGGCGTTGAGAGCAGCGAGAATCTCAGCTGCGACCCTGAGGCACCATGGGGATTAACGGGAGCTATCCACTTCCGGTACTCCACTGGAGTTTCTGGAAATAACATGTGTCGCAAGGCTACCATGGCGATTGATGTAACGGTGGTTCCTTGCCTGCTGTGTGAGAATTATCAGATCATTGAGCTTCCGAGGTAGGTTGTGAGGTATTGAACACTTCCTGCATGGGATATCGTCTTTTTGCGCGTGCAGTATGTGAAAGTGTCGGGAAATTTATGTGTTGTTTTAGGATTTAAAATGGTCGCGGAAATACATCTAAAGCTGCAAGGGATAGCAGATTTTACTAAGTGGTAAAAAGGATTTCAAAAAAAATTAGCATAAGTTATAAAGCAAACATACACGAAAGCTTGAAGCGTTAGAGCGACCAAAGTCCGTTGATTCATCTACGTTTCTGTCAGATACGTGAAAGGTACATTTTTGTTTTAGTTATGTGGAATGTACCATTTGGGTAAAAAGTAGTGTGTGAAAGGCCTCCCAGTACGAACTTTTATTGAGTACTGTCCCCCCACTTCTTCCCTTCCCTGGGGGATGGGTGGTTGTACCGATTCCTGCAAGTGGTACCAGCAAACCATTCTGTCCGAAAGTCAAACCAGGATTCGTGCTTCTCTAACTTCTGAAACATCAGTAAGTGCAAATTGTGAAACTTTGGACAGGAAACGTCTTCTTTCTTACTGTTTTTGGAAGTTTTCCGAAGATTGCTTAAAATCTTAAAAATACCAAGGGACATCAGATGTTTCTATTGTATAATAGTAATTGTTGGTAGCTGAGGTAAAATTGCCACTGCAGCTACGTGATACATTATGTAAATCAACAGATTGATCATAAACAATACACGATACTTATTTCTTCCTTCTCACTTGACTTAGTTATTTTCTCAATTGTTCTCTCTTGCTTTCCTCCATTTTAGTGATAGAGGTCACTGTTTACTGATGTTTGATGCCGTCAACAAGACTTCTAATGACATGGAGCTTTCGTTTTCTGTACAAAATGGAAAAGAACAATCTTCTGGTGAGAGTAAATCCATCAATACTAAAAGCCTTTTTATTCAAGGGACCTTTAGTCAACTTGTGGCCTAAGTCAAAACTGGTCGAGTCAAATTTTTTTAGCTCTGTTTACCGTTATCCTTGTATAGAACAAACACACAGTATTCATGCAACACAGGCTAAAAGAAAAACAACAACAACAACAATAAAACACACGCCCAACTATTGGCCTGCTAATTCCTTATTTCCTCGATTAAGAGCCGTCCATCGAATAAGCGCCCGGGCCCTTGTGTCATGCAAATTGTGTCTCAAAGTTACTCCACTTGTACTACCAAGACCCAAAATTGTCCAAACGTTAGACCAGTTTATTGATGCGCTACGGGCGCTTAATCGACGAAATACAGTAGGTGGATTTAGAACTCTTTAAATGCTTTTACACCAGGTTTTCCTTATCTCCGTTAAAACCGTTATCAATAAATCCTTCTTTTTGGGTTACAGTTGAGCAAAAAATTCACATTGTAAAGACTGCTGTTTCAGTTTCGATATGTCTTTCCTGTCTTTCTATCTGTACAGAAGATGAAGTGTTTACCGATGAGGTTATGAATATCCAAGGAAATGACAAAAAAAGGTAAACTGCCTAGAATACAACAAATAAATGTTGTCCTCTTTTGTGCTATGATGTGCCGCCTTTGTCGCACTTCCCTGTTGTACATGTTCCCCTCCCGTGCGCGGTGATAATCCACATTCTTCACCGGTTTAAGTGTTAGGCCGCAGTCATGTTCTGCCCTTTTGGTAATCCGCGAAGAAAAGTGTGTGCGCCAACCAACTATCGGTTTTAACAAGGTCTCGTTTATAACGAAGGTGGGGGCGCGGTGGTGTAGCGGTTAGCGCGTTAGACTTCAGATCTGAAGGTCGGTGCTTCGACGCCCAATCCCTGCCATCGTGTTGTTTCCTTAGACAAGACACGTTGCCCACATTGTCTCTCTCCACCCAGGTGTAGAAATGGGTACCAGTCACATACTGCTGGGGGTAACCCTGCGATGGACTAGCATCCCGTCCAGGGGGGAGTAACAATACTCTCAGTTGCTTCATGCTACGGAAACTGGGATAAGCTCCGGCCGTTTGAGCTTCCTTGGCCGTGCGACTTTATCCTAATAATAATAATAATAATAATAATAATAATAATAATAATAATAATAATAATAATAATAATAATAATAATTATTATTATTATTATTATTATTATTATTACTTAATATTGCGCAAATTAACATACACACATGATCAAATGCGCATTACAAATATAACGAAAAGGAAATGTATATGTTTCTGTCATTAAAATTAATTAAAAAGAGAGTAAAATTTACTTACACCTATATAGGGCAGGGCTTGAAATAATTTCCCGGCTGGCGCCGGTCAAGTTGTCCGGTCAAACCTATTTTTGCTCGGACACCACCCATTTTTGGCCGGACAAATCTCCATTACGCCATATCTCTACAAAATTCCCCCCCTCCCCCTGCAGCATGATGTTTACATATCAAACAAGTACATTTTCTAAGCCTTTATTGTACATGGAGCCTCGAACTCATTGCAGGAAAAGTGGAATGCATGGTACAGCCACAACGTTCGGCAAAATCAATATTACATTTGTGTATGCATCTATCGCTTCAGTTCTATGTCTTCTATACCGTTAAATTTTAATACCTACTAAAGCTATGAAGTTGATGAAATTGAAGCCTGCGATCTAGTTGATCCTCATAATAATACAAGCTAACTGATGTGAATATACAACAAGAAACTCTTACAAGTAGAATCCATATCCACTGATTTGCTACAAAGTAAGCTTAGAATGAATAAGCTTGAATCTTGAAATGTTTCAGTACTATATCTTATTAAAAGGGTTCGGGGAAATGATACCAACAGGCAACTCTCTTTTTTCATTTGGAATACTTGAATGGCAACCTAATTTTGCTACTCGTTGTCAATTTCAAGTCTATACTGCCTGAGGAAAACATTGCCTTGCGAAGTAATGCCCGTGAATCCAATAATCACCAAAAAGCTTGGTAACCAAGTATTTATCAGGGGCGTGCCGGAAGTGATGAATGATTTGTTCCGTTTCAGCGTTTTTAGAGACGATATGAATCACAACTTTTATGGATGACTATTTGGCCATTTGGAATTACTGAAATTACATCAACGTTGTGCAATTAAGGAAATGAAAGCACTTTGTTGTGGTTTTAAGTGAAACAAAAACATATCAACGCCAAAAATATATACAATGTTCGGGAGCCTACTGATCCACTCCTGTGTCTTTTATTAAATCTATTGCTCTGTCTTCTAATTCGTCCTCATTATCTGAATCGGAATCTTCTTCAGTTGAAGAACAATCAATCAAGACCATTCCCCTTTTCGCAAACTCTCGGGCCTTGTACGATTTCCTCTTGCTTTGGTTCGGAGGGCGAGTGGCGCTCGTTACCCACAAGTCAATGGCTGGTGTAGTGTCGTAACCTTGAAAAGGGGGACCTTCCATTTTGACTCTTATCAGGTGGCTAAGGGTGTTCTCGCTGAGTGTTGCCCGAGAATCTGAGAGGCATTGTTATGCTTCTCACGTCACGTTTACAAAATCCAAGCGGACTATATATTATAAGAATATAGTAATTCATACTGCTACACACGCTACTCCGGAAGACCCGCTAATTTGCGGTGACGGCTTGATGAACGACAAAGCGAAGATTTGCAACCACCGGAAATTTTACAACCACTATTATGAATCATTTTTTAAAAGTTCTTGGTCTGGTAGTATCTCTGTCTTTTCCCCTTTTTATTCACAAACGCCAATAATGTTGAACCTATAAAAATTTAAAACCTGAAGATCCGCATTGAATTTTTCTTTACAAGCGTAAACGACCGGACAAATTGTCCGGCCATCCAAGGATTTGACCGGACAAAACCTATTTTTGACCGGACATTGTCCGTTGACCGGCCGTTATTTCAAGCCCTGTAGGGTTAAAAATTATATGCAATTCTAAAATAGTGAGTCTTTAACTGTCCCTTAAAAGTATTATAATTGTCCTGCATTCTAATGTCCTCCGGTAAAATGTTCCAGATTTTGGGTGCTGCTGTTTTAAAAGCCCTGTCTCCTAGTGTCTTCTTTGATCGTGCACTGTAGTCCTCTAGTAACATACCCCCGTCCGAGCTAAGATTATATCTGGATGTCCTCTTAACTTTGACTAGTCCCCAAAGGTACTCAGGCGCATTTCCATAGATACACTTATGAGCAAGCATTGCTATCTTGAAAATGGCCCTAAACCGTACACGGAGCCAAAGTAGCTTAACAAGTGTAGGAGTAATGTGATCATACTTTGCAACATTGCTAACAAGGCGAGCTGCTGCATTTTGTAAACGTTGTAGCTTACTTAGCTGGACGGCTGGAACACCAACCAAGAGGCTATTGCAGTAATCTATCCGTGACATTATAACTGCTTGAACTATGGATTTCCTGCCATCGTAACTCAAATGTTTTCTAATACGTTCAATATTATGCAAATGATAAATAACAGATTTGCACGTTTTATTTATATGCGCAGACATGGTAAGATTCGCATCCAACCACGCCCCGAGGTTCCTAACAGTCGTTACAGCCGGTACTTTTGTATGGCTGACTACAATTTCAGATACATTAACCTTATCTAGCTGAGTGCGTGTGCCTATAATCATAAATTCCGTCTTATCATCGTTCAGTTTTAGCTTATCTGCAGTCATCCAACTCCTAATATCTGTGATTTATCAGATCCGTTTATAACGAACACATTTTCCCTATCCGTTGGCACGTCGTTATATCAGGGTTGCACTGCAGGTAGGTTGGTAAAGTCATTCTCGAGCCTCGATCAGCAGTTTAACCCTGTTAACAGTAGCATAAAGCTATCAGTAAGGAGTTTTGGTACTCCCCCAGCATGGGATGCTGGTCCAACGAAAGCCAGCCCGAACGTTATTTTGAAAACATCGCTTTCGCGAGCCTTAAATCGCCAAAATAAACGCAGAAATATAAACCAAAACAATAAGACAGCAATTATATGAGTTTTTCATTAGCTTTCGTCAGTTTTAAAAGGCCTAAATTTCGTCTTTAGTTTTGCTAGTTTGATAAACCGATAAGGCCATCATAAATGCACAGCACACACACAAACAGAGGATGGTAGGCCTATGGTTCAAACGTCTTCGAGAGCGCAGAGACAAGGAGAGTTCACGAGAGTTAGGGGACAATCGAGAGCGAGTGTTTGAACTTCCATGAATTTTAATTACAGTTTGAACAAACTCTTCGAGCGCAAAGGACAGTCGTCGAAAGCGCACGAGAGTTTCAGGCCAAACGATGGAGAGGGATTGAACTCAAGGCGAAATTCCTTACCGTTTGGCTCGGACTAAGGATCACGATCAATTCTGGCGCCCATTTATACGTTTTGTTAACCCTTCAACCCCTAACAGTGACGAAAATGAAATTTCTCTTTACATCATCACTACTTGTTCAAACATTCAAGGGATGAGAATAAAGGAAGTGATCACCAAGGATAAGACATCGTGATATTTAGACAAATTTCATTACTAGTTTCTTAAGAAATGTGTGGAGAACGGTAAGGAGAATATGCCTTTTTATATCAGGGCAAAAAGGGTTAAAGAGAGACACTGTAGAGTAAAGTGTGTTATGTTTTGTTTGTCTAAAGAAAGAACACGATACCAGAGATCATTACAAAATGTGTCGCGAATTAAATGTTTCCTTTCTGTGTTCCAGGGTAACCATAAGTTTACCAAGATTCACGTTGCATCTTCCAGAAGATCGCAGGCAACAGGTGAGCCTTAATAAAACTCGATCACTTTTGTTTGCTTTCCTTCACGTGAGGAAAGAGGATGGGTGCCATGTGTCAGACTTTGTGTTGTCCCTTGTGAGCCGATCACAGTGACCACAGTACGGTTATGCTTCTATAGCGCCTTCTCCATTCGCTATTTGCAAGACGTCGGACAAAAGAATGTAACAGTTCCATTCAACAACCTTCAACATTGTGAAATGCAACATGTTACACTTGTTAGGCCTTCATGTTAATGCTGGATAGTGTTGGAGTTGGATTTAAACCGATCTGAGCGAGTTGTCCTTTTTCAGGTTTTCATTACAACCCGAAGGACTGTAACCCGGAAATCGATTCAAATTCAAATCGGCCTAAGAAGCGGGCAAACAATGCAACAAGCTAAGTTGACTTCATTGGCCAAACAACGTACCTGGTAGAATTCAAACCTTTGTAACACGACACCACAGGCTTACCATCCTCTGTTTGTGTGGTGTGCTGTGCAATTATAATGGCCGTATCGGTTTATGAACTAGCAAAACCAAAGGCGAAATTTTGGGCTTTTAAAAGTGAAGAAATGAAATCAAAACATTTAAAATTGTTGCTATAAGATTTCCTTTCTTTTTCTGCGTTTACTTTGGTGATTTTAGGCTCGCGAAAGTGGTGTTTTCTAAATAAATGCACAGCACACCACACAACAGAGGATGGTAAGCCTGTGACGACACCTCCATGATGCTGCCAGGCAAGAGTCACGCATTCCCCTATCTTGAGCTTGGATTGCTTGTGAACCAAACTAAACCAACTTCGTTTTTGTCGCACACGTTACCTGTATTTGCTTCGAGTTCTGATTTGTTCATTGTGTGGACTTTGTTGTGATTGGCTACGGTAATTGCTTTATTTTTCGTCTTAGAACGCTCATTTCGCCCTGTAATAGAGCAGTCGAATAAGGCTTTCAAGCGATTACTTCATGTCATGGTTATCAAATTCAGAATGAAGTAGCATTTTTTTGTTTTTGTTCTAGGACCTGGAGGACCGTAAGCTGCAGCAACGAGCGCAATGCGCGAAGTTTGTGCGTGACATGGTTCAACTTCACTGGAGTCTTGTATCCTAATGTGATTGCGTGACACCATCTTGCATGTACTAAAGTAGGCATGTAAACATAACCCTTTCGTTTGATGAGCTAGTGTTTAGTATGCATGGGACTGTATCACACGGCGCAGAACTGATGCTGAACAGTTATTTCAAACACGTTTAAACTCACCCACGTTTCTTCATGAGGTCATACTCGCCCACCTTGGACGGTGAGGCTTAGTCATCAGTGATGCTGTTTAAGGGGGAGTATGGTTGAATTTTAGAGAAATATCAAGAAAATTAAGAATAAATGAAGTTAAAGATTGTTTACACACTACACTAGTACTAGTTAGTCTGCCACTACTCGAAAGTTCTTTTTCATCCGAAACTTCACTTTTCTCAATTTGGTTGAAATTCGTGACAGACATTTCAAAAAATCAGGAGAAAAACTGAAATGTTTATGGGGCTTCGCACTGCAAATGTTATTGAGGCGTGTTTAGATTACATAAAACCTCAGGGCCCGCTTTGTTCGAAAGCCGAGCCCCGCTGCCGGACCCTGTGTTGAGGTTGAAGCTTTTCTGTTTCTGGTTAACGCTCGAAACGTCAGCTTTCAATTTCTCTACGGTGGCCAATTTACCATATCAACTCAGTTGGATAAATAGACAATAATATATGGGCGCGCGGAGATATGGAATTTCTCTTCGAGTGTTCAACGCGATATCTCACGAGTGAGCGTAGCTCACTCGTGAGATATCGAATTGAACACGAGAAGATAAATTCCATATCTCCAAGCAACCATGTATTATTGTGTTTATTATATAAACACAAAAGCCCACAATATTACTGAAACAATTTTTATTTAAAGGCAACAGCAGTAAGCGTAAAGGCAAAAGATAAAAGTAATTCCGGTTCAACTCATTCAAACAAACAATTTTCAAATACATTCATTAACACAATAGAAAACTTTTCATTATTATTTTATTTTCATGCTATTAAATTATTACCGCTCTTTACTGCTTTATTTGTCCGTATTCATTAGTAGACAATCTAAAGTCACCGTCAGGTACCTTCTTGCTCCAGATTAAACTTGCGACGTAAATAACTGGAATAGCACTTATCGATTTACCCGACTATGGTCATCCTCAAATTCGGCAAAGTCGCAACTCGCCGTTAGTTGTCGAAGCCTACACAAAAACTGATCCACAGTCTCGTGTCAAAATTGAGAAATTCGTTTAAACAAGTGCCTCTCGAACAATTCAACTGTCAAACGTTGTCCTTCGATAACAGACTCCCTGTAGCGTAGGTTTCTAAGATAACGCTCCACAGAAGCGATAATTCCTATGAGTGTTGTTGGCTCATATTCATCACCAGACTTTTCTCACATACAATAGAAATCTGCTGAGGTAAGCGTCTAATTCTGGCCTCGGTATGTCTTGGAGTTGTCTTGTTTCGTTTTCATTTGGCAAAAACGACTTCATCAATGCTACGTCACTGTGCATCTTTCTTTGAGTGTTTTTGTTGGCTTCAGCTTCGACAAATCTTTCAACATCTTCGTCGGTGAGGGAGACGACTTACCGAATTTTTGGTTGTTTTTTTTTTTTTTTTTTGGTGTACTGCTCGAGGCCATCGTAACCTGTTAGTAGTTATTTCTTTTTTGAACAAGCCAAGCGAACAGTGATCGAGAACTACCAGAAGCATATATGCTTCTGGAACTACGAAATCATGGCAAGCCGTTGTCAAAAGTGGCGCGAAAGAAGGCGCGTGACGTCGCAAAAGCTGATTGGCTGTATTTTCACATGTAAAATTATCGGAATTTTACGTGTACCAAATACGATTTTTCTCAGTGGTGGAAATCTCTACAAAACACTCCAGTTTATATAATAAATCAAATTTGTTTTGTTCTCCACCACATTCCACGACCTTCATTTTTTTTTATTAAAATGGTTTACATTTACACCATTTACTAATTCTTAATAAAGGCACAATGAACAGGTTACAACCCCCTTCACTCCCAAAAGTCCGAGCGCATGAGACAGTTTAGAAAAGTTTTTGCTGTGTAGTTATAGTGTTGCCTTAACGTTATCATAGCCGGCTTGTCGGGCAGTAGGGTGCGGAAACATAGACAACTTGAAGTTGGACGCTCTAATGATGCAGGCTTTGAAACCTGATCCGATTATTTTTGGTAAGTTTTTTTTCATTTTTTTTTAATCCAGTTTTATTACTACTACACGTTTTTGCATTATGACGATAACATTACGTGTCAGTGCAATAGTTTTCTAGCAACAGCGGCCTTTTTAAACCTTTTTTTTCACACCTTATAAATTTGCACAGTTGTACTCTAATTTAACACTTATGGCCTTATACGCATGCGCATTGTTTAGTTGATCCCACAAGTGTTAACCAACTTCATCTAATGCTTATAAGTAGCATTTCTGCTGGATGTTGTTTGTGGCTTCCCTTCGCTGAAGGTCAAGCGCATTTAAATCTATTCTCCCAACCGAAAGGTTGCAGCGTTGGGTCGCCATATAACGATATGACCTTTGAAGGACAGTCTCCTCGTTTTTATTAACACTGTAAATTAATTTCTTTTTTTAGACATCAATATAAACGGTCAGACATACCACAACACAGCGTCCAATGAAGTCAAGATCTCTCTATGTACGATAGTGGACCTCAGTGTTAAGGTTTCTAATAAAAGTGGTGAGCGTTTACCTTTTTTTATTGTGGTATAAACCCCGATATCAACATTCTTGTTCTCCTCACTTTTCCCCATATATTTCTCATGGTATTAGTTGGGAGAATTTGCTCAGACATCAAGACATTTTTCCTTTGTTGACATTTATTGACGTTTATTCTCATGATTTTTTGTTTGATTAATTAGTTATATTATAAAAGATTATAAGGAGATTTTTTTACACTTATGGCCTAATGCGCTTGAGAAATTTAAGACATGCTTGTCACAAGTGGAGCTTAAAGCGTTAATAAGAGACTACTAAGGACAAAGAAACGACAGGGATGAATGTCCGTGTTACGGAGGCTTCAATTTTGGTCCTCGGAGTAAGCGAACTGTCCGTTTCAGAGGTGTCTCTTAATGGAGAGGTTCAACTTTATTTCAGTATGCAGTGATATTCGAGCGTTTCTTTGGTTGGCTGATACATACACCTTATTCGAAGGTTTAGCAGATAATACACGCTGTCATTTTGCAAGTTGCATAGTATATTTTGAGCCCTCCGAATGCGAGGAAAAATCCGAGCAGTGGGTACAATTTCGCGTGTATTGTTCCACTTTATTTTCCCTGTGATTTCGAATCAGTGTTCACATACATGTAAACCTTTCAATTAGAGATAGCACCGCGTACTACAGGACAGAACTGTGGGATGCCATATTTTCCTCGTTCTGTTATCCTCATATGGTAAAGGAAAGTAAAGCAGTTTTCAAACTTAGAATGTGGCGGCCATTTATCATGGTAAACGTTGAGGATAAACTTGTGGAATTTTGGTTATGTTCACTTTCGTAGCTCAGTCAAAACTATGAGAGAATGGATAATGTCTAGAGAGCACTTCAACTTGCTTTTTGATTGAAAATCCACCAAAAAGGATGTTGTGGAGAGGGGGGGGGGGAGGGGGTATTGTTGAGGATTCTCTTAAGCCGACAGACCTGCAAATGCGATAAAAGATTCTGTTTGTTGCGTTTTGTTTTGTCACCAGACGAGTCACGTGGTCCCTTGTTGTTGACTATTGAGCCGTACCAGGACCAGGCCTTCGGCTTCCCAGTGACCGAGCTGGATGGAAAAGTGACCTGGGTCGGGACGTTAAAGCTCCATACTTCCCAGGTGATGCTTTGTTTCTTTGTGTCGATATCATTATGTAGAAACTTTGCAGTGATGTCATTGAATACTTAGACTACAAAGCAGGGCCTTTTTTTCTCTCACAGCGCATTTTTTGATATCACGTGGAACTTATCGATGCTTTTTTTATTTCCTTCTCCTTAGTTATTACCTGGGTCATCAGTCTGTCACTCGTGTTCTCTGGTATTTTTGTACACTGGACAGTATATGGTTTCAATTTCTTGCAACGAGGTGGACACGGAGCAAACCGAAACTAAAGCTGCTGCATCTATGTTAGCGGAAAGAACTCGAAATTCAGAAACTAAAAAGCCAAATTTAATGGAGGAGAGCCATCGTAATGTGCTCAAGAAATCATGGACGTACTCGCCGCCAATCAAAATTAAAGTCGTTTAGTAATTGCTACAGGTCACTATTCGTTAGAGCGGCTTACGATGATTGTCGTGAAGTCAAACTCGAGATAATGACATCCGGGAAATCACAGGGAACATAAATAACGCAACGAACCAATCAGAACTCCAAGCAGCAACGTGCAACCAGTGGCAAGCGCGGGAAAACATGCCTCTGCTGGCAAGCGCGGGAAATTGTGCAACCGGTGCCAAAAGTGGCGATTGAATTAACTGCTGTTTTCAGAAGATGCCCTCTGCCTTGGAAACTTGTCAGATTTTTCGAAGATGAGGCAACTTTTTAGTATATGCTCCAACGGTACTCGAAGAAGTTCCGATGTCGAAGGTATTCCAAGACAATATGGGCTTAAACGAAGATATTGCAAAGATATCTGAGCACTTCTAAACATTCTCCAAGGAACTCCCAAGGTTTTGCGAACTCTAGTAGCAATGTAAGGTTTGAGAGAACTGGGAAATAGGACCAGTTGATAAAGTTGATCAATGTTGTCAGCTATGGTCACCCTGGTAATAATATATGTCCTCGAAAAATTAGGATTTCCACCAGAAGACAGCGTTTTACTCACTCTCGAGAACACAAAAATTTTAAACTGGAAGGAGAGACCTCCTGGAGAGCTTTTATTGGAATTGTCGCATTTCATGATTTCGTCACCGACGCAAAAGTTAGTATCACTACAGGTAAGCCCCAATATCCACATACAAATTCTCCTGACTGATCCCCGTACATTTTCTTATAGTATTAATTGGGAGAAATTGTTAAAAGATCAAAGCAATTTCCCTTTCGTGATCGTTTTATTAATTCTCCTAAGGCTTTCTCTTGATTATGTGTTGTTACTGTACGGAGAAAATTTGATGTTAGTCACTCTTGGGACTAAAGGGTTAATAGTCCAGTTTTGAGTTCATCAAGGCTGCTGTATAAGAGACAGAAGACGCATTTGAATAGGGTCAGTAGACTCAATCTAAAATAAAGTATTGACAAACACTAATAAGAAGATGACCTTTTCACAGCTCTTTCTATTGTTTTATTTTAGGGTTCATCACATTCCTGGTAGTAGCTGGCATTTGTACATATTTTAGATTGAGACAATCCTACAGAAATCCGTGTTTTGTCTTAAATACAGCGGTCTTGGAGCATTCGAAACTGAACCATTGAGCAGTAGTTACCCGTGGTGATACTAACTTTTCCATCTGTGATGAAATCCTGAATGGACTTAAGCTGGGCTCTAGACTGTAGCTTTGAGTTCAATCGTCACAAGGAAAGATTTTCAATGCAAATCGCAAAAGGTAGAACTAATTTGTAAACCTTGCACAACGTAATAAACAACAACACAAAAGTACTACTTAATAGCTTTTATTTGAAAGGTTATACTTTAGGATTTCGTACGCAGACTCAGAAATTAGAACCGTGATGCCCTTCGGGTGGTGTAAACTTGTCAATCGTGTAGGGTTTCCATGGTAATATTTACAAGAGCTGGGAGAAGAAAACACTACTTGGCGCAATTTTTTTCAATAAATCCCTTGCAGTGGTCAGTTTCGAAATTCTCATTTCTCTCAGAGAAATGAGAATGAAGTTCATGCTCAATGATTTGAAGTCATGTTCTTCCAAGCAGAAGTGTGTCAAAGGTCGTTTTATTTTTTCCACACCCGGAGTGGTTGGTGTAGTTGTGATTCCGAGGATGAAATCATTAAGTGTGACCATTCAGATAAAAGCTACTGAGCGACACTTCTGTGCGCAGTTTATTATGCTGTACAAGGTGGTTCAAACTTGTGATTCTGCGGGTGAAGTCCTAGTGTGACCAAGCTACTGAGCAGTACTTTCCTGTAATGCTGTTTATTAAGCTTTAAAAGTTGGTTCTATCTTCTGGGTCTGTGGATGAAATCCCTATGTGAACATTCAAGTAAAAGTTTCTGAGCGACACTTCTGTGCCAAGTTTATTATGAGCACCCTGTGAGGTGGTTCTCACCTGTGATTCCGCGGGTGAAGTCCTAACTATGTGACCATTCAAATGAAAGCTATTGAGCAGTACTTTCCTGTGGTGTTGTTTATTTTGCTGTATCAGGTGGTTCTAACTTTTGAGTCTGTGGATGAAATCTTAAAGTGTGACCACTCAAATGAAAGCTACTGAGCAGTACTTTCCTTTGCCGGTTATTGTGCTGCACAAAAAGGAGTCCTTTGCTGCACAAGGTGGTCCTGAGGAAATGAAGGCTACTGAGTATGTGTTTCAGTCTTGTACAGGTTGATTCTTTGATTTTCACACTCAAAGAACGAAAGGGTTACGAAAGAGGATGTTGAAGAGAAAAGACAAGCTTATTAGTTTACCTGTAAGAGTCGGCGTTTAATCTACAAAACTACCTGGAATTGGCGCTGACGGGCTACTTATTATTTGCTATTATTTTGCTGGCACCCGGATTTCCGAGAGGTCTTGTTGGACGGAGCTTTTTAAGCTTGTAAGGTTTAAAGGGAATATCTTTGACATCTTAAGGGATAAAATACATGTTGCGTATGAGATTGAAGAAATTATATGTGAGAGTGTTTGGCTGTCCCAAAAAAAATACAAGCATTGTGTATAAAAAAATCAAAATTTTATTGCGGGATGAATTTTGTCGTATCGGAATAATTCGAAAATTTAAATTGTTTTTAGGAGAAATGAGTTAATAAAGTAAATTCACTTTACTTCTGTTATCTAAATTATCGCTGTAACATTGGGGAGGGTTGGTCGTTTTTTCTAAGAGACAGCCGTTAGATTTTTTTCTGCTTTAAAAGTTAGTCGTATTTAAAAGCCTTGAAATTGGCAAACTTAAGAAACCGATTTTTCGAATCCATTGTGTTGTTAAGCTTGCTTAACCCCAAACATCAGGTTTGCCATTGTTTATTTGTCGTAAGTTTGTCTTTGGATACAGTGCGGCACCAAAAAGACATGACTTTTATCGCCATGTTGATATCTATATCGTGTTAGACCCTGGAATATTTCGTATGGTTATTGACTTTACAACGGGTGTCGCGCAGGTGGATAAATTAGAAATACTCTGTATGTTAGTTTGTGTTTATCGACCGGGATACTAATAAAAAACCCATTTTTTTGCAGCCTTAAATGTCGGATTTAAACCTAATACCCTTATATGATTTACTTAAGGCCACGTTGTCACTCAAGTTCAAAATTGAAAATAATTGCCTCGAAAACGATCCTGTGGTAAACGTTACATTCTAGGTTTTTTGGCGCGAAAACATCACAAGCCAATGAGCGGCTTGCCAGGTGACGTAATGTTTTGGTTCGAAGGGTGACTTAATTCCAGAGAAATTACATGATGGTCGACCATAGCGGCTTCAGTAAGGAAGAGTTACGTTTGTTTCAGATTATCAAGACATAAAGACACAGCTAAAGAATTCCCAGAATGGGCGAGCACGTTTTAGGAAACTGCGACAATATGGACGTACTGTTTTACGAACAATCTACAGTGCCGGTGAGCAATCTATCGCGTTATGACAAGAACGCGTTGAGATTGAATCTCGAAGGAGCGCAACTTCCGTCGATGGTACAAGATCTCAGAGCGAATGGGAAACTGGGGATTTATACCGAGGACTCACCAGAGTTAACACTGTTCAAGATGGTCTCCCCGGAGCTGGAAAAGTTTATTGCGAGCAATACCGGTTTGACGCCAAAGGGGAACCCGGGGACTCTCAATTCACCGGAGTTTACTTTATTTAATCTTATATCACCAGAGTTTGAAAAAATTCTGGCCAGTGTACAGAATCCGAAATCGCCAACGCCGTCGAAAGCCTTGCGAGAAGGGAATAACACGGTAAAGCAACAACATGAAGCTTATGTTCAGGGATTCGCGGAGGCTCTACAGCAAATACACGACCGACAGCAACCAGTTGATCATTTTCAGAAACAGAATGGGGTACCCGTTACTTCAGGTGCCGACAGCGGCTGGGTCGAACCCGACAACACTCAGGATAGCTTTCACAACCAGCAGGCGATCAACGAGAATTCCTACGAGATACGAAATCCCACTTATGCCGCCGTAACAGCGTATGAAAATCACGAACTTAACGCGCAAGTAGCAACATACGACAGTGCCATTGGTGAACCCAAAAATTTTGAGTACGAAGAGACGTTGAAACCGCAAGCAAACGTGCTTCCGTTGCCGCCGATCGATTTAGAACTTCAAGAGATCGTAAAAAGGGAGAGAAAAAAACAGAAAAATCGTGTGGCTGCGTCAAAATGTAGGAAAAAGAAGCTTGAAAGAGAAGCGCAGCTAGAAGTTAGAGTACAGCAGTTAAAAGATAAAAATATTGAACTTAATGCGGTGGCGAATGCCCTGAGACAACAAGTTAGTCAGCTGAAGCAACGAGTTCTTGAACATGTTGCCTATGGCTGTCAGCTACCTCCCATTGCCTCTGCTACTTTTTAGAAATTATTTTTACAATTTCACTACTAAATCTTTAAACGTTTCACTCTAAAAAAAAAACTTTTTTGGCTCATGTAAAAAGTGGTTCTATTTCGAGTTTGTTGATCTTTGAAAGTCTAAAGTGTGATCATTCGAGCAGAAACTGAAGTGCTTTCCTGGGGCGCTGATTTCTCAGCACCCCGCCGGAAAAAAATAGATTTTCTTTTTTTGAGAGGTTTGAACGTGGGTTGTCTTGCGAGTGAGATGTTGAAAAATATTTTTCTTCAAATCGTTCTTCTTTGGTAACGTTCGATGATATGAAATGCTAAATGCAGCGTTAAAATGCCAGAAATTTGTCCAATTTTTGCGATTTCGTGTTTGTTGATACCTGTTTTTTGAAGCCCGGCTAAAGGTGGCGGGACTGTGATTTGAAGAGGTAGAGTTCACAAACATGAAAGCAACGGATTTCAAGCGCGTCGAATTTTCTCTCGCGCGCACAGTTTCTTCCGTGGATTGTAACTTGAATACTGGAACCAATGATTGTATCGTTATATAATTTCCCGTACATATGTGCGGTATTTTTACCTCCCGTACGAGATCAATGGGCCAATCTTGTGTTATCAGTGGCAGGTGGTTTTCACGGTCCAAGGTGAGTTGAGAGTTCAAAATCCTGTTCAAAGTTTCACGCTTTTTGGCGTTAACTAGCACTTTATAACGCGCATTGTACTACATCCCAACATTTACCAATCTAGCATTCTTTAATTAACACAAGTGGATTTTAATGTATATACGCCATAAATCCATACGGCAGACGTTCATCGTGCTTTATTGCAATACACGTGAAATTCACTTTGGGCTATAGCGAATACGCGATTCTCATTGGCCGAAACATCTATTCGCCGATACACAGCGGTCGACTGTGCTATGCGAACATTAGTGAGTTTTTTTTTTTTAGATTACCATGACTTTTTTGCCACCGCTACAATCAGACTCATAGTCCTTCTATGAGCGATAGTCAACTGCTGCGCCTATAACTGACTATTCGCTCATAGTCAAAAACAAAAAACTTGGCTAAGTAGTCTAATTGTTTAACCATCTGTGTATGGCCTTTTAAAGTAAATTTGTCTTTAAAGTTGTACTTCCGGTTTGCCAATGTCCGCCAAAAATGTATAGTAGAATGTGTTTGTGAGGTACAACCGCGATGTTCTTCGAAAAAGAACAGTCTACAAACTCGCTAGAGTCGAACCGTCCTATCAGACACCTCTATTGCAGACAGTTTGCTTGGTCCGAAAAAGACCAAACTTTATAAAAAGTGAACATTTCTAATACGGACGTACGCTAGTTATTGTCCCTTCGGTGTCCGTTTTTTAGATATTTGACCGTAGTTACTGGCGAAAAGTCGTCGGGTAGCACATTTAGAGACATCTTTATATGAAAACCTGCATAGCTACACTGATTCGTGTGCAAGTATACAGCTTAGACTGTGTTTGTCTACTGAGGAAATGTCCTTCAAAAGTGTTCGTGGACTGGGTCGCGTGAGGTGACCATTGTGCCATGCGCTCCTTTATTTGCTGACGTCCAATCTCTGCTCACAGATGTAGTTAGCGTTTCCATATGGAATACACGCTGTACAAATGTATTGCATTGATTGCCTTCCATGTACCACTCGTCATCACCAGTCCTTGCCATACCTGGTCGCGTCAGACTCCGTTCACAGTTGTACGCACAAATATGCCCGCAGCTTTAATTTTTGCGTGTGCCCGTCAGATAAAATAGAGACCGGTTTGGGGCCGAGGGCATTATCGCTGAAGGTAGGAAGCATTTTCTGCAGACAACTTAATTAATAGGTACTTTTACTAGTTGCGTACCACACCCAATAAGGTTAGCAAGTCTGGACAGTTCATTATCGCTCTTTTGTAAATAGAAAGTAAGCTAAAAACTGATGGAAACTAATATTAATTTAATCCAGGCTAACTGGCTGGCCCTATATAACCTGGTGCTGTACAAAATAAAATGACGCTCTTTAACTGAAACGGCAATTGACTCATTTTCCTTTTTGTGTTTACCTCTCCCTTCATGAAACAGAATCCCAGAGGTTACTCAAATACAAACTGTTGAGGGGGTTTCGCCCCTGGGATAGTTGCAACCCCAAAGGCTATGAGAATCTAGTCGTGTGTGGCCGATCGGGCTTCTGGGTAAGATATAGTGCACAAGTTATGCCCCATTCCCTTCCTGGGTCCCGTTCCTCGAAAGTCTCGATAACTTCTCGGGTCCAGAAAGCTATTTTATATGCGCGATGTTTACATTAAAGACTCGAATTTTGTTGGTTTCAAAAGCTGAGCAACAAAATTCTAAGTTGATAGAACAAGTCGGGCTGATTTGTGGGCTGAAAATTACGCCAAAGTACTATAGATTTTGATTTTAAAATATATCTTCTGGCCCGAAAAGTTACCGGAACACCCTCCTGGGGCCACTGCCTCCAATGGCTGCTACGTAAGCTGCTACGCGGCTAGCAATCCCTCTCGTCCCCAGAGCTCCATCAGTTTTCAAAACTTTGCCCCCCGTGCGGATTCCTCGCGCGGCCCAGCACGACATCTGAGGACATCGCACTTCTACAAACTAATTGCGATTCTGAGACGGCAATACTGCATTATATTGACGGCTAGTTGGAAGAAAACATATTTCGCACTGGAGGTAGTAGCGAAGCGACGAAGTTCAATATGGAGCCAATACGGAGACGAAGCCCAACGCCGTCAATATAATGCAGTATTGCCGTCGCAAAATCGAAATTAGTTTTGCATGACGTTTGAAACGTTTTGTCGGGCAAAACGAATGGAAAACTAAGAATTTCCTGCTTGAATTTAAAGATAAATTCTTACAACTCGTCAAGGTAAAATACAGCAAACTCGACGACCTTTTCGTTCGAAACTTTTTCAAAAACATGATTGATTAGAGAGCGCACAACAACACCTCGGTAGACACTGTTAATTAAAAACGAATGAATAATATAGACTCTTAAGTTAAATATCGCTTTCCTTTATCTTTCAAACGACTTAGTAATTTACATTTCTGCCTGCTTTTTGTCGAGAAGTTTGGAATTTTTGTTTTGAAGGGACGAAGCCCATCAAAAACGGCGCGAAATTTCAACCAATCACTGGCTCCCTTTTGAGACGTCAATAAGTACTTATATTATTTATATTGACCGTCTCAAACCCAATCAAATCGTGATACAGCCTTGTGTTGCGCGACGCCACTGTGCTTAGGTAGGCTTACATTCTCGCTCCTTGATACTGCTCTTACAAGTTAACACTTAGCTCCAAGCAAGAGTACTCTCAAAGATTGTGAGTTGCGCATTTCACTGATTTATCATGGCATTAAAGAGCAGGTTTCCCGATATTACAATCCCCGAAAACATGTCATGGCCGGAATTTGTCTACCAGAACTTTGACAGCTACGGTGACAGGACTGCCATTGTAAGTATAAAGCAGTAAGCAAAAGTAGAATTCAAGCCATTTATTATGCTAGTTCAAACGTGGCAGTTTAATGCGGGCGAATTTAATTCAATTTAATTTTGTGCATCGGTTGACTTTAAAATATGTGCAATTTAATGCTCCGCCGGCTTGTGAAAACAATCAATATTCAGTGATCCGTGTAAAAGCAAAGAAAAACGGATAACAGATAAAAATTGGAATCTTTCATATTCAATTTTCGCTCTTTAAAGCGATGCCCTTATTCTGCAGTTTCAGTTTGCAGAGCTACATGAGTTCATTCGTTCCGATTTTGTCAATTGCGTGACTTCTGCATCTGATCTCTTGAACACGGACACCGAATAAATTACTGTATTGTCTGGTCTGTCATTTTTAGCGCAGGGGGAGGGGAGAGGGGGTGATAACGATATAAAATACACAATATCAGTTCGAGCGGGTACTATCGTTATTTCAAAACCGTTCCATACTGTTTGCGGGACCCCTTCGAAAGAAAAGGTGTATATGGCCACTATGCATTTGACATTGACAAAATCCAATTTTTTGAGCCCGTAATATACACGTTATAGGCACCTGGAATGGAATCTTCCTCGAGTCATGACGTCGCAATATGAATTTGAGCAATAACCGGGAATAACGCCACATTATTGGTTACGAATATCGAGAAAAATTCCAGGTCTCAAATTTTCTAAAATACTTTGTCTGTTCCTCCTTGGGCGGAAAGTTTAACCCACATTTTACAAATGAAAATTTAACGGCTTCCAAAAACTTATTGTCTTATTATTATTACTTATTATCGCGAACCACTTGAAGGGCCCGCCATTAGACCAAAACATAAGCCAGGAGAAACCCTATACCAAATTTAGACAAACTATTACCAAATATTGTATGTCCCCTCAACTGGAGGGACAAAAGAGTGTATGCAATCCCAAAAGGTGTCGGACGCCTCGAGCACCTCACAGGGTTTAGCCCCTTTGGTTGTCATGGCAACCGGACTACGTCAAAAGAGGGTCATTTTTACTGTCAACCGTGAACGTGATCAAACGGTCTCAAATCGAACATCAGCTCCTCTAGTTCTCAAGGAATGTTTTTTTGAAGTAGTGACCTCATCACTATAGGTAAAGTTGATGTTGACAAGTACTACGGCCTAACCTTTGAAGGATTTTTTGGAGTGTAAGCAAATTTTTTCTTGTTACAAAAAGAATGATATGCTGCGAAAACAAAACTCCAAAACCCAAGAGGAGCCTTTGAATTTAAAGTCGCGGAAGGAATTTCCTTTTCGTAACCGTCAATCGTTTTTAACCGTCAACTGTCAAAGCTACTCCTCCTGTTGAGACCCTCTTTTATTTCTGATTTTTTTTTTCAGGTTGATGGAGTGTCTGGCCATTCCTACACATTCAGACAGCTCAAGACCCTGACTAAAAACTTCGCTTCGTCTTTGGTCCAAAAAGGATTTAGGAAAGGAGACGTTTGTGCGATATACCTTCCCAACATTCCAGAGTATCCGATTATTTTCTATGGCGTGGGCTTCATAGGAGGTATTTCCACCACAGTCAACCCACTCTCCACCGCAGAAGAGCTGGAAAAGCAACTAAGTGACACACAGGCAGCCTACCTATTTGCCACTCCTCAGGTTCTCGACAAGGCTAGAGCTGCAAGTAAAGCACAGGGGAAAATTAAAAACATTTTTGTTGTTGGTATGTAGCGGACAGTATAAGATCTTGCAAGTGGATGAATGAAGATGCAGGCTGTGAGTTGGAGGAGTTAGAACTTCTCTCCTCGATATGCTTCCCACTTCCTTCCCCCAGGACTTTCCCCCCTTTCCACTACGACCCCCACCCCACCCCTGATCTGTTATTTTGCTTTGTGATCCCACCCACGTCACCACAACCAGCGAAATTCTTCTTCCCGGCCGATTGATGTTTCTACTCTGCCTTAGTTTTTCCAATATGTTTCCAGGGCAGGAAGTAGAGAAAGGCCTTCATTGATCGGTTGACTGACTGACTGACTGACTGACTGACTGACTGTCTGACTGACTGAATGACTGACTGACTGACTGACTGACTGTCTGACTGACTGAAGGACTGACTGACTGACTGACTGACAGACTGACTGACTGACTGACTGACTGACTGACTGACTGACCGACCGACCTAAGCCAGGAGCGCAAGCTAGTCCCATTTCTGAAAACGTGAAAACGTTTTATCTCATAGGCAAAGAGGAAAAGGGTGATGAAGAGTGTGAGTCGTTTCACAAGCTTGTTCAGAGTGACGATTCAAGTTTTCCAACGAACTGTAAGATCGACAAAGATGATCTATTTAATATTCTTTACTCAAGCGGCACCACAGGGGTCCCCAAGGGAGTGATGCTTTCCCATGGCGACATGATAGCTGACACATGCATCACTCGTGATTCAGGAACATTTGTTGTGACAGAAGAGACAGTGATGATCACGGTTCGTCCTTTTTATTTCCTGTACGGACAAATGTTTATGATGGGTTCAGGATTTTTCCAGGGAAGCAAGCTTGTTGTTCTACAGCGGTTCGAGCCAGAGACGTTCTTGCAAGCGATACAAGAGTACAAGGTAAGAACATATAGTTATTTATGAAGATTTATTATCTAGTTATTTTTTGTCTTTGTTTTTTTTTTTTCGCTTATCGGTAACGACACGGGAAACAAGCCCAATATCCTTCCCAGGGCCAAGTCAGAAGAGACCTTGGGGTTGAGATTGTGACCGGCAGAGACATTTGGGAGCCGCGGAAACTTATTAAGATTTGTCTTAATTTTCAGAGAGCTTCTTTCCTCCCCCTTGGGGAGGGAAAATTGAGGCTTTGCTCTTAGGATAGCCTGAGAAAACAGCCGACGTCTCGCGAGGTCGCCACTTGAGCCCTCGCAACACGACGTCTGAGTAACGAAATTCCCTCGCGTTTCAACCAATCAGAAGTACTACCTAGATCTAGATAGTGACGCGTCATCAGTATGGAATTTCTGCACTCGTTACTCAGACGTGGTTTTGCGAGGGCTCAAGTGACGACCTCGCGAGACGTCGGCTGTTTTCTCAGGCTACTCTTAGGGTAGTAATCCATGATTCCCAAGAGAAGTCGCTTTTCCTGTTACTCTTCAGGTTACGTATTTACCAATTGTGCCATCCACTGCACTCTTCCTGGCCAAGCATCCGTTAGTTGACAAGTATGATTTATCAAGTGTTGAAGAGATACTATGTGCTGGTGCTCCAGTTGGCAAAGGACTGGAAGAAGCTGTAGTCAAACGATTGCCGCAAATGAAGCATTTCACACAAGGTAAACAAGAATATTGAATAAAAAGGCAGCAAAGATGATGAAAGCAAGAAATATTAAAACAGTTATTCCTTAACTAATTGGGGGAGACCTACATTTACCCTGAAGAATACTCAAGAACTGTTACGCACAGGTGCGAAATTTGGCTTCCTGCGCCCAGTCGCTTGCAATGCTCTCTTTAGATTTGCGTTGCAAGTTGCAAGAGGAATTGTTCAGTGTAACAGAGCCGTTATTTTGTGATACTGTTTATAACTTGGTCTAACAAGTTGATTTAAACGTCAATTTATTCCGAGGTTATGGCATGACGGAGTGTATGGCTACGCACATACAGACCAAGGAAAACAGAAAACCAGGCAGTGTTGGAGTCCTTCTACCTAACATTGAGTGCAAGGTAAATTTAGATTCCTGTATCCCCAAAAATCGGTGAGTTACCGCACTACAAACTGGTTGTCACTTTTTACGTTCAGATTGTCGATGTATCATCTGGTGGCACGCTTGGTCCATTTCAGGACGGAGAGATTTGGTTGAAAGGACCCACAGTTATGAAAGGTAATTGCAACTCGGTTTTGAATTCTGTTTTCGGGAATGGGCCTTCCCATCGCAGAGAACAAAGTTGGGGGATGAAAGTGCCCGTATTTTCGATGAACGTTTCCAACTTTTTTTTTTGAACGGGCCTCGTTTTCCTTTACAACCAGTTATCGAGACTGCAATGGGTTGAAAGGATAGAACAAAAAACTCTTAACGATCTACATGTTAGATAAAATCACCAAACCTTTTAACATTATCTGAAATTTGATTGGAACAAAAGCAGTTTTTCTTGCATGCGTTACGTAATCCAGACGGGTGGATATGTGGAAAATCACGACCCCGAGATGGGGAGGGGAGGGAAAGATATAATCTGATCCCTACCCTACCCTATACTAGACCACGTTTAGCTGCACTTGCAACCCTGTTCCTTTTGTTTATGTAAGGTCAGCGTGCATTTTCTGGAAAATACATAAGCTAGGAAATTCGAAAAATAATCCACCTTTCACTATATTTTTCTGCGACTTGAATTTTCAGCTAAAGGAATCCAAACAGGTCAGAGTTTGTTAGATTGCACCGGGCTTAATCAATCTGAGAACTGCTTACATTTTCTAGTTGGGTACCCTTGTACATTGTCTTAGAAACTTTCATGCTGTCAGTGTCATCACATTCTGATTAAAGTTATTTGGCAAAACGTTGCTTCATTCGGTTTCTATATCATCCAGCAATTCGAAGTATTCCTTCTTCTAATCCCCCCCCCAAACCCCCGGTGTAAAACTAGCCCATTGCTGGGTTGCCCCCCGCGTTTTACCAACTGTACTCATTTGGGGAAAACATTTTTTCCTGTAAATAAACAACAAGTTTAACTTCTTCTAAACTTGTTTTTTGTTCAGGTTATTTAAATAACCCCGAAGCTACAGCTCGCATAATAGATAGCGAAGGATGGTTGCACACTGGAGACATCGGACATTATGATGAAGATGGGGATTTTTTTATCGTGGACAGGCTAAAAGAACTCATCAAATATAAGTCTCTTCAGGTACATAAAACACCGTATAGCATGGTCGGTATGTTGATTGGGGTTGAGGCTGCACGTTGTTTCAACTTAATAGCTAATTCATCGTTGTTCCCTGAGAAGGTTTTGTTGATGTTAAAGATCGTTTTCCACCCTTCAGACCTGGGACATGGGAGCGGGGGAAGAGTACATACCTTTAGTGGATTATGCAGGGAGGTTCAGCCGAAAAAGGTGCATCCTTTAAGAGAAGAGAAAAGGGATGCCGAAATATGTCGATGTAACAGCAACCAAAAAGGCATACACTCAGTCCTCTATGCATGTCACGTGATATTTTTTATCCAATTAAGTTAAGAGGTGCAACATCATGATGCCTGTTGTCTGGTTCCCAGGTTGCCCCGGCTGAGCTCGAAGCATTACTGATTTCTCATCCTAATATTGATGACGCAGCAGTCATAGGTATCCCGGATGAAAGAGCAGGAGAGCTACCAAAAGCTTTTGTGGTAGCAAAAGGTGTCGTCACACCAGAGGAAGTCGCAGCTTTTATCGCTGAAAAGGTCGCACCTCACAAGAAACTCAGAGGTGGGGTGGAGTTGATTGACAAAATTCCAAAGTCCGAAAACGGCAAGATTCAACGAAAAGAATTAAGAAAGAGAGAAGTTAAGCGCCTAAATATAACAGCTCATAGTATTACTCATAAATAGATTTTGCTGCCGAAATGCTTTGCTCTATTTTTGTCCTGTGTTGGTGGCTTGTGCCGTTTATTACTGTTATTTTCTGTAAATCTGTTGGTAATAATGCCTCGTCTTCCGAACGTTATCAGCACCTATTCCGTTACTAACTTACGGAATAGTTACGTGTAAGTTGTAAGAAATGAAGAACTTTGACTCTGTTACTTTATAAGTCACGACGTAAAATTACCAGCATGCCGCTAAATATGAGTATGGGGACCCACTCTCCGGCCTGCGGCCACAAAGGAGCTCCGCTAAGAAGAGGGTGCACTCGCGTCATATGGTGGACTGGTAACAGTTCCTTTCAAGGTAGTCGAGCAAGTGACTGGCGATTGAGTGCTACACACGCGTGCCGGGCTGTAATGAGCAATATTGTAGGCGGGAGAACTGGGTTGAGTCTTTGCTCAGGAGAAGTGTTCCTTAAGGAGGCTCGCAACAATTTTTTTGGCCTTGGAGTGTATCTTTTGAAGTCAAAATTTCGCATAGAAGGTAAACTTCGATTTCCTTAATACTACACCACCTTTTCAACATATAATCATAGTTTATTTTCTCACTGGTTTCCTAGCAACAGCTGTCACCATAGCAACGGTAATGGACAACCCCTCATGTTAAATAATGTCGAATATCTCGAAAACTAGTCGGACAATTTATGACGAAACTTGAACTATTTGAACTACTCATCCTACACAACTTGTATGCGAAATTAGGGAAAAATCTGTATGAGCGTTTTCGAGTAAATCATGATTCATTTTTTACGGGCTGATTTTGGTCATTCCTGCAATTTTCTCCAATAGTTCAAGAAAGATAAAACTTAACACTTTCTCTTTTCAGTTGAAGGATCTTTTATGATATCAAAACATTCTTAATGTACATTGAGCTTTCTAGGTGGCTGCGATTTTAAGATATTTATATTTAAAACTGCTAAAAGGCAGCACAAATCAGCCAAAAAGTTCGTAATTTGCATAAATAGAAATATTTCTAAACTGCCCTTACAGATTTTTCTCTTAAATTGATTGCCGTTAGAATAATAATTCATTTTGATGTTCCAGTGAGTTTTAGGCTGAATAAACATAACTGTTATTAGATAAGAAGGCTGAATCTCGGTCAAGTTTCAGTCGTTATTAACTTTCAACGAGCAACAGTTTTATTTTGTTTTTCCTGGTCTATTTCACGGTTATTCACGTGCAATGAATATTTATACACGCTGCGCTTGTGTCCTCTCGTGCGCTTATAATTCCCTCTCATAATAAAAAAAATATATATGTTCGTCTTCTGAGCTTGTTTCTCTTCATTTTTCGGCCCCAGTGTAATTAAATCCGTAATTAAAAATGCTAAAACGTCAGTCAGTATTTAAAGAATAATGGAAAAGAGTCTCCAGGAAGAAGCTCAGAAGACGAAAATTTTTTATTATTATGAGAAGGAATTATAAATGCACGAGAGGACACAAGCGCAGCGGGTATAAATATTCATTTCACGTGAATAACCGTGAAATAGACCAGGAAAAACAAAATAAAACTGTTGCTCGTTGAAAGTTAATAACGACGGAAACTTGACCGAGATTCAGCCTTGTTATCTAACAACAGAAATGTTTATTCAGCCTAAGACTCACTGGAACATCAAAAAGAATTATTATTCTAACGGCAATCAGTTTACGAGAGAAAACTGTAAAGGAAATTTAGAAATATTTCTATTTATGCAAATTACGAACTTTTTGACTGATTTGAGCTGCATTTTAGCAGTTTTTAAATATAAATATCTTAAAATCGCAGCCACCTAGGAAGCTCAATGTACATTAAGAATGCTTTGATATCATGAAAGATCCTTCAACTGAAAAGAGAAAGTGTTAAGTTTTATCTTTCTTGAAATATTGGAGAAAATTGCAGAAATGACTAAAATCAGCCCGTAAACAATGAATCATGATTTACTCGAAAACACTTTTACAGATTTTTCCCTAATTTCGCATACAAGTTGTGTAGGTTGAGTAGTTCAAATAGTTCAAGTTTCGTCATAAATTGTCTGACTAGTTTTCGAGATATTCGACATTATTTAACATGAGGGGTTGTCCATTACCGTTGCTATGGTGACAGCTGTTGCTAGGAAACCAGTGAGAAAATAAACCTTGATCATGTGTTGAAAAGGTGGCGTAGTATCAAGTAAATCGAAGTTTACCTTCTATGCGAAATTTTGACTTCAAAAGATACACTCCAAGGCCAAAAAAAAACTGTTGCGAGCCTCCTTAAGGAAAGTTTAAAAAGTAGGGGCAAAGATATAGCTCCCTGAATTGAGTGAATTTCCAACTCTTCAGCGACGTTTGTATAGTGGTTCTCAAATCATTTATCAAGAAAACGGAAAAATGCGTTAGTACCGAGCTGACGAAAGTAAGGGAATGGTCAAATTCACAAAGACACAAGAAGGCCGTGATGCGCCTGCAAAACACGACTTTAAGCTCCCAGCAATCGTTTGCCGTTTTTTAGTTCACCCAAAAATATGTAAAAAATATAACTTGTCGATGATTGATTTTCCAATACTTCAACCCGTTTCTTTCAAACTATTGTAGGTTTTTGATGCTTTAGGGTGTTATAATATGCTGTAATATATGCTGTGAATTTAGTTCATTAGGGTTCGGTTATTGTCTATTGTTAAGTATTTCCCAGTGGCCTAGCTGGAATGTAATTAATATTCTGATAGGTTTAAAAAGTTGGTGTCAGTTTTTCATTAAAGAAGTACAAATCTCTTCGCTTCGTTCTTATCGCTGTTATTGCATAGGGTAAGTGTTTTGAGAAACAATGATTTGAAGGTCGCTGTGAACTTTTCAGTTTTTCTGATAAAATCAAATGAAATCCCCCTACGAAAACAGATATCGAGGGAAAATAGAAAAATTACTTGGACAAAATGTTCAAATTACGTGTTTCACACTAGAGCCTGCGTAATGGTGGGGAATGGGGAGTTTAGGACCACCGGGTCCTACCCCTTAAAAAAGTGAAATCTGCTAAACCCATGAAATAATCACTGAGAAGACAATGAATATATGATAAATCATAAATGTGAACTGCGGAAACGAAATCAAATGAACAAGATGATTCTCGCAGTGATGTACGCAATTAAAGAAATTGCGATTAAGCCTCGAAATTCTTTTGGAGGGGCCAATTCAAATCTTTGCTCCTTTTTTCAATTCAAATCCCATCCAAGGCCTCGTAATGTTTTTCATGCCTAATAGCAGTTTCTTTAATTGCGTACATCACTGCGAGGATTGTTGTCTTCATTAAATATAATCAATGCAGATACTCATTTCTTGCTAACATCACTTCATAGACAATTTTTACGATATCATGTTCCCAACACCCTTTTATTTCTGACTCAGCATTTCCCTTAACGTACAATATAAGTTTATGTACTGAGCAAATGTTACGCTCTTACAAAATCTGGGATAGATAAGTTAATACATCAGTATAAACCAATTAGTTAGTAAAATATGCGAGTCAGGTTGACAACCTTACAAATTGACGCCTTCGTAAGAAGGGCTTCTGGCAGACAATAACAGGATTGTTCTCTCCATACGTCACATCTCCATAAGTCGCATTGCAGTTTAGGTCGTTCCACATTCCGGCATAGCTTATAGCTACTTCTTTTCCAATCATGTGGCCACAATTCTCGTTACCTCCAAAGTTGTCCGGCTCCCACCTATACCACGCCGTAAACTGCCCCTCTACTGACGTGCCATCAACCCAGTAAAACTTGGAGTCAGCCTTTCGCTGGAACCCAATCCATGCACCCAACGCAGTATAAGTATCCTGCTTCTGAATCAAGCTCAGAATGAATTTGTTTTCCTTGGCTGATCCGATGATGGGTAGGTCGCCACCCATATTCTGGCACGTTGACCGAGCGTCGCTCCATGACTGGGTGGGAGTGTCGTCAATGAAATAACATGACTCTCCATATCTAACCCAACCAGATGGACAATCTAAGCAACAAAGTGTAAGAAAAAATAGAAAGTACTGATCAGATCGCGTCACATCATGAATAAAATGCGGAGAATTCTCATTAAAGTAGGATAGTGAAATGTTCTATTTTTAGCTTACAAACAGGCTTGACCGGTTTGTTAACCGGTTTGTTAACCATTTTGTCAGGTTTATCAATGATGCCACGTTCTGTTTTAAACCTATGGCTGTCATGGTTGGTATAACTGGTTTGACAGGTTTTTAACCTGTTTGGTTGAAGCATTTCTGGTTGGTTTGTAATAGCCAGATGGTTTTGTAAACAATAAAAGTGTGTTTGAAAAAAAAGATCAGCTGTTTGTTTCTCTGATTTTCCCGCGTTCCTTTCGCATGAAGGGTAAAAACAACTTATTGCAGGTCCTAAGTAACTTATTTATGGCGCAATCGGTTGGCTTGTAATAGCCAGATGGTTTTGTTATCAGTAAAAGTGTGTTTGAAAAAGGATCAGCTGTTTATTTCTCTCATTTCCCCGCGTTTCTTTTGCATGAAGTATAAAAACAACCTATTGCAGTTACTAAGTAACTTATTTATGGCGCAATCGGAAATTTTTTTCATCGGGCATTTTCAGGACTAAATTTTCTTAAGGGAATCTAGCGTACAAAACTATTGTTCAACCTGCGCTAAATAATTTATGCAAAAAAGCTTAGATAATTACGCAACGATTTAGTGATAAGGCTTTCAAAGGGAACACGCGCATTTAGTTTATACCAAATCAGTGGATCGTGTTTTTCGCGCGTGTTTTTCGCTCAAACTCGGGATAGTGTCTGCTAAAGTTTATAAACTGGAAGGACCACAGCGGCAAGGTGTCAAGAGTTGCCGGATCTTAAGTAGACCTGGATCAGAAAAGCATTTGAAGTAAAAGAATAAACGGAACGACTGATCCTTACGGCAGTAAAGAGAGACACAGAAGACGAATTACATATAGTAAAAAATGTATGTAAATTGCCAGATATTTCGGTTTGCAAAATAAACCTTCTTCTGGGGCTACAAGAGTAAAGTGAGTAAATACGTTACAGGACCGTTAACATAAAAGTTTAAGAACTAAAAAAAAAAGGAATATGATAGGTTGGTAGCTGAACAACAAGTGTCATCAATGTAGCTCATCACGTCTGTTTAATCCTTGCGGCTCCAGTGTCTTAGCCTTGTCAATGAAGTGTGCCTCACACGCTTTTCTTACAGAATCTCGGTTAGTGTGTATTAATTGTTAAACTTTCATGTTAACGGTCCTGTAACGTTTTTACTCATTTTCCTTTTGTAGCCTCAGAAGAAGGTTTATTTTGCAAACCGAAATATCGGGCAATTTTTTGTTACATACATTGTTTACTTTATGTAATTCGTTTTCTGTTTCTTTCTTTACTGCCGTAAGGATCCCTATGCTTTTTTAGTATCTGTTATTCATCTCCCGGCATTTTACTGGGTTTCGCGTGCGCCTTTTCCCTCGTTTCTCAGAAAAAAAAGGATAATTTGGTGCTGGCTATTCACTGGTTTGGTATATGCTAAGACAATTATTCACGTCAGTGTCGGTGAAGAGTGGTGGATCTTTGCCTACCCTTCGGTGAATAATTGTTAATTATGTTCAAATAAACCACGAAGCGCAAGAGAACCAATTAGTGTTCACCAAGAGCGAGCTTTATGCGCTTCAAATAGTAGAAATTACGGCAGCCAACCAGAATGCTTCATACAAACGAGTTAAAACCTGTGAAACCAGTTATAGCAACCATGACCGCCACAACCTGAAAATAGTACATGACATCATTGATAAACCTCTCAAACCGGTTAACAAACCGGTCAAACCTATTTGTAAGCTAAAAATAGGACAAGTCATCGTAGTACTTTAACGAGATTCCTCCGCATTTTATTCATGAAATAAAGACGATATCCTATGACGTTATCGACGTTAATACTCCTCCGCAAATTAATAAGATTCCCCCGCAAAAAAGCTCGGCTAATTCGGAACCTACTTTACTACTGTGATGTTTCTTAATTTAGTTTTATTTATTTTTATTTTGTTATTGTTGTTGTGGTTCCATTGTTAATAATTTATCGACTTAAAAAATAAACGCTATTTTGCGGTAAAATAGTGCCGTTTCACACGAAAACATTGTTTGTTTGTTTGTTTTTTATCTTACTTTGATTAAAAGTGGTAACACATTAGAATTTTCATGTTTCACGGGCTTTTAAAAACCAAAAAAATTTGGTTTACACGCTACCCATTGGAAAACCTGTTGAAAAAGGCCCTGCCAGGTCTTGAAAACCTGTTCGCAGCCCATTCACTAAACAACCTGTTTACTTGAATTACTTAGACCAAAACTGAACGTAAGGCTGGTACTACGGCAAAGGGCTGATTTATTTAACAGCCAAAATTTCGGCTAACAAAATTAGCCTTCCTCATTGCCAGTGATATACTGAAGGAAAATACTATAACGGCTCCTTAAATTGAATTTCAAAAAATGCTTAAGTGGTAAATGATTAACTACACCAGAGATCCGGCAACACCGAACCAGTGCAGTTAATATATTTACACGTCGTGTGTGGACCTCTGCATCCAAAGATTGTAATTATTTTAATTTCCTTGATTTAACCAGTTATGTATGGGCTCCTGATTTAGCCCATCTTTGGTTTTGTTGAAAATAAATATCCGATAAGATTTTTAAAATGATTACTTAGATGCTGCATCTGCGTCCTTGCCTCCGTCACCACTGGCAACATGACAAGAAGAAGAAAGAACACTGTTTCCTTGTTAGCCATCTCTGATTCTGTGTAGAAAATCAAAGAAAGCCAAACACAGTTCGAGAGTGGTTAGTTTTCAGATTGCCACTGACTGGTGTTCTTCTATATTCAGAGAGGTCCACCTCGCTGCCGAACTTCGGCGAGTTTTGGAGTTCTTATTTACGGTATTCACTCGACTAAGCGCCTCTCCCGATTAAGCGCCGCACCCGATTAAGCGCCTCTCCCGATTAAGCACTGCCCCCGATTAAGCGCCGCAAATGAGAGCAAGGGCGCGTTTTTTGGGAGAATCCGAAAACTGATTTGTGATCCCAATCATATGGATTCTTCGACACCAAAAATTGCAAGATCCGAAAATGGATTATTTTGTTATGACAAGACTGGCTGGGGGCACGCAATATTTATGTCAGAACGATATTTCTCAAGTACTGCGAGTGCCCTAGAATTCGACTACAATGGAATACAAATAATATATAAACTCTGAGCATATTATCCGCAGTAGTTCAACTGGACTCGCTATTTGCGTTCAGAATCATCAAAATCAGTCCCCGAATTATAGAAATGGTACGCAAATGAAGTTATCCTGACGGGACGTGACGTGTCCTTACTTTTCAAGAAAACCTAACAAATATACTGAACGGAATAATCACTTGAATTTTCTTTTCTTCGATTGAAGGTGATCGAGAGAAAATGTGGCGAGACAAGTAAATTTGCAAGGAAGACCGCTTGACAGCTGCACTATTTTCGGATCCTTTCTCAAAAAACGCTCGGACCATGAATGTCAAAAATCCGAATTTAGATTTGATCTGAAGAATCCACTCGGAGTGTGGATTCTTTGGATTCTTGATCCGTTTTTGGACTTGATTACAAAATCGAAAAATCCGTTTTTGGATTCGGATTTTCTAAAAAAAAAAACGCAGCCCAAGAATATTAGAGAGCGCCACCCTCGAACTGATAAGCGCCGCATTCATTCATAATAATACTGCCCTTTATCGAAGCATCATCAGACTGAAGTGTTGGAGGAGTCAAACTAAACAACAAGTACGGTACAACTCAATCTGTATTTGTAATATATATATATATTTATTAAAAACTGGACTAGGTATATTGGATTTCTAGCATTTTGATTGGCTCAACGGAGCTAGGCTATCAGCTCATATACCTGCTGCGACCAAATATGGTCAATGAACACTCAACAACAAAGTGAGTTTGTTGTTGGTTCTCGTCCTTGCTCCGAGAGGTTTTTCTCCGGGTGCTCCGGTTTTCCCCTCTCCTCAAAAACCAACACATCCAAATTCCAATTCG
This sequence comes from Siderastrea radians, assembly GCA_964017195.1. Lineage (NCBI taxonomy): Eukaryota > Metazoa > Cnidaria > Anthozoa > Scleractinia > Rhizangiidae > Siderastrea > Siderastrea radians. Next base: position 39,231,757 of record OZ024898.1, on the reverse strand, counting down.
ATCTTGGAGGTGTCCCCAATTAGCATTCTTTGCTAGATACCTTTGACACCTAAATAAAGTGATTTTATTTTTATTTTAAGTTTTTTCCTCGCGAGCAACCCGGCGAGAAAAATGGACGAGAAAAATCACTTGCCAGCAAATTTAAATTAAGCAGAAATTCCAACAACGTCACCAACAAGCATCACCAACAGCGTCGTCTAACACAAGTCAAAATTGTTTGAAGAAACTGTGCAGAAATAGAAATTTAAGCATTAAGCGTTGTGTTTACAATTAATTTCTTTCATCGATCGTCACGTTGATCATTGAAATTGAACAAACGGCAGGTATTATCAGAAAGGATTTCCACCGGCTTCAAAATATCAAGACAAGACATAAAATAAAACACAATGAAATGGGGCTGGAGCATTTAATAAAAACTATCACACATTCATGGCGAGTCGGTGCGATAATCATGAAGCAGTCTAAACAAGTGCTAAAAAAAACACAGCTGCAAACTACCAAGAAGGAAGGAAGGGCGAGATTGTTTTTCGGCTTTAACATGCAAAATCAGGACACTGGTTTACCTGCACTTGTTGTAGCCCTGTGTTCCAACAGGTCCAAATGCTCAGATAGAAATTGGATGCCATGTAAACGGAGTTGAATCGCTTTTCCAGTTGTTTGAATGTTGTTTTTACCATTCCGTCCGCAACCTCTAAACCGAGAACAACTGCATTTTGCGCTTTGCGTTTAACAAACTATGATGGTGAATTCTAATGTTCCTCGCTACAGTAATCTTGCTTCTGAGCTGCATAGAAAATACCTCTTCAAGTTCAACTGTTCAAATTTGTTCTGTCTTCAGTTCGATCTCACACGCACATGATGGCTCCGTTGTGCGACACATTACAAACTTGTTCAGTTTCAACTCCAGCAGCTATATGGTGAAATTATACAGCTTCAATCCGCTTTGAACGATGATTACACCAATGTTCAGGAAAAATCAAACATGTACCGTATTTCAGAGCCAATAATTAGAAGATTTTTTTCCAAAACGTGTGCTACTTTGTTCACTTTTGAGCAGTTTTCATTTATTCATTCAGCTTTGCAATGAAACGCTGCAACACTTCGCAAGGTTTTGGCGCCTTTTTCGTTCAGTCATGTGATCGATTCTTGTTCCGCATAAATTTCTTTTCTCATTTTTCCCGTTCTTTCTGATTTTTTTTAAATAGTGGTTAAGTTTTTAATAAAACAATTATTCTACTCGGGCTTGCTGGATATCAAATGATTATAACCAACTCGGCGCTACGCGCCTCGTTGGTTATCTATCTTGTATTTAACCGCCAGCATTTAAATTAACGGTCATTCGATAAAATTGCCTGAAGAGTGTGGTCATCCATTGACTATACGAAACAGACCTGTCGCATTAAATCGATGAAATACTTTTGAAGCCTGGAACCTTTTTGAATAATTTATATATATATATATATATATATATATATATACTCGTTGAAGGAAAGCGAGGACGGACAACTTCTGACGATTAAAAAGTTAAAAAATTTAATAAAAAATAAAAACGTTTCGGTCTTAGACCTTCATCAGTTACATGAAAAATTAAACTTATCAAATCTACCTAAATAAGATTACAGAACAAAACAAGACGCAAAATACAATTCAACGCTATGAGTTACGTAACTGGCGTGATTATAACAATACTAAAACGAGGATAAGTGACGCTAACATTCAAATATAAAAACAATGTAGTACAACGATTATATAACGAAAAAAGGAAAAATAAACAATACTAACAATTAAACGTAATTACAAGGTGTAGATACAGGTACAACACTAGATAAATGGACGATACAAGGCAAAAATATAACAAAAGACCGGAAATATGCTGCTATAAATATAAATAACAAAAGATGACAGATAAGACTAAAAACTAAAAACTGCTAATTCAAAAAAGATGACATTTGCAAAGCGGCAAAAGAAAGGGCAGTCAAAAGGAAAGCAACCTACGTTTACGCAAACATGGATCATACCAAAATCCCAAAACGAGGCCTTTGGAGCCCCAAAGGGCCGATAGACAACAAAATCCCTGGGGGGGCCTTAAACAATAATGACCGTAATAAGTTCCCCGAACAGGGCCTTTGAGTATACCCAACACCTAAGAGGCTGACAAAATCCAAGAAAAGGGCCTTTGAACGGCCATATATCGCAAACAAAGAATCGCAAAAAAGAAAATTAATTATAACAAATTCTATTCCTAGAATGAAATTCTTTTCTTTTATTTAAACCATGGGGTGCCAAAGAGAATAGCTGAGCACTCCAATAAGCCTCCTTTGTAATTAAAAGCCTGTCGATCTCATCCGAGTTGTTTGGGGCCTGCACCTGATCAATACATTGAAACGAAAAATCATCTAAAATGTGTGAAGTTTTGTTGAAATGCACTGCTACTTCACAAGTTGTTTTGTTTGTGAGCATAGCAGACTTGTGATTACGAAACCTAATTCGAAAATCAGTGGTTGTAGATCCTATGTATTGCAAACGACATTTCTTGCAAGAAACCAAATAAATCACATTTTTAGAATCACAAGAAAGTCTTGAATGAATGGTGTATTTTTTGCCCGTCTGCAAGCTAAGAAATGATTTGGATTCAACAAAGAAATTTCGACAAAGATCGCATCTATTCCTTTCGCATTTGAAACAGCCATTGCTTTGTTGAATTGTTTGTCCCTCTTCGGCGGTTTTAAAACGAGATGGTGCCAATAATTCTTTAAGATTTTTTGACCTACGAAAAGATGGTATGATAGAGCCTGGAGGGAAAAGTTCTTTTAATTTGGGGTTGGATTGTAAAATCAACAAATGCTTTCTAATTATGTTGCCCACGTTCGGTAAATTTGGATTAAATGTCAATACGAATGGAAATAATTTCTTCGCTTCTTTTCCACGTGTCCTGAGTAAATCATTTCTAGAAATGGCGGAGGCTTTGGAGAATTGATCATTGACTAATTTAGAGGGATAACCCTGGTTAACAAGGTATCCTTTGTACTCGGCTGTTCTCTTGGCAAGGAAAATTTCTTCAGAGCAATTTCTTTTCAATCTTGTGGCTACTCCAAAAGGAATAGCCTTGAAGACATGCTTGGGATGGCAGCTGGAAGGTGGAAGATATAAATGACTGTCTGTAGGTTTAGAATAAACGTCAGTCCTAATAAACCCATCGACAAGGTGTAGAGTAAGGTCTAGTACATGAAGCTCGTGCTCAGAAAAAACTAACTCGAATTTAATAGTAGGGTATAGAGAATTAATGTACTCAGTAAATTGATGTAAGGCAGGAAGGCCTTGCTGCCAAAGATCAAAAACGTCGTCACGATATCGCCACCACAGGGACGGCTTTATCGGACCGGAAAATTTAGCTCTAAGATCAATTTCGCCCATGGCTAAATCGGCATAACTACAAGCATTCTTCGGACCCATAGCCGTGCCATGGATCTGAAGAAAGAAATTCTCCTTGAAAACAGAATGGTTGCTTTTGCTTTTGTTGTCTATCGGCCCTTTGGGGCTCCAAAGGCCTCGTTTTGGGATTTTGGTATGATCCATGTTTGCGTAAACGTAGGTTGCTTTCCTTTTGACTGCCCTTTCTTTTGCCGCTTTGCAAATGTCATCTTTTTTGAATTAGCAGTTTTTAGTTTTTAGTCTTATCTGTCATCTTTTGTTATTTATATTTATAGCAGCATATTTCCGGTCTTTTGTTATATTTTTGCCTTGTATCGTCCATTTATCTAGTGTTGTACCTGTATCTACACCTTGTAATTACGTTTAATTGTTAGTATTGTTTATTTTTCCTTTTTTCGTTATATAATCGTTGTACTACATTGTTTTTATATTTGAATGTTAGCGTCACTTATCCTCGTTTTAGTATTGTTATAATCACGCCGGTTACGTAACTCATAGCGTTGAATTGTATTTTGCGTCTTGTTTTGTTCTGTAATCTTATTTAGGTAGATTTGATAAGTTTAATTTTTCATGTAACTGATGAAGGTCTAAGACCGAAACGTTTTTATTTTTTATTAAATTTTTTAACTTTTTAATCGTCAGAAGTTGTCCGTCCTCGCTTTCCTTCAACGAGTTTTAATTCCATGCAGTGAGGCTTGGACTGTGAATCTTTGATCCTCCTGACGCAGTGGCATTCTTTGTTGGCCTGAGGCAACCATTAACTGTTTTATATATATATATATATATATATATATTGTAATATATCGATTTTTCTTGGAAATAAAGTTGTTGTTGTTGTTGTTGTTGTTGTTATCTAAACCAGCCTCGGAAATTTATTCTCCTATATAACAATGTTTTTCAGTTCGAAGTGGGTATATTTCATTACTTTGTCTTTAACATTTGCTTGTTATTGTTTACAAATGTTACGATTTTTTGAAAGAGCGCCGCCCTCAAAGAAACGCCACCCCCGAGCAAGCGCCGCATCTGAAACACTAAAAATTTAAAGACCATCGCGGCGCTTAATCGAGTTAATACGGTATAAAGACAGGGCTACCTCGCTGTTGATCATCGGTGAGGTTTGGTGTTCTCTTTTTTATACAAACAGACCTTCCTCGCGTTTTGGTGTCGTTCTATAATATACAGACGGAATTACTCCGCCGTCCATCATCGGCGAGTTTTGGTGTTCTTCTTTACACAGACGGAAGTACTTTGCCTTTGATCATCGGCGAAGCTGAGTCATTCCCGTATAAGGTTAATCTCCACATATTGAAAAGTTGGCTTATTTTTGGTCGTTCTGTATAGTGGACCAGTTACATAATATGTGTTTCTCTGATCGCCGAATCATTAGAGATCTTACCTCTGACAAAGGTTAGTGCTCAGTTTTTCAATGGAGCAGCAAATGGATAATCAGTACCCGACAATGCTTTCCCTCTGCAGGCTGAGCAAACAAGTACACTCCTCTGGTATCCAACTACCATTGCGCATGCCTGAACTTGGCCAAAAAGCTTTTCGCTAAAGCATTCCTTCATGCGCTGCATTTTTACCTGGAAACCAGACAAGGTTTCGTGAGATAATCCCCCACAAAGTTTTTGATATGGTTGATGAATATGTAAGACGAAATGCTAACTTTATTTTGTATCAATCAGGTTTAATAAAGCAAGAAACTACAGGACCAATGTCAAACGCATTATTACAAAATCAAAATCTTTATAACTGTAATTATGGAATCTTTATAACTGCTATAGTCAACTAACAAAGTTCCGTTTAGAGGCTTTCGTTTGGATGGTGTGAATTAATTCACGACATCAGTTGATTCTTGCCTTGCAGTTGCTCAATATTGCAACGCTTTGTTGAGCCCTTGGGTAAATAAAAACCCCAAATTAATTTAACGAGGTTGATTTCTGGTGTATTTGCTCTGAATTTACCCAGATAAATAAATTTTTCCCTAGGTCCGTTTTCCTCTAGCTATTTTGAACACTGAAAAGACTCTGGGAAAGCGAATGCCTCCTCACGACGGACTTGATCTTTGAAATTCAACCGTTATGGCCACCATCTTGGATTTCAATCCCCATGATATCCCGGCTGGAAACACGGTTAATTTGGGGCATCAAAAATATTGAATTAAAAGAAATTGAACGTTGTAAAAAGCGTGTAACTAAACACAAAATAACTTATTTTTTATAACTCATTTTTTTTTGCTGAATCACTGTTGTGAGGCTGCAAGAAATGGACGGTCTTTAGAGAATTCAAATAATTTAAGGTGATTTCTTACCCTTCTCTATTTTACGGCTAAATGTGTTTTCGTTTACTTTCATATATTAAGTATTTGTTTCGCATCGCTAATCACTCGTTAAGGATTCTGCTCAACATGCAAACTGCTCCTTAAATCGAAACGAAGCATCAGTGTCAGCCTGCAAGAAAATACAATATAACGAACATGGGAAAATTGTATCTAGGACTGTTCAAAACTGCAGCTGGTTGTCATCATCAAAAATTGTTTTCGTTGCATAAGAGGAAATTAAATTTTATGTAGTTTATGAGGGGACGTTATGCACTGTAAATTCAGAAGTTCTGTTTTAGCCCCCAGAAATGGGGGCCGTTTCGGTGACTTAAATACAATATCATTTTTGGGACTAACTTGGCTCTCTAATTAAGGCCATAATAGCCCTATTTACAGGGGCTGAGCCGGCAGCAAATGGTCAAATTGGGACCCACTGTGGGCTGTTTCGGCTTTTAATAGGGGTGGTTTTTTCCCAGCTGTGACTGAAATAGCCCAGCTCCAGGGGTCTCAGGGCTAATTTGGCATTTTGGGGTTGAAACAGATCTTCTGAATTTACAGTGTGTGTATCGTTAAAAAATGCCCCATTTTTGTTCCATTACCACGCTGTGCTCACGGACATTATTTATTCTTTCGGGAAGTGATTTGAGCACTAAACAATTATTTCAAGGTCGCCGTGTGAACTTTTCAGTTTCTCTGACAAAAACCAAAATGGGATCCACCTCCGAAGCAGAGATATTGAAGGAGAATACAGAAATCCTTGGAAAATTTGTTCAACTTCCGTTTTGCACGTACAAAATTCTGCATGATAGCACCAAATCTAGCGAGACAAAGCAAACACAAACGGCGATCTTATGACTCCCCCTGCCCAATCCTGTATTGGAACTACATTTTTGCCCTCTGCAGAGTGGACAAGGGGAGTTTAGACCGCCAAGCACTGTGGGGATTACAACTTCATGAAACAATTATTACGACAACATGCTCCCAACACCTCTTTTATTTTTGACTCAGCATTCATCTTAACGTACAATATAAAGTTGACCATGTATTGAGCGAGTGTTACGCTCTTACAAATATCTGGGATTGATTAGTTACTATATCAGTAGAAACCAATCAGTTATTTTAACATAGTCACTTTTCATTTAATCTACTATAGTTCAATATATGAGCCAGGTTCACCGCTTTACCAGCTGGCTGGCTTCTGGCAAAGAGCCAAAGCAGCACGGAAATCTCTTTCACAAGGAAAATCATTCCACTTCCCCGGCGTAGACCATTTAAAATTGCCCCACATATTCACACACTTCTCTTTATTCACATCGTTGTTGGGCTCCCCTGCAGCCCAGTTCTGATAATGCCCGGCCAGTAGAGTACCGTCAATCCAGTAGAACAGCGAGTCAGCGTCACTTTTCTGGAGCCCAATCCATGCACCATTTTCATTATCTGTAGGCTGCTTCATTACCAGGTCGGATAAGAAGTCGTTTTCCTGGGCTGATCTGATGATCGCTAGGTCTCCTCCCTTACTTTGACAAGTTTGACGAGCACCACTTTGACTCGGGTTTAAAGTACTGTCGACGTAGTAACATGAGTTTCCCAGTCTAACCCAGCCAAATGGGCAACCTAAGCAGCAAAATGACAAAAAAAATTACCACAAGATCAAATAAATGAACACTCGTTCTGTGCTTCGAATCTATATCATAAAGTTTACACACGGAAATACATCCTGACCATGTCACATTCCTTAGCCTTACTTAATTGGAAAAAAGCGAAGCAAAAAATACTGCCTTGGCTTTTAATAGCCTGCACATTTCGGGAAAAATAAATGCTTGTGTAACTCCTGGCCTAAGGCTCGAGCTCAGACAAACTTAGAGGCGTTTCTCTTTCTTTCTTTCTTTTTTTTCCTTTTAAATTCCTTCGTTTTTTAAATGTTTTTGTTGTTGTGGTTCCATTACGTTAACAGTGCATTTTGCACCAAAGCGTTGTTCTTTTTTTTATGATAACGACCTTTGAGCAAAACTGGTAACAAACCAGAATTTTAATGTTGGATAGTGTCGTTCTGCTTTTCGAAGTTTGTGCTCATTATCATAATCATTATAATTTATAACTCCCCCCCCCCCCTGTCGGGCGAGAGATTTTTTCCCCTTTAGCTTTTCTTGATAAATTTCCTTGTTGCAGTTGCAAAGAAATTTCAACTAAGCTTCACGTATGAGGTATGCGTAATCCACTCGACAACTTTAAAGCGTAAAAGTTTATTTTCGTTTAATAACAAAACCAATAAAAAGAAAAGAAAGAAACGAGAAATTGAGTGGAGAAGGATGCAACCACAAAGCGGCTAAGACAATTCAAGGTTTCTTTCCGGTTAATAATTAATAGCAAAACGTCACATAATCCAAAACTCTCGTAACCTTATACTCGGCTAAACTGTTCCATTCGTCAAAAACTCGAAGGAAATATAACTAGTGCAAACCATTAGTTCTCAAAGGCACTCAAAGTTTGTTTCAGTGGAATACCTTTTCGGAAGGCATTAATCGCGTGAGATTTTTGGATTTAATGGTGATAAAAACTAGAGTTTTCTTTGGCGAAAAGTCACTTCAAACTTTCGTAACAAGGAAACTAATTAATTTCTGTTGTTCTCGAAGGAACAAATAGTGTTTTTAGCTCCTTGACAGACTAGAGAGATAGTTGACAACAACTATGTGTACTTGACAACTAGATGTCTTATCAACTATTAGTCCCCTGTAGAGCTTTTCCACGCACCAGAGGCTAAAATTTTCGATAAATTTGTACTTTAAAGCAAGTGTTTGGTAGTAGCGTCCCTGCGTTCAGCTAAGCGGTGGTCGACACTCTGGAGGAATTGTTTTGCTATACAAAAATATATTTCATGATTGGATTTCAATTGTCAAAACATCGCCAAATTTTCTTTGGTTTACAATCAACAAAAGATATACCAAGGCAACGAAAGATATCTACGTTTGTGGTCTTCATATTCCACCGAGTAGCTCAAAATATTTTGACCCTGGACTGTTTGAAGAACTAGAAAAAGATGTCCTAATTTTTTCTTCCCAAGGGTCAATCCTTCTCTTGGGCGACTTTAACTCGAGGACAGGAAAATATTCAGATAGTGTTTGTCATGACGGAAACAACATCATAGTAAATGATCAATCTGAATCTTCATTTTGTCCAATTCGGCGGAATAGCTATGATAACGAAATAAATAATCACGGTAAAAGGCTTCTTGATATTTGCAAAAGCGCCGAACTTAAAATATTAAACGGAAGAGTCTGGGGTGGTACCTTGGGCAGACCCACCTTCCACGGAAGAAATGGAATAAGTGTTATCGATTATGCAATTTGTGACCAGGATTTGTTTTCAAATGTTTCAACTTTTGTCGGATCATAGTTCGATAATCACCTCGATAAATATTAACACAACTATTGGTGAACCTGAATCCTCAATTGAGAATAATCCACTGTCACGTCTTCCTATGCAGTTCCTCTGGGAAAATGATTCTGCATCAAAATTCAAAGATGTCTTGCGCTCACCTGATCTTCAAATGCTCATACGAGATTATCTTGATGACGACAATTCGTTTCTAGATGTTAACACCAGGCTAAAAAAAGTGGAGAACATGCTAATCTCAGCAGCTAAAAGAAGCTTGAAGATAAGAAAACCAAAACTTCGCAAAAAAATGAAGCCAGTATCCAATAAAAAATGGTTTGATAAAGACTGTCGTTTCAAAAGACACGAGGTAAGAAAGCTCTCAAACCAAAAACACAGGGACCCCTTAAATGAAAACTTGCGGGAGAAGTATCATATTGCTTTAGCAGATTATAAACAGCTTTTGAGTAGAAAACAAACTGAGTATTACAACTCAAAGATTACGGAATTAGAAAAAAGTGCAGAAAATTTGGATAAGAAACACTTTTGGCAATGTTTAAAATCGATGGATGACACCCAAAAAGATAAAGATATCCCATTAATCTCGGAGGAAAGATGGCTCAATTATTTCCGTTCACTTCACTCGGAAAAGCCTTTAAATCCTACACAGCAGTCAATTATTAATGACTTGCCATACCTTGAAAGTCGTAAAGATCAGATGGCCTCTGTAGACTACTTCATTACTGAAAATGAAATTGTTACAGCCGCGAAGAGAATGAAAAATACAAATCGTCGTTCTCAGACAAAATAAAAAATGAAATGATCAAAGCTAGCCTTCAAGACATGATGCCCGTATATCTTAAACTTTTTAATTCAATTCTTATTTCAGGTAAAATGCCCGAGACGTGGTGTCGCGGCCTTATTACACCAATATATAAATCAGGTGATAGAAGTGATCCGTCAAATTATCGGGGAATTTGTGTTTCAAGCTGTCTAGGAAAATTCTTTTGTTCTATTTTAAACCAAAGACTGCTAAAGCATGTCAACTCGTGCAACATTCTCCACAATTCCCAGATCGGTTTCCTACCAAACAATCGTACAGCAGACCATGTCCTCACAATAAGAACGTTAGTAGATAAATATGTGCATAACCACAAGGAGAAAATATATGCTTGTTTCGTAGATTTCAAAAAAGCTTTCGACTCAATTTGGCATGTTGGTCTCTTATATAACTTGTTACAAATAAATGTCGGAGGGTGCTTTTACAATTTGATTAACAGTTTGTACTTAAACTCTACATGCTCTATAAAGCTTGGACAAAATCAAACACGACCCTTTCAATATGCCAGAGGTGTACGACAAGGTTGCATTTTAAGTCCGTTACTATTTAACCTTTTTGTTAATAATATACCTTTCTCTTTCGAGGAAACTTTATCTGACCCCTTTGTCTTACCAAACGGCGCGAAATTAAATTCTCTTTTATATGCGGACGATCTCGTAATATTATCAAGATCCAAAATAGGATTGCAAAATTGCTTAAATATGTTATCTTCCTATTGCAATTCATGGATGTTAACTATCAATCCTAAAAAGACTAAATTTATGATCTTCCAAAAACGCGCAAAAAGATGTACTGAGTATAGTTTTCATATTGACAATGAAAACATTGAAGTTGTTCAGAATTACACCTACTTAGGAACATTAATCTCTTCAACAGAAAACTTTTCTTTGGTGCTTGACAAATTGAAAGAGAAGGCTCTCCACGCTCTTTTCAGCCTCAGAAAACACACACATATCAGCAATCTGTCCCCATTCCTTGCAAATAAACGTTTTGACGCTATGATCTCTCCAATTTTAACTTACAACAGTGAAATCTGGGGACTATCTACCAAACCTGATTTCAAGTCTTGGGACAGTTCACAGATTGAAAAAGCTCATCTCCAGTACTGTAAACGTTACTTAGAAGTAAGCAGTAAGGCATCGAATGTAGCTTGTAGAGCTGAGCTTGGAAAGTTTCCTCTTATAATAGCTATTAATCAAAAAATCCCCTTATATCTCCACAATAAGGAAAATGACTCTATGGTTAAACAAATCGTTTTAATGTCATCTGATCTTCATAACACCAGCAAAAATAGTTTTTACTCTAATGTCATGAGGATGTCTGAATATTATAATTTGCCTGATTTTGACCCTACTTTCTTAACTGATGCTAAGATTAAACACTATGTAAGTCTTATGCAACAAGAGTATATTTCACACTAGCAACATACTATTCGAAACTCTAAGAAATTAGAATTCTATAACACTTTTAAGGACGAATATACGCCTTCCTGCTATTTAGATCTTACAAGAAAACTAAATAACAGGAAAGAATTAGTGAAACTTAGAATAGGAAACTGGCAGGTATGATCAAATCCCAAGGGATAATAGACTCTGCCCTACGTGTAAATCAAACCAAATTGAAGATGAAATTCATTTACTTTTCCATTGTACTAAATACTGTAGTTTTAGAGATGAATTTTACAAAAAAATAGAGAACCAAATACCCAACATAACACAATTACCTCCTATGCAAGCCAACAAAAAATTAATGAATTCTGATAATTATTATTTAAATACTCAACTGATGAAGTTGATTTTGAGATGCTTATCTTTACGAAATAATCCTCTATCGAATGAAAGTATTGTAACGCATACATAATTGCTTTTTTTCCTATTACATGATTATGATTGTTATAAGTTTCGTTTTAGTTAAGTTTTACGCTTTTGCAATACTGTATGTACTTATAGTCATGCAAATAAAGCTTGTTGTTGTTGTTGTTGTTGTTAAAGTAGTTTTCCTTCAAAAGTATTTTGTTATTGTTTTCGTAAATGGCTTTGCACACTGTCGTTTTCGTTATCGACAACTCTTTTGTGATCGACCTGACTAAATAGTTATCGATAACAATTGGTCTGGTTTGTCGAGGGCCTTAGAGTGCGAAATAAGGTCAGATAGCAAAAAAGTCTCAAGTCACATACACTTCAAATCTTTCGGCATTACTTCACGAATGTTGTCCAATACTCTTGACATGTTTAGCGATTGCCCTTCAATATTCTGTTTTTCAGTTAGCCATCTTGCTTCTTTGGTATCGTAGTAGCGGTCCAAAACATTCAAGGACCATGGTACTTTCACATCGCAAAGTTCACCGATGAAAAAACGGGCAAAGTTTATGACTTCTGCCTCCGTTAATTTTCCGAATTGGAGGTCTTGAGGCATCCATGCACCAAGGTAGGTTAGAAGGCCTGTGTCTTCAGTAAAACTGGTTGCCTGTTGAATTGCATTTCGCACATTTTGGCGGCCTTCAGGGATGCCATCACCATTCCAATATTTTTTCGAACCTTGGACTTTGTTTGGCCCTGACGCATAAATGTGCCACTCAGCCATCATATACTTGTCATTCTCGTAAATTGATTTCGAAATCTGCTGAAGACCCTTGCCAGTCTTTTTTGGCGAGCCGAGAATCAGAATTCGTTCATCGTTTTTGCCACCGGTGTCACGAATCGCTTTCTTGACATCTGAAGTCCATCGATTGTATTTGTCAGTTCTCTCACGAAGACTCTCGCTACAGTCAGTCTTTTTGCATTCATCTACTCCCAGTTCCGTAAAAAGGTTAAAGCTCAGTTTATAGTCTTTGTCTTTCAACTGCTGGGCCACTGCTGTCCACCATCTCACATAAGCGTTGTGGTCATCTTCGGAAGCGAAGGCCTCTGCATGGTGATGAACCCAGGAGACAATTGGAATCACATTGTGTTTCAAACAGTGGTCAACAGTGGTCGTCAAATTACCAAGAAACCACGTGAAGTTTGGCGCAGTGTAATCATAGGAGTAAAGGTCTGCCCTGCATCTCAGCCTCAAGTTCGTGAAGTTTTTAGCACGAACGTCGATAATATTTTGCTCGGAGTACTTTTCGGGCTTAGCAGCCTTGAACCAGTTTGTTGAAAAGCCAGGGCCAATCAGCTTTTGGTACTGTGTTGGCAGAATCGGATTAGCTTCCACCGTCACAGACAAATTTACCAAGAAAATGGTTAAAACCAATGGTACGGTGATGTTTTTGACCAAAGGGACTGAGTGCTTATGATCCACACGGGGCATTGTAGACGTCCTCTTGATTGCAGTTCTGGGAAGTTGAGAATCCCTGAAACTAGCAAATGAAACAAGTTGGTATGTAAATGGTTTTCCTTTCAAGGCCCATTCAATTTACCTATTTCAGACCAAAATAACGATCAAGCTTTGAAAATTTAAAAGCTAACAGTGAAATGCTTTGCAAATTCTCACACAACAGGAGATTTTCAGAAGATGTGATCTCACACTTTCAGTAGTTGAGCATGTTCGTGGTGTTATTTTTCACAGTTTTTTTTCCTTTCACTGTCCTGTTAGTCCAAAAATGTTTTTATGTGCATTTGCAGGGTGGGTGCAGGTTGGATAAGAAGTATATTTCGTGAAACTGATTCATTTCTGGCGTCCTAATGTTCTTCGTGTAAGCAGGAGTACGTCAATTTCGTAACGAGCGAAATATGACACACTTTTCTCTGGGTTGTTTCAACGTAGTGTGCGGTAGTAGCTGACTTGGGTATTATAACGAGCGGTGAAAAAACTCACGCCAACTTCTTAACCATTTGGAGGTAACACCAAGGCCAATTGTGTTTTTGTCGACAGGATTTTCCCGTCGAGTACTCTTTGTGAGTAATTATAGGATTTGTTGTGATTGGTTAGCGTAATTACTATGGCTTCGGATATCGATATATCGACACTAAAAACATTTTTTATGAATCTCATTTCAAATATATAGAACTCAACAATCATCATCAATTAATAGACATGTAACTCTCCAAGCTGAATATTTAACAGTTATTTTACGACAGTTTGAACTTAGACGGTGACTTGGGTATTGGCTGCGGATGACAACACAAACCGATGATTGGTCATCGAAAAATTTGACATCTAACGTGACCGGACATTTGAAAAATTGACAACTCAAACAATACGGTTAAGACATCAGAGAAAGGCACGTTTTGAAAATAAAAAGTTTTTACAGTCGAAATAATTTGGACGTAGCTTATAGCAGAAAAAGTATTGTTTTGTACTTACCCTGGATATGGCAGTCCAAATGAAAAGGAATTATATCACCTTTGCTTACTTCGGTATGAAACAGATCAAACCTGCGATCGAAATGTAAAATGTGGTCAATTACCTTAATCTTAGCTCCAATTTATAACAACTTCTCCTTCACAGCTGGTTATCAACAAGCCAAACAAAATTGAACGTAACTGAACATTTGCAAGACTGACAATCCAAACCAAGGAAAATGTCAAATATTTGGGCTTAATTTTTAAATTAAAAGACTCCTGCGAGGAATTTTCTTTGGGCTTACCAAGAGACCACTGTTGCTTGCTTCGCTCAAACCTGCATGCAAAAGATAAGAATACGTTCCACCATCTTAACCACAGTTCCAATTTATAACTTTCTCTACAGACTACCTGGGTAGAAGCTGATCTACCGAGCTTCCTGAAACAAATTGTTTTTCTTCAATGAACATGAAGATGCTGAAACACTACTGAGTTTGTTTGGCAAAATTATGGTCACATCAAACTTTCGCACTACATAGGAAAATTAATTTTAGGGCACATGGTAAAATCAATTCTGTGTGCCTTTGTTCTGCGTGGACAAGATGTTGTTAGAGGGCAAAATAAGGTCATCTAGCATTTTCGAAAAGCCAACAGCAGCTTGGAAATTCGGAGGATAAGATTCTGTTCCCTATATTTTTCTGCGACTTAAATTTTCAGCTTAAGAATCTGAACAGATCAACCTGTCTTAGCTTTCACAAATATCCTCTAAAAAGACTTAAGAGCAGTTCTCTGAGAAAGTGTAGCAAAGTTGGAAATGAAAAATTTTAACCCCCCTTCATTTTTTGTGTAAAGTTAGGTTGCCTGGGGGGATGAACGAAAACAACCATTTTAAAAAACAACCATTTTAAGAGCTTCATCTTCATGGCTTCTTAGCAAACGCAATGTCCCGCTGGATTACAGCCAGATATATACATATATTGGATCGTTGCAGGCATGCAGTTGCTGAGTATAGTATTCGTGATTCGACAATTTTGCTTCCTGGCTGGATTTGTTGACGACTTTCCGTGCTTCCACGACAGAAACCACAAATATAACCACTGTGTTTTGATCTGCTCACTGATCGTCTTTTATCAAGTATCTGCGGACAAATGCGCCATCATCTGTGATTTAAATCACCGATAAGTGGATGTAGGATGGGGCAAACTGCTAAATTTAACCTGAATGCAAGATGCTGCGCTAGATTTGGTCAAGAATAAGGAGCGAGCGAAAGAGAAACGCACGCGATCAATGCATGCTGTATAAATTGGCAAAACTCACAAGGTAGGCTTTGTATCAATTCATATTTCATCCAAACTCATGTAACGAAAACCTGATAAATCAAAGTAAGTTTACAGACAAGATTGTAAAGACTACCTTTAAAGCTTGCAAGGTCTATCCAAAACTTTTCTGGGCGAAACAATGGAGCCCGAAAATGGCTAATTTTGACACTTCATTCAAATTTTCATTAAATGTGCTCAACGGCCATGGCCATGATATAGTTTTCCCCAAAAAGATTTTATAATATTTAGAAGTTTTAGCATCCATGTAAACTCTGGTGCTAATTTGGTTACTGGCAAACGAATACTTTGGGAGAAATTGCGAAATAGGTTGTGCTCGTTTTGGCTGATTGTGAAAATGGCCGAAAGGTAACCTGCTTCAGCGATCAGTTTTTCCACGTTTATAAAAGTCAAAATATTTTAACATCAAGTTTTAGAAAGTAGAGGAATGGTGCTTCTTTCTGGGGAATTTTTGTTTCAATTGTTTACATTCACCCGAGAACCAGACCAGTTTATTTTTGCTTCTTAGAGGTAAAATTTTTGCTCAAAATATGACATTGAGGCTAGCATGATTGATTGCGGTTACCATGGCAACGTCACATCTCCTGATCTTTATATGGCCGTTTTCGTTCATCCCCCCAGGCAGCCTAACTTCACACAAAAAATGAAGGGGGATTAAAATTTTTCATTTCCAACTTTGCTACACTTTCTCAGAGAACCACTCTTAAGGCCTTGAAACAAACGTAGAAAGCAGGAAACAACCTTTGAAGTATTTTGCTCAATTTTTTCATTGGGTGCCCCTCTAATTCACTTTGTTTTTGGAGCGACAAACGCGTTGTTTAGAGTGCGAAGTAAGGTCGCTAACATTTTCGGGTGGCCGACAGCAACTTGAAAATTCGACGACACGGTAAGGTCCCATTCCCTATAATATAAAATTCCCAGCTGAATCATCCAAACAGATAAACCTGTACTTGTGTTAGCTTAACCAATTTCCTAAAACACCCTGAGAAAAAAGAAACCGACATTTAAGGAATTTTGCTTAGGAAAATCCTTTCGGGATATATCCATGGTTTATGTACGAAAGCGACACGGAATATGTTAGCAGATGTGTACCGAAGAACCTAGGATAATAGCATGTAAAAACGTTTTTCTATGGTCAAAAAAGATTTAGATTAAGAATAAGCCTAAAAGAGCAAAAACTGCGCGTTTGTTAGCAAGAAAATCGCGATTTTACATGAAATGAGCATGATTTCGCCCACAAACGGTATAATAAGTATTTTTCTACCTTGAAGCTCGAACATTTCGACACCGAAAATGGTGATAGAAAAAAGCTGTTAAATCCAAAAATTAACAAGGGTCATTAGTTTCAAAACTTCACAGTATTTTCTCAATAATAGCTATAAATTCATTTTAAAAAATTAGAAATTTCGCTTATAAATTTTCACAAAAGAAACCTTGAAAAAATATTAACAATTCACAAACTCCCGTCGTTAAAACATAAATTGTCGGAGATCTTACCTCTGATACATCCAGTGGAGCAGCAAGTGGATGATCAGTACCCGACCATGTGTTTCCTCTGCAGGCTGTGCAAGAAGATAGATCAAACCTACTATCCTCTTCCTTTAACCCTCCTCTGGTATCCAATTACCATTGCGCATGCTTGAACTTGGCCAAAGTGCTTTTCGTTAAAGCATTCCTTCATGCGCTGCATTTTTACCTGGAAACCGGACAAAGTTTCGTGAGATAGTCCCCCGCAAGGTTTATTAATTGATTTCTTGTGATATGGTCAATGTGAAATGTGAGACGCAGTGCTTACTTTATTTTGTATCAATCAGGTTTAATAAAGCAAGAAACAACAAGATAAATGTCAAAAGCATTTGAAAATCATAAAATCTTTAAATCTGCCATAGTAAACTAACAAAGTTCTGTTACAGGGTTTTCGTTGTTGGTTCCCACCATGCGCGTGCTCAATATTGCAACGCTTTGTTGAGTCCTCTCGTATTTACTTGCCAAACGTGGCCAAAAAGCTTTCTGCTAAAGCATTCCTCCGTGTGCTGCATTTTTACCTGGAAACCAGACAAGTTTTCGTGAGATGATCCCCCGCAAATTTTTTGAAATTGATTTCTTTTGATATGGTTAGTGATATGGAAGACGCAATGCTAACTTTATTTTGTATCAGTCAGGTTTAATAAAACAAGAAACTACAAGACTAATGTCAAAAGCATTTGAAAATTACAAAATCTTGATATCTACCATAGCAAACCAAAAACGTTCTGTTAAAAGGCTTTCTTTTGGCTAGGCGAATTAATTCACGACACTCAACAAGTGGATTGTTATTGGTTTTTGCCTTGCGCGTGCACAATATTGCACGCTTTGTTAGTCCTCTCGTATCTACTTTATACCATTGCCCGAACATAGCCAGAGTGCTTTTCGCTAAAGCATTCCTTCATGTGCTGCATTTTTACCTCGAGACCGGACAAGGTTTCGTGAGACGATCCCCCGCAAAGTTTTTAAAATTGATTTCTTCTGATATGGTTAGTGATATGTAAAACGCAATTCTAACTTTATTTTGTTTCAATCAGGTATAATAAAGCAAGAAACTACAAGACTAATATCAAAAGCATTTGAAAATTATAAAATCTTTATATCTGCCGTAGTAACTAACAAAGGTCTGTTCAAAGGCTTTTTTTTGGTAGCCTGATTCTAAGACAGAGTGGCCGCGAGCGATCTGGACCGTCTGAGAATCAGGTTATTCTTTTTCCTGGGTGAATAGACCAACGTCTATGAAATCGAGAATACTGCAAACGAGTAAACTACAATATCGCAACCACAATTAGCAAGGCTAATTGTTTCCACGCATAAGACGCAAACAACACCGAACCAAAACGACGTTTAGTATGGCCACAAATTGCACTCAAATTAGACAGCAATCACAAAGATAACTACATGTTGAGGGAAGTGAAGTTTATTTCAACGTTCTTTGTTTTATTTTAACTCTTTGAGAACCTAAGTGAATTTCCCATACAACATCTATGAAATCGAGAATACTGCGAACTAGTAAACTACAATATCGGAAACAATTATATGGGACACTAAAAGCAAAGGCTTTTTTTTCCTTTTTGTGCTCATCTTCGCACTTTCAATGTTGTTTATCGTAATTCTGCCAGCATATCTTGTACACCAGCATTGAGAGATGGGAGACATGATTTGTCCCATTAAACGTCTTCTTCTATTTCTATTGTAAGACTTACGTTCGTACAGTCAGGTCGTGAGCTTGGTCTGCCTGTGGCACGACTTCAAATTGAACAGTGGAAAGGTAGACAAGTGCGTGTTCGCTGTCGTCATGGTCACATCATCAACATACACAAACTGATTGTAGCTTAATTAAAGAAAGGACACATTAGACTTCACAAATTAAAATCCACCCTTGCGAATCTCTTCGTCGTTCAACATAGACTACGAGCAGTCTCTCTTTCCGCTCAGGGACAGTCGAGCAAAAGAACACGCGAGTGAGAGAGAAAATCGCCTGTCGCGTGGAAATGTGACGCACGTGTAGCCTCTTCGCTGTCGAGTGATTTTGAGGTGTCACTTTCATATCATATTTAAGGCCAATTAGTCTCATCCAATAGAGTTCTTTCCCTTCGTTGCCAAAATGTTGTTAGAGTAAGTTAAAAATGGGTAAATTTTGATCATAGTGTTATGTATCGGTTGTGGTGTTTTGAGAGGGAAGTAAAGCCCTGCTTTGGCCATTATGCCTGTCATTTTGGATATTTTCATTGCAACATGATTGATATGGTACGTCCATATCAGAGCTGTCTATCAGCGAAAAATGGATACCTAAAAATTGTTATAACTTACTTTGCTCACTTAAGTTTGCTTTACAATCGACTTGCCAAATTTTAAATTTTAAATCGCTGATCCTGAATGAAAGCCGATCTACACCGGTGTCAGCCTACTACCCAGGTCTTCTTTTCCCAATCGCTTGTTTTGGCGCGAAATTGGTGAGGTCACACATTTCGCGTCAAGATCGAGTGAGTGGGAAGAGAAGCGGATACTAGGCTGCACCGGTGTGATTAGAAAGAGGGTCCTGAAGGGGTAAGAAGGGAGCTGGGATATGCCCATTTTAGCGCTGGGAAATGGGATTTGGGACACTGGGGTTGGGATCTGGCGACAGGGCTGGGAAAAAAGGAGCCTTTAATTGGAACGGAAAAGATGTCCTACAGAGTTTACAGATGATTCTACCACACAATTTACCAGCACAATTTCGCTGTGTCGCCTTCAAATCATCTTGATCAAAGGGACAAAGCTGTTACGATTTTACGTGAGCAAGCTCTATTTTGAAGGCTGGAATAACTTCAACAACTGGCGGCAGTCGTGCTTGGCCTGTCATTTCATATACTATCGACAAGTTATAACAATTTACCGCCGTATCCCGCCACGCCAGAGTTGTGAACGCGCTTCTGATTGGTCTAAGAACAATTATCTTGACAGCGCTTAAGTCATCGCTCGCACATGCGCTGAACCGTGAAACTCTGCCTTTAAACTGCATTTACTGAAATCAGCGATTTGGTTGTACAACGGTAGACGTTCCCACGATGAGCATGCGCAACAGGTCAAACCATGTGCTCGATTAGCTTGTTTAAAATGGCGGATACGAATGCGGGTGCTATTCGGACTGTAGTTGTTGAAATCAAGTACATTTCGTCTAACAATGTTGCCATATTTGGTAAACTGTTTTTATTTTGACCACTTATAAGATGCTTTGGGAATTGTCGCACTAGGAATGGACTGGAAACTGGGAATTGGGAAATTGGACTGGGACCTGGGAATTGGGCAAATTTAGGCTAGGAAATGGGATTTGGGCCCCGCTCCCCCCCCCCCCCCCCTTCAGGAGCCTGTAGATGAGGAAATTATTGGGAAATAACACTCGCAGGTTGGAAAAAATAGGTGCATGTAATGGTTCTTACTCGGCCAAAGGCGTCCCTAGTGACAAGTGATTCAATTTATGGGAAACAGCCATTTGAGTTGCATTACAAGCTTAAAATTTCATGATGTGACCCGTGCTGACCAATCTGCAAGAAAGAACCATGCAATCAGAAGATCGTGAGACCACTTGTGAGAGCGCTCACTCTCGTGTTCTTTCTGCTCGACTATCTTTGAGAGCAGGGAGACTGCGCATATTCTGAGTTGGACGAATCTGACGGATTATTATAGGAAATCAACGCTTGTGTTAATTAAGGTATTTGAAATTAACGCGACTTAAATTAACGCGAATTGAAAGGAAAATTACTTCCCAATAAAGGAAATTAACGCGAGAGAGGGTGTAAAATTTCAAAATGAGGGAAATTAACGCGTTAAACACAAATAAACACTCTTTGGTCCAACTGGAACGAATTAATTTCATGACCGAATTTAAAAATCAAGAACAAAGCAGATCTACAGGTGTGTGAGGCAATTTCTTTACTAACAATGTGCGTTAAATTCTGCCTAAATGTAAGAAAGCTATTGTTTTGTAGGTGTCGAGAATGCCCGGACTAGATGCAGAATTTGGGATTAAAATGACGAAAATTAAGGTCGCCGAAATTAACTCTCCACTTAATTGACAACGCGGAAATTAACACTCACAAAAATTAACGCCACTTAAATTAACGCAAATTTGTACAATTCGCGTTAATTTCATAGAACGTTAATTTCCTATAATAAGGTATCCGAAAGTCATCAACGATAAAATAATCACAAGTGCATTATAAAACGACGGGGAAAACACCCAAAACTCAAAGTTTTTTTAGGTTCTTCCTCAGCCTGGACGATAGCTTTAATTGGCGGCACCAGGCCACTATACTTTTAGCATTGAATAAGTGGACACTTTCCTTAGCGAACGGTCAGTCACGGTCCCAGCCACACACAAATACTACATAACACTGGAAAAGATGAAAATTTACATGCACATGCAAATCCTAATTTACATGTTTTGTAAATTTACATTTACGTGTTGGCATTTTGTAAATTGAATTTGCATGCTTTTTTACATGTTAAGGTGGAGATGTAAATTTGTTGTAAAAACGGATTTACATGGTCCTCTTTAGCCCCTATAATTTAAAAAACCATGTAAATAACATGTAAATTTTGGGTAACAAATTTACAGTATCTTCTTTGTAAATATCCTGAGAATGTTTTAAAGAAAACATGTAAAGAACATGTAAATGAGAGATATGGTGCTGTTCTATATCCTGTAAATAACATGTAAATTTGGAGCCCAAATACTGTAAAAATCATGTAAATGAAAAAAGGGAGACTGGCTAGACAATGTATGTAACATATAAAGTAAAAGAAAAATGGTACATCATATTTAACGTCATAGTGTGAGGAGTAGTCGCCTAATCGCCCGAGCCATAGGCTCATGTGTAAACACTTGACGTCCAGGTCGAATTGGAATTTGGAAGTGTTGGTTTTTATGGAGGGAGGAAAATTTGGAGAACCCTAAAAAAAAACCCTCGGAGCAAGGACAGAACCAAGAACAAGCTCAACCCACGTGCCAACCAGTGGAACCGAATCCAGGTCACAGGGTACCGGTCACAGAGGTCACCGCTATGCCAACCTTGCTCCCCACAAATGTAAAAAAGGGAGGTTGTAGAAAGAAAGTAAAACAGAGAGATTGCCTAAACCCTGAAAACGACATGAAAATCAAAAAGGGAGACTCCACAAACCTTCTACATAAAAGCCAGATAGGTGTGGGCGGCCTGAAAGGTAATGGGTTTTTGTGTCGTTTTGGTCTGAATTAGGGTAAGGTTTGCGCGTTTTGGTCTGGAATTAGGTATGGTCTTTAGAAGGAGCTACTTTTTACTATTTTCATCCGTTGAGAATGGTCTTTTGATTAACATTGGTTTGTGAATTTTAGGTTTGAAGTAAATGCGTAAGGTCCTAGGAGTAGTAACAATAAGATTTTTTAGCGTCACTAATAATTATTGTTTGTCAATGAGATCCTGAATATAGTTTTTTTGACAGTTTTTTGCTTGGCTGAAGTGAGATCTTTGTCAACTTTGGCATAAAAAGAGGTGTAGGAAAGTTGCCGAAAAGCTTCTTGTCGGTAAAGGTCGGTGTGCCAAACAACTACCGCGCCGCCTAATGATTAGACTGCGAGCAGTCTCTCTTTTGCTCTAAAATCCCTGCCGGAGGAGCGGCGAGAAAGCGAGTGCGATATTCGAGCCACGAGCCACGAGCCGCGAGGGACAAAACAACAGGACCCAAGCGATCGATTAAAATCACCGACCGTTTTACATGTACCTCCACAAATGTTATCTATTGCATATCATGCACTTTATGCAAAAAGATATACATTGGTGAAACAGGGAGGAGACTAGGCGACCGTTTCCGCGAACACCTACGAGACGTTGAAAGAAATGACAAGGACGCATCCAAACCAGTCGCCCGACATTTCAATCTCCTTAATCACTCTAGCCAACATATGACGATCTGCAGCCTTTTCCTACACCAGGGTAACACGGAAAGCCGTAAAAATCTAATACAAAAATTCATTTTTCAAATCGGCACACTTAGTCCCCACGGTATCAACGAACGCTTTTCATTCAACTAATTTATTTTTGTTTTTCACGTTGGCATGTTTCCACCAATAGCGTAACTCCACCACTCCCCATATAAACGAAGTCCAACCCACAGTTCCTTGATTCGCTCTGAGGAAGGGCTAACGCTCGAAACGTCAGCTTTCAATCTCTTTACGGTGGCCAATCTACCTTATCAACTCAGTTGATAAATCCAAAATTTTGTGTTTCACATCCCCACCGACGCAGCACCACAGTTTCTTTAGAAACTAACCCCCTTGTTTAAAAATGAAGCGACTGTCTGTGACTGAGACCGTGACTTGGTGTCCATTTATCGGAAGAGTCCCTGGTGGGAGGGTGTGTCTCTGACTGGGACCAAGACTTTGTGTCCACCTAGGGAAATGTCCCTTATGGGAGGTTAAAAATGAAGTTTGTCTGTGACTAGCACCATGACTTAGTTTTTATTCAAGGGCACCGAACGAGAAAATTTTAGCATATACTTGAAATATTATTTTCTGCTTTCTTAAATTCTTTCAGAGCTTTTTCGAGGCATATTTGTGTAGGCTAATAAAGATTGATCTGTTCGGCGTTTTTAGCTGAAACTTTAGGCAGCAGAAAATTTTAGGAAACAGAATCCCATCCACCGAATTTCCGAGCTGGTGATGGCTTTCCTAAAATGCTAGCTGGCCTTATTTTACAATCTAAACGACATATTTCTCCTTCCGAAAACAATAAGAACTAACATGTTACGAAAGTCTGATGCGATGTTTCGCCAAAGAAATCGCTAGCTTTCACTGGAGTTAACTCCGAAAATCTCAGGCGATTTTAGGCCTTCCGAACAGATATTTCCCGAAACGAACCGTTGGGTGCCCCTGTTTATTTAGGGCAAGTGTGTTTATGGGAGGTTTAAAATGCAACAGTATCTTTTCTGTATACGTTCGGTACCATGGATAGTTATTTCGAGTGTCGTGATCGGCCAAAGCGGTAACTTTCAATTTGAATGGTGTTCTTTGGTTGGGTAGAGTTAAAACGTTGAATTTGAATGGAGTGTTGTGATTGTCATGAGATATAACTTTGATTTTGATTGGTGTGTTGAGATAGCAAGAGTTATAACTATGATTTAAATGGTGTTTGATTGACGAGAAAAATCTTTGAGTTTGAATGGTGTGTTCTGAATGTCCAGTTATATCTTTGCTTTTGAATGGTGTGTTGTCATTGGAGATTCTTAGCTTTGATTTTGAATGGTGTTGTGATTGGTCAGAGGTAATTTTGTTTTCACTCGTGTTTAGAAAGCCACACGAGAACCTGACTGCATTGAACGGATCCGGTAAGGCATGTCTCAAGTCACTTCATGGTTTGACTTACTCTTGCCCATCTCGCACTTGTGCGATCTTAACACTCAACCAAGAAAGTGAGCCCTGCCTTCACGCAGCTTTTAAAAGAGTGGCGAAAAATATTAATTCCAGACGAGAGCGCGACAAGATTTTTGTTTGTTTCTTTTCGGTCTAAGGGGTAAATTGACACCCAGTCTGCGCGCACCCAACAAAACTGTTTCGAGCCACCTTATGTCACTTAGTGGCTTGACTTAGTATTGCCCATCTCGCAAGTCTGCTTTCTTGCATTATTCAACATTACTTTGTTTCCCTTGCTCGTTGAAAGTAGTTGAAGTCCACTGCAAGAAAACAATACTCCAGCGATCTCAATACTCAAACGAAACAGTTATTCAAGACGACGAGAGTTTTGCGATAGCCAGTTAGTGTCCAGAGGAAACATGGAACATGGTATCTGTCCCAAAGGAACATGTTCGTTACACATGTCCCAGAAAGGAGGCACCTGGAATGACACGGGTTCGGCTCCCGTTGGGAGGACTCAGGAATTTTTTCTGTCATTAAATCGACTTGATAACTATTGTTCAAGATACTGAGAAAGTCTACTGAAAGCTCATAAATTGTATATAATTTTAGCCCCCTTAGAAGTCACTTGGGATCTCTGTATGCTTGGTGAACTTCCTCAAACCATTGCCCTGCAGTTAAATAAAATCCAGACTAAAAGGTAAGCAGTTTTGTTATACCAACAAGTCCTTCATATACACAGCAAACACTATTTCCAGCTTAAGTAACAATGACTTTCAAACATTGCTACTCAGGTTCATGTCAAACCCGCAGTCAATCTTATTACATAATTTGCCTAAATTTATTTTTATTATTAATTTCAATAATATTTTTGATTTGAAGAGCAGCAGTCCATTAAGAGTAAATTCCAATAATACAGTACATCAAATATTAATCTCATTGAGTAGTAGCGCGGTCGAAGTCCAGAAGCGGTTGTCATTCCCGTGTACCCTCAAGGAAGTAGGCTTTCAGGGAGGAATCTTATCAACCCTTAGAGATCGTGATGATAATAGTCCAATATAGCTCAAGCGCACGGGTAAAAATACGAGTCCGTGAATCGCTCCAATCAAAACTACTCCAAGATACATACGAAAGTAGAAGACCTAAGCCAAAAGAGCATGCGCTGCAGTTAGAGTGGGTTTATTTACTGTTAGACTACCGTTAGGAAGTGTTTAACAAGAGGGTGCGTTCAGATGTTGTAGATCTGTTGGTGGGAGTCACTTTGTTTGGCGGTGGCCCGATATAACTTAGGAGAACTGGAAGGAACAACAGTCCATACAGTGTCCCTAATATTACTATGCCAACATACGTTCGGCTTCACCCTGGGCTTGTCACCTTGTCGTGGTGGTGAAATTTGCGCGTCTCAATGATCCCAAGAGCTATGCCGCTTAGGACTCTGGCCCCTGGTGGGTTCAACCATGCCGGATTGGTCAAAGGGGAGGGACCTGACAAAGGACAGCCCTTGGCCCTCCAGGTTGAAGATTGGGCGTGGGGATAATCACCCCACCTCATAAAAAACTCAGTGATTACAGATACCCTACAAGACCCCAACAACAATCCATGCCTGGGCAACAAAGAGATGCCAAAGCATTCATGACCCCTGGATGTGAAAGTCATTCGGAAGCATCTAGGCCGAAACCTCTTCTGGGGCCCAGGGAGACACTAAACATAGGACCCTAATGCAAGATGAGGAAACTGGCATTAAAGTGGAACTTTTCTCTCACTAACCGTTGTAAAGTAAAAGGAAAAAAAACAGCAATGGAATAAAAGACCTGGTCATTCTCCAAAAAACGCGAGTATCCCTGTGTTTTTGTTGACAAAACTTTGCTGGTTTGCCTTTTTCGAGTTGTAGTTTTCTCATTGACAGGCCATTTGATTTAACACGGGTTAACTGCAAGTCTTTCTTTTGACCTCCGTTTCTCGGTTGAAATTTCGTTGTTTTTCTTGGAGATCTCTTTCCTTATTTTCTGTCATTTAGCTTCATTTAAGACAATATGATTATTAATGATCGTTTGCGAAAATAGTCAAACAAAAACCTCGCAACACTGTGTCTTCGACAAGAACTGCTGCATGGCAAAAAGTTTATTCAGTGTAGTTTTCTCAAAGTATCGATTTGCGAAAATGTTGACCAAGAACAATACTAAGACATGCAAGCAGAATCTATGGAATGTAAGTACTTTTCATTATAAGTCTTACTTGTTTTTAAGATCTTTCGGTAAAACCAAATTTCACAAGACAAAGCGGTAAGGACTGACAAAACGTTTTTCGTTATTCTTGCTATGAGACGTGGGGGTGTGTTCTCATCCCTTATAGCTTTATGATATATTAAAGTTCTGTTTTATCGTTAGTCTATTCTTTGTCCCTACGGTTTCCCTGCGGCTCTTTCATCGTGGGAGATAGCACACGTAGAAGGACTGTTAACAAACAAACAATTCTCAAACCAATTCTCCTCGATCCACCTCCTCCTGCGTCCTCGGGCCGTCCTCAAAACCTCGGGCACAGTTTTTTCTATACGGACCTCCCGGCCGGTGAATAACATATACATATGGCCACAATTCTCGTTACCTCCAAAGTTGTCCGGCTCCCACCTATACCACGCCGTATACTGCCCCTCTACTGACGTGCCATCAACCCAGTAAAATGTAGAGTCAGCCTTCTTTCGCATGATCCCAATCCATGCACCCAAGGCAGTATATGTATCCTGCGAAGGCTGATCTGATAATGGGTAAGTCGCCACCCATATTCTGGCACGTTGACCGAGCGTCGCTCCATGACTGGGTTGGAGTGTCGTCAATGAAACAACATGTCTTCCCATATCTAACCTAACCAGATGGACAACCTAAGCAACAGAATGTAAAGGAAAAAGAGAGATTAATCGTGAGATCACATCACATCAAATGAA
Organism: Siderastrea radians; assembly: GCA_964017195.1. NCBI lineage: Eukaryota > Metazoa > Cnidaria > Anthozoa > Scleractinia > Rhizangiidae > Siderastrea > Siderastrea radians. Next base: position 39,204,359 of record OZ024898.1, on the reverse strand, counting down.
TGAATACTAAACCTGGCTTTGTTAAGTGCTTCGAAACTATATCAAAGTTCCTAAACACGGAAGTTGAGGGTGAAGTTACCGTTAAAAGCTTTACATTCTGGTGTGTCACATCCCTTCGTTTAATTTCACAGCAAAAAGGCGAAGCAAGACATACCAGTCTACCTTGACTTTTAATAGCCTGCAACGTTTAGGAAAAGTAAATGCTTGTGTAACTGCTGCTGTATAGCCTGAGGCCAGGGCTACTGCAAACTTAGTGGTGTTTTTTTAATGTAATTTATTTTTATCATGTTATTGTTGTTGTGGTTCCAGTATATCAACTTAAATAACAAATGAATGCTATTTTTCGGCAAAATAGTGTCATTTCGCACCAAAACATTGTTTTCTGTTTGATTGTTTGTTTTTATTTCTGACCTTTAAGTAAAAGTGATAACACATTAAAATTTTCATTTGTCACAAGCTAACAACCAGAAAAACCTGTTTACATGCTACCCATTGCCGGGGAAACCTGTTTTCTGATTAACCTCTGGAAAACCTGTTCACAGCCCATAAACTAAACAACCTGTTCACTTAATTTACTTAGAAGAAAACTTAATGCAAGGCTGGCACTGCGGCAAAGGGCTGATTTATTTAACGGCCAGTATTTCGGCTAATAAAATTAGCCCTCCTCAGAGCCAGTTCTACACTGATCATGAAGGAAAATACTATTTACCTCCCGGTATTTTTCTGGATTTCGAGCGCCGCGAGTTTTCCCTCATTTCTCGGAAAAAATGGAAGTATTTATTGCTGGCTATCTACTGGTTTGGTATATCAAAACAATTATTCTCCTCAGTGTCAGTGAACAATGGTAGATATTTAACTCGCCGCTTCGCAGTTCGGCAAATATCCACCACTATTCACCTTAACTTGGGCGAATAATTGTTAAATTAGCCCACCCTTGGGTGTGTTGTAAGTAAATATCCGAATAGTGTAATGTTTACCCCGAGGCTTTATCGATTTCTCTTCCTCCCTCACCACTGGCAACATTATCAGGAGAAGAAAGAACACCGTTTCCTTGATACGCCATCTCTGACTCTGTGTAGAAAATCAAAGAAAGTCAAAAGCAGTTTGACAGGATGCCACTGACTGGTGTTCTTCTATATTCAGAGAGAACCAACTCGCTGCTGATCCTCGGCGAGGTTTCGTGTTCTTGTTTACCCAGACAGAACAACCTCGCCAATGAACATTGGCGAGTTTTGGTTTTGTCTTACATTATACAGACGGAGTTACTTCGCCATCGATTATCAGCGAGTTTTGGTGTTTTTCTAAACAAAGGCAGCTGACTACCTCGCCGTCGATCATCGGCAAAAAGGCAGTTCTGTATAAGGTTAATCTCTACATATTGAAAAGTTGGCGTATTTTTGGTCGTTCTCTAAAGTGAAACAGTTACATAATATGTGTTTCTCTGATCACCAAATCTTTAGAGTTCTTACCTCTGACAAAGGTTAGTGCTTGGTTCTCCAGTGAAGTAACAAGTGGATGATCAGTACCCGACGATGCGTTTCCTCTGCAGGCTGTGCAAGAAAAAAAGATCAGGCTACTATCCTCTTCTTTTTACCCCCTCTGGTATCTAATTACCATTGCGCATGCTTGAACTTGGCCAATCTGCTTTTCGCTAAGGCATTCCTTCATGCGCTGCATTTTTATCTGGAAACTGGACAGGTTTTCGTGCGATGATCCCCACAAAGTTTTTGATATTGATCTAATTTGATGTGATTAATTAATATATGAGACGAGATGCCAACTTAATTTTTTATTAACCAGGTTAAATAAATAAATAATGTAAGAAACTACAGGACCAATGTCAAAAGCATTATTACAAAAACAAAATCGTCATATCTGCCATAGTCAACGAACAAAGTTCCATTTAAAGGCTTTCGTTTGCATGGGTGAATTAATTCATGACATCAGTTGGTTCTTGCCTTGCGGTTGCTCAATATTGCAACGCTTTGTTGAATAACAACCCAAATTAATTTAGCAAGGTTGATTTCTGGTGAATTTGCTCTGAATTTGCCCAGGTAAATCATTTTTCCCTTAGTCCGCTTACCTCTAGCTATTTTGAACACTGAAAAGACCCTGGGAAAGAGAGTGCCTTCTTACGAGGGAATTCAACTGTTGTGGCCGCCTTCTTGGATTTCAATCCCCGTAATATCCTGTTGAATTCAAGGCACGAAAATGTCAAAAATATTGAATTAGAAGAAAAAGCGTGTAACTAGGGTACGAAATAACTCAGTTACCTTCATGCATTAAGTATTTGTTTCGCACCGCTAATCACTCGTTAATGATTTTGCTCAACCTGCAAACTGGTCCTCAAATCGAAACGAAGTGTCAATTTCAGACTGCAGGAAAATACAACATAACGAACAGTGGGAAATTGCATCTAGGACTGTTCAAAATTGCAGGTGATTGTCATCCCCGATCATCAAAAATTGTTTTCGTTAAATAAGAGGAAGTTAAATTTTTTGTAATTTATGAGAGGGTCTCAGTGAGGTTACCCTACAAGTATCGGCTCCCGGCGAACGAGAGAGAGTCGGGAACTTAAGCAAACACGACGGCGATGGCTGACGAGAACGTCACAAAACAAAAGGTTTAATTAGCAAAACAATGACTCTGCACGTGCGATACAGCTTTTGGTACATTTCTTTGCCGTCCTCTGCAAAACAACAACGTGAAATGACCAAATTCAATGGTTTATGTAGAACGTGAACACACGACTGTGAATTTTCTTTTTTCTACCTGAACTGTAACGCTGTCCTTACAGAGTCAGCTCCCGGATTGTTCGGCTTCATTAGACAGATTAAACGAGTTGAAACTATCGCGAAGAAGTTAGAAATATTTGGAAGTCATTTTTAAACTGACGTTTTCCTTGGCGTTGCCGTCGTGGTTGCCTAAGTTCCCTAGTCTCTCTCGTTCGCCGCAGGGATAAGAGGAGGGAGCCACTGCTTGCAGGGTACAATGGGGTTAACCGTTAGCTGTAAAACGGCCAAAAATTTAGTCGTTAGGGGTAAAAATTGAACGATTTTAACCGTTAGTCGTAAAATAGATAACCGCAAAAAATTTTCTATCTACTATTTGTCATTTTGAAAGTGTCAAGGTCTCTTCTTAACACCGTTATGTGTCTTGTCTCGCGTTGAATAGGGAGCTTAAGCAACCACGACGGCAACGCCAAGGAAAACGTCGCTTTAAAAATGAATTCCAGATATTTCAATCTTCTTCGCGGTAGTTTCAACTCGTTCAATCTGTCTAATGTAGCCGAACAATCCGGGAGCTGACTCTGTAAGGACGGCGTTACAGTTCAGGTAGAAAAAAGAAAATTCACTGTCGTGTGTTCACGTTCTACACAAAACATTGAATTTGGTCATTTCACGTTGTTGTTTTGCAGAGGACGGCAAAGAACTGTACAAAAATCTGTATCGCACGTGCAGAGTCATTGTTTTGCTAATTAAACCTTTTGTTTTGTGACGTTCTCGTCAGCCGTCGCCGTTGTGTTTGCTTAAGGCCTGTCCAAACGGGAAATGTTTGACGATCAAACACGATCAAACATTGTTTGGTCATCAAACATGATGACGTGATACCGAGTGTCCAAACGGCATCAAACATGTTTGATCAAAAAGGAGACTTAGCCGCAAGGAACTGGGTCGAGAAGGCAATCGCGCTGTGTTCCAGAAATAAACGGTGCCCATTTTAGATCGTAGAAAGATTTGCCAAAATGAATTGTCGGTCCTACAGGAAGCTTTAAAGACGGCGAAATTAGTTACTCATTGTACAATAGGACAAGTGTAAACAAGGATGACATGGATTGAAGACCAAGTAAGATTGTCAAGTGTTTATGTGTAAAATGCCATCATGTCAGATCTATTAACGTGTTAACTTCTTCATCTTTCCACTTTCTTGCTTGCTTCCGTCCGGTCTCCTCACTAGCCGCCATTATGAAACAAGTTAATTGCTGTCAAACAGATGTGGTTTCTATGGATACGAGTCAATGATCGAGCCCAGAACGCATGCGTGCATAAAACATGTTTGATAAAGCCGTCCAAACGAACAAATGTTTGACCATAGGAAGCCCAAGCATAATATTTGAATATCATTAAAAATGGCGTTTCAAAATATAAGACTTTGTATGGGATTTCGAAGCGAACATTTTGAGCAATACATAACAACGAACTAACTGAATAAGGTTCATGAAACATTACATGGTGTTGTTTGCTATCCTTACAAAGCATTTTGAGCAGTTTTAGGTCCATTTACGTAACTGTGTTAGTACGTGTATAATACATTGACAAGGAAGGAGTCATTTGGCCCAATTTAGCCACTATCACCGCTCGACACGTTTCGGAATTCGCTCGAATTTACCCACAAATATAGTTCAGGCTCCCATTCTGACTTAGCGACGTGACAAAAGGAAGACATACAAGTGATTTTCTCAAAACCAATTGCACATACCTCGTGTCCCAAAAGAATTATCCACTGCACAAAATCATAATAGCATCTCAAAATAGGCCGCCAGGGATGCGTGAGGATCCCGATAGCCCCGTTTGACCGCGGTCGGCACTGGACACCAGTCAAATCATGCCCTTATCGGGAGGGACACGCTCGTTTTGGTCGTGTTACAATTGTAGTAACTATGACCCGGTACGGACACAAAATTGTCGCTCCAACGTAGTCTGGTTCGCGTGAGAAAATTGCTGCGTGCTACAAGCGGATAGCAAAAATAAATCATTCCCATTTCTGAATTTATATCCATTTTCAGGGTGTATATTTTCTTGTTTTTTCTAATAAGTAGGTTACCTGACCGGCTTCATGCAAATATAGAAATAGATATTGTATTTACAATTATAACAATTTTAAAATAACATTTTCACGCGCGTGAGGGTATGAATTTAAATGATTTTGCCAACTTCGGTTCGAAAAAATATACCTGGTATATAAAACCTATCGAGGATTCCAAAAAATTGAACACATTCAATTCACGCAGAGTACGTATTTAAAATTAACGCAGTAGACTGACCTGTATTACAAACGTTTTGTACACCAACGCAAATATGTTCAATTTACCACGCATGAATAGAAACATAGGAGGAAGGAGAAACACGGTTCACTTTCTCTTTTTCTTGACTCGTTTTCAGTTTCTAACAGCCAAGACCGTTTTAATTTCTTTCGATAACTTAATTCTCTCCATAAGGTCACGGAGTCCCGCGCAGCGATTCCACCTTTCTCGCGCGAACCAGACTACGTTGGAGCGACAATTTTGTGTCCGTACCGGGTCATAGTTACTACAATTGTAACACGACCAAAACGAGCGTGGCCCTCCCGATAAGGGCATGATTTGACTGGTGTCCAGTGCCGACCGCGGTCAAACGGGGCTATCGGGATCCTCACGCATCCCTGGCGGCCTATTTTGAGATGCTATTATGATTTTGTGCAGTGGATAATTCTTTTGGGACACGAGGTATGTGCAATTGGTTTTGAGAAAATCACTTGTATGTCTTCCTTTTGTCACGTCGCTAAGTCAGAATGGGAGCCTGAACTATATTTGTGGGTAAATTCGAGCGAATTCCGAAACGTGTCGAGCGGTGATAGTGGCTAAATTGGGCCAAATGACTCCTTCCTTGTCAATGTATTATACACGTACTAACACAGTTACGTAAATGGACCTAAAACTGCTCAAAATGCTTTGTAAGGATAGCAAACAACACCATGTAATGTTTCATGAACTTTATTCAGTTAGTTCGTTGTTATGTATTGCTCAAAATGTTCGCTTCGAAATCCCATACAAAGTCTTATATTTTGAAACGCCATTTTTAATGATATTCAAATATTATGCTTGGGCTTCCTATGGTTTGACGATGTTTGATGAAATGTTTGACGGCGCTCAAATTTTATCAAACACAATCAAACACGATCAAACACGATCAAACAAGGTGTCCAAACGAAAAAATGTTTGATGACCAAACAATGTTTGATCGTGTTTGATCGTTAAACATTTCCCGTTTGGACAGGCCTTTAAGGTCATTGCCCTGTATTGCATTGCGCATCCTTACTGCGCACGATTAGTTGCGTCATTAGCGCCAATCTCGTCCCCAGAGCCCGCGAGCATTTACGGTCAGCGGGATCGAAATGCCACGGGCTCTGGGATAATCAAAAACCGGATGCCACTTTTTAGGCTTCCGGTTTTTTAAAGCGCATGCTCGACAGTTTGCGAACTGAGCATGCGTTATGGGTCGTGTAAAGACAAAAAGGGCGCGAAATATTACGATGTCTCCTTGTTTTTGGCGCCATTGACATTCACGCGAGACTCGCGTGAAAATGAAAATTATCCCCGCTCGCAGTCTCGCGAAGATGGCCGCACCGGTTTCTATAAATTTATTTCACTTCGCGTTAGAAAATTCAGTTCAGAAAGGAGACCGGACCTCTAATGCAAAGAACGCCAATACGAGGCGCTGAAGACTGTTGTTGTTGATGGTAAAGACACCATTTGTGTACTGCCAGGTGAATATGGAAGATCTCTCAGTGACTGGCTGCCTCCATACGTTTGTGACTGACTGTGTGTGTTTTTTAAACAACAGTGGTGAAGAGAAAATTAACTCTTTTATTGTAGCCGTATCCTCGTTAAACTTTTTGATAGAAGAACAACTATCAAGCATGAACGTTTTCAAGGGTACTGAAAACGTAGCCATTGTCGAGGAGTTTGAAGTGCCGCCGCAAATTTTATTTCACATCTTACGGCCCTTTACAAAATTAACAAATTTTCAGCGACATCTTGAAAGAAAACGATAGTCATGGACGAGGTTCTTTAGCAGTCGAATAGTGTGTAAGCTTACTAATTTGAAAAGTCTAATTGAGCAAGAAATCAACCTTAAAAAAACTTGACCTTGTTTTTAGCGCGCGGCATATACGCGTAAAAATTAGCTTAAATTTTTTACAGAGTGCGACTGCTTATTTATAAAGGAAGACACAGAGCAAATCAACTGTACTGATGCTATTAAACGGTCTTGGACAAGGTAGAGCGGTCATTTATTTATGAAACGTGCCTGAGCAGGCGTTGTGTTATGTTCGCCTTTCGACTGTGCTGGTGTTGTGTTTTCTCCACCACTACGTCGGTAAATATTTTACTACGGTATAAGTTTTGTACGGAAAGCTCGTTTGCCGAAATACTAAAACACTACATAGAATAAACACAAAAAAATGACTTAGGTACAATTTAGTAACGAGTATCACAGGTCTATAAATAATTCAACTCAATGAATCAAGGCAAACTGAACAGCCACTTTTTAGTACAGCTAGAAACATTAAAAATCTATCACAATCAAGGATGGACGATTTCTTACACAGACAATCAAAGTTGAGAGTGAAAACAATTTAATCTTAATACTGGAGAAAGACCTTTTACCTACACTCGACGAGGTTTATCAGTCTTGCCAGCTGCAAACTGTCAAAGCTTACAAATACGACAGCTACGATGTCCTGCAAAAATAAACAGGATCGCTGTTCTCGTTGTTTTTGTCATTCTGTCCGGTCGCTGCAACAGTTTTTGCACCACTTAATTCAAGAATCCAATCTACCATTCACTTTTCAGCTACAGTGAGATTATCGGCTCCAGTTCAACAAAATAAGCTTAAGCTTAAATTCTGTCTTCTGTTCCATCAAACTTGCACATGGCTCCGCGGAGTGAACGGATTTTTAAAACAAAGCCGCTTATTTTAACTTCTCAGTACGGCTGCACTGGAAAGACTGCCAGCTTCCATCCTCTTTAGACAATGTTGAGAACAATTTTCAAGCCATCAGTGTCCATGAACCATACTTTAGAGCTGGAAATTAGAGGAATTAATCCAAAAATTGTACTCCTTCTTCAACCGTCGCGTCGTCTATCTTGCAGCAGGTATTCATTCAGCTTTCTCAAGAACCGCTGCAACATATCACAAGGTTTTGGCGCCTTTTTCGTTTTAATCATGTGATCGACACCAGTTAGCTTTTTGCGTCTTCTCTAACATGAATTTGAATTTGACTGTATTTCGATTCTTTGTTAGTTTGCATCGCCCATTTTCAGATTTCTTTCCCATTGTCCTAGACTCAACCAGAAAAAAAAAATTTAAAGGACTTTGAGAAAGTCTACCATTGTCCGTCCCTGACGTGATCGAAAACGTCCAGTAAAAGCATTCCAAGTACTTTTATTTCCTGTTTTGACACTTCTTTCTCGTAGACTTCCGGTAAAAAATAGTAGCCAATCAGATTTCGATTCGCCAGCATTTTGACATTGATTATCCCAGAGGTCTTGCATCCTTGGTGCTGACCAAAAGGAATGCAGCCTCTGGGAACGAGATTGCATTAGCGCGCGCTCACAGCGCGCGCACGTCCAGGAGTAATAGGTTTCCTATGAGGCTAAGCTCACCAAAGAAAAGAAAAGTCGTTAACTCTTAAACAAGCACGGTGACCTATCTTTTTTTTTCACATATTTTTGACCTACCGTTTATCCTCTTTCTGTTCAAAGAGTTAGAAAAAAAACACATGTTCGAAAAAAAAATTATTACTAGAAACGCGTTACTCATGAAGATGAAATCACGACCTCGAGAACACGCACGTGAGGAAGGTTTTAACTAAATTTCGTCTGATGCTTCGAGCATCTGCCATAAAACATCTTGTAAATTGTTCCTTGTTATCGATATTTTACATCTTGTACATTGTTTTAGGATTTGCTTTAATTATGTGCTTCCTGTTCCTATGGAAAGTAGCGTAAACTGATCAAATAAACGTGTGTTTGTTAGGCGCAATTGCATAGACTTATGGGGTAAGTTGAGACGATGATATCTCGTAAACCGACATGGGGACCTATTCTTTTTATTTTATATTTCAAAACATTGCACTATAGATAACAACTTGTGAAAGTTTGACAAACATCGTATGTTAAATTTTATTTCGGGGGAATGACCTTAAGTTCCCTAATGCGGCTGCGACGGCCACACATTCCACCCTATGGTACCGAAAAGAAAAGCAGTTGGCCCAGGCACCTTTGGACCAGCGACCCGAGAGTCTCCTGTATTACTCTTTTTTCATCCCGAAATAGTACTATAACCTTGAATGCGTTCGTAACAATACAATTAATGTTTAACTTTTTAAAACAATGGAAATTAATTTTTAAGATTTCTGTTAACGCCAGAGAAAGAAATTAACTGTTAGCCGTAAAAAAGCCAAAAATTTAACCGTTAACTGTAAAAGCCGCCACCCCATGAAGAGCCTCTTATGAGGAAGGCTTTATGCTTATCGTTCAAAAATGCCCCATTTTTGTTCTGTAACCACGCTGTGCCGGACATCATTTATTCTTTGGAAAGTATTTTGAGAAAAAAATTGTTTGAAGGTCACCGCCTGAACGTTTCACTTTCTCTGACAAAAATCAAAATGAGTCCACCTACGAAAGCAGATATTGAAGGAAAATAGGAGAAATTCCTTGGAAATTTTATTCAACTTCGTGCTGGAGTTGTACAAAATTCTGTATGATGGCACCAAAACTAAGGAGAGAAGGCAGACACAAACGCACATCTTATAACTTCGCCTCCCCAGCCCTGTATTGGAACTGCATTTTTGCCCTCTGCAGAACGGAAAAGGGGAGTTTAGACCGCCAAAGACTGTGGGGACTACAAACCCATGGAATATTTATTCACTGGAGATACTTATTTTTTACGAACCCCACTTCATAAAACAATTATTACGACAACATGTTCCCAGCACCTCTTTTATTTCTGGCTCAGCATTGACCTTAACGACCTTAACGTACAATATAAAGTTCACCATGTATTGAGCGAATGTCACGCTCTTACAAAAAGCTGGAATTGATAAGTTGCCATATTAGTAGAAACCAATCAGTTCCCTTAACATAGCCCCTTTTATCTAGCCCACTATAGTTCAATACGCAAGCCAGGTTCAGGGATTTACGAGATGGCCGGCTTCTGACAAAGAGCAAGAGCAGCACCGGAATTTTCACAAGGAGAATCATTCCACTTCCCCGGCGTACCCAACGAACCTGAGCCCACATATTTCCGCACTTCTCCTGACCCCCAGCGTTGTCCGGCTTCCTCGTATCCCAGTTCTGATACTGCCCCGCCAGTGGAGTGCCGTCAGTCCAGTAGAACAGCGAGCCAGCATCATCTTTCTGGAGCCCAATCCATGTACCATTTTCATTAACTGTAGTCTGCTTCATTAACAGGTCGAGTATGAAGTCGTTTTCCTGGGCTGATCTGATGATCGCTAGGTCTCCTCCCTTACTTTGACAAGTTTGCCGTCGACATAGTAGCACGAGTTTCCCCCTCTAACCCAGCCAAATGGACAACCTAACCAGCGAAATGCAAAAAAATATATAATAATAATTAATCACTAGATCAAATGAATGAACACTTGTTCAGTGCTTCGATTTTTTTACAAAGATTCTACACACGAGAGTCGCGGATGAAAAAGCCGTCTATTACTGTTCATCCTGACCATGCCAAAAGTACTACCTTGGCTTTAAATAGCCTGAATATTTCGGAAAAAATAAATGCTTGTGTAACTCCTGGCCTAAGGCTCGAGCTCATACAAACCTAGTGGTGTTTCTTCTTTCTTTTCCATCTTTTTTTTTAGTTTTTTTTTTTATTGTTGTTGTTGTTGTTGGTGTTGTGGTTCCATAAAAGTTAACAATGCTATTTTGCGGCATAATAGTGTCATTTTGCAACAAAACGTTTTTGATGATGATGACCTTTGAGTAAAACTGGCTACAACAAATCAGAATTTTAATGTTGGATTGTGTCGTTTGCTTTTCGAAGTTATCATTATAATTTATTTTCCTCCCCTCCGTGTCGGGCGAGAGATTTTTTCCCTTTTTGTTTTGCCTCGTAAATTTCTTTGTTGCAGTTGCACGGAAATTTCAACCGAGCTTCACGTATGAGGTATGCGTATTCCACTCGACAACTTTAAAGCGTGACTGAGATTATTTTAGTTTAACAGCATAACCAATAAAAATACAGAAAGAAAAGAAAGAAACTAGAACTGAGTGGAGAAGGATGCAACCAAAAAGAGGCCAAAGCACAATTCAAGGTTTGTTTCCAGAATTCAAAACATCGGCTAGCGGACTGTTCCACTCGTTTGTAGTTTGAAGGAAATAACTATTCCAAAACATTAGTTCTCAGAGGCACCCAAAGTTTGTTTCAGTGAAACACCTTTTCGGAAGGCCTGCGATTTTCGGATTTAATGCCGATGAAAACTAGAGTTTCCTTTGGCGAAATATCACCTCAAACTTTCGTAACAAGGGAGCTGATTTATTTTTAATTGTTTTCGAAGGAACAAATAGTGTCCTTTAGGGCCGACAGACTGGAGAGACACTTGTCAGCAACTGTGTGTACGCGACAACTAAATGACTTAACAACTATTAGTGCTCTATAGAGCTTTTCCACGTTCTAGGGGCCAGAATTATTGGATAAATTTGTACTCAGTTTACGTGAGTGCTTGGTCGTAATAGCATTCCTGCGTATAGCTAATTAATAGTAGTTTTCCTGGAAACTGTTTTGTTACTTTTATGGATAGCTCGCTTTGCACACTGACTATTTTATAAACAATTTTTTGTGATCGACCTAACTAAATAGGTATCGATAACAATTGGACCAGTTTGTCGAAGCCCTTAGAGTGCGAAGTAAGGTCAAATAGCAATAAAGTTTCATGTCACATACACTTTGAATCTTTCGGCATTACTTCACGAATGTTGTCCAATACTCTACATGTTCAACGATCGATCTTTAATAGTTTGGTTTTCTGTCAGCCATCTTGCTCGTCTGGTGTGGTAGTAACGGTCCAAAACGTTCAAGGACCAGGGTACGCTTACATTGCAAAGTTCACCAACAAAAAAACGGGCAAAGTTTATGACTTCTTCCTCCGTTAAATGTCCGTATTCGTTGTCTTGAGGCATCCATGCGCCAAGGTAGGTTAGAAGGCCTGTGTCTTCAGTAAAGGTGGTTGCCTCTTGAATTGCCTTTCGCACATTTTGGCGGCCAATATTTTGGCCTACCTGGTTTTTTGTTTGGCCCTGACGCATAAATGTGCCACTCAGCCATCATATAACTGTCATTCCTGTACATTGATTCTGAGATCTGGTTAAGACCCCTAGCAGTCTTTTTTGGCGAGCAGAGAATCAGAATTCGTTCATCGTTTTTGCCACCACTCTTACGAATCGCGTCCACGGCAGCTGCAGTCCATCGATTGTATTTGTCCGTTCTCTCACGAAGACTCTCGCTACAGTTGTTAGGCGGCTTTTGACCGGTATATCTACTCCTAGTTCCGTGAAAAGGTTAAAGCTCAGTTTATAGTCCTTGTCTTTCAACTGCTGGGCTACTGCTGTCCACCATCTCACATAAGCTTCGTCGTCATCTTCGGAAGCGAAGGCCTCTGCATGGTGATGAATCCAGGATATAATTGGAATCACATTGTGTTGCAAACGGTGGTCAACGACAGTTGTCAAATTACAAAGAAACCAAGTAAAGTTGGTTGCGGTGTAGTTATAGGAGTAAAGGTCTGCCCTGCATCTCAGCCTCAAGTTCGTGAAATTTTTAGCACGAACGTGTATAATGTTTTGCTCTGAGTACTTCCTCATCGGTACAGGAGTCTTGAACCAGTTTGTTGCAAAGCCAGGACCAATCAGCTTTTGATACTGTGTTGGTAGAATCGGATTAGCTTCCACCGTCACGAACGAATTGGCCAAGAACATGTTTAAAACCAATGGTATGGTGATGTTTTTTATCAAAAGGACTGAACCCTTATGATCAAGACTAAAGAATTGACGGCGCATTGTAGACGTCTTCTTGATGGCGGGGAAGTTGAGAGTCCCCCCGGGGGGGGGGGGTACTTCCTTATATACGCTATATAGGTATGTGCCGCCCGATAGGGTAGGGTTTTTGAGGTGCTCAGTCCTTAAATAGGGTATCCTTTTCGGGTTTTTTTTGATATTGTGATCCTTAGATGTTCCTTAGATAGGGTCACTAAATTGCAGTATCCACCTCAACGCGCAAAACGAAAAAGATATGGTCTGTCAAAACTGTACTACACGTTATAAAGTTTAACAAAGCGATTTTAAAAGGATGTTTATAGCTTGTGTTGGCACTCCTCACCACCTAGTTACAGAATTATGAGTTAGCTTGTTTCCCTTAAATAGGGTGCCATTTCTTGGTTTTGGGCCTTTAAAAGGGTATCAATTCTCGATTTTCTACTCTTAAATAGGGTCAGGGTTTGAGAACCTTGGCGGCACACATCTATCCTAAATTGACGGGAGTACCCCCCCCCCCCGAGAGAGTCCCTGAAACTAGCAAATAAAACAAGTTGGTATGTAAATCGTTTCCCTTTCTAGACTCATTCAATATCGCTGCTTTAGCAATCTTTAGACCAAAATAACGATCAAGCTTTAAAGTTTCAAAAGCTAACAGTCAAATGATTTGCAAATTCTTACACAACAGGAGATTTTCAGAAGATGTGATCTCACACTTTCAGTAGTTGAGCGTGTTCGTGGTGTTATCTTTCGCAGTAGTTTTTCTTTCACTGTCCTGTTAGTCCAAAAATGTTTGTATGTGTATTTGCCGGGTGGGTGGTTGGATAAGAAGTATTTTCCGTGAAACTGATTCATTTCTGGCGACCTAATGCTCTTCGTGTAAGCAGGAGTACGTCAATTTCGTAACGAGCGAAATATGACACACTTTTGTCTGGGTTGTTTCAACGTAGTGTGCATTAAGGTGTTTCGATACAGTTTTTTGGGGACCATACCTAACGTTTTGAATCGGCTCTTAGACAGTCTTCTCCTTGTCAGATCAAAGTGAAATTTGCAATACTTGTTAGTTTTGGATTGAACTTTGGTGTGGTTCACATTTTGTAAAAATCGATATTTCCATGGCAACGATAAACAAAAATCCTCGAAAACAGTAAAATTGAAATTTTGCACGATCCAGATTTCGCTTTGAAAAGCAAATACCAGCATCATAAACTGTGGTGTATGGCAAACAAAATATACAAGAACAAAAAAATTCTGTATGTTTGTTTTGAAGTAAATCGCAAAAACATTTTCAACCTTAGTTTTTGCTTAGTAATAGTAAATGCACCGAAAAATAATCAACGCTTTGATGAAATGGCTAATAAATACTGTTAAAATGTGTCTTTTACTTACTATTTTACGCCTAGAAAGTTTTGTTGAAACTGGTGTTCGCGATCCCGAGAACGACTTGTTTTTCTAAGATTATTCGCGTAATAATTTTGTGGTAATTTTTTAATTGGAGCGCTTTTGCGGAAATCTTAAGAACGGCTCGATAGATTTTTTTAAAACATTAAACATGCGTGCTTGACGATGTGACCAATTTTAGTTTGGAGTCTTATTAACATTGATTCACCGGAACACTTTTAGATTTAACGTTAAAGAGGGTGTATGAACCGACGGAAAGGCTTGCGTTACATATAAACAGTTGGCAAGTAAATGCTAATATATTCAAAGTAATGCGCAATGCATTCTTCCGTGATTTTTACTTTTCGTTGTAATCTACAGTGCAGCAAAGAACAAAGAAACCAGATAAAAATCACGAGGCAATGAATATAACACATTACTTTGAATATATTAGCATCTACTTGCCAACTGTGAATTTGTAACGCAACCTTCTCCGTCGGTTCATACATCCTCTTTAACGTTAAATCTAAAGGTGTTCTAGTGAATCAATGTTAATAAGACTTCAAACTAAAATTGGTCACTTCGTCAAGCACGCATGTTTAATGTTTTAAAAAAATCTATCGAGCCGTTCTTAAGATTTTCGCAAAAGCGCTCAAATTAAAAACTTACCACAAAACTATTACGCGAATGATCTTAGAAAAACAAGTCGTTCTCGAGATCGCGACCACCAGTTTCAGCAAAACTTTCTAGGCGTAAAATAGTAAGTAAAAGACACATTTTAACAGTATTTACTAGCCATTTCATCAAAGTGTTGATTATTTTTCGGTGCATTTACAATTACTAGGCAAAAACTAAGGTTGAAAATGTTTTTGCGATTTACTTCAAAACAAACATACAGAATTTTTTTGTTCTTGTATATTTTTTTTGCCATACGCCACAGTTTAAGATGCTGGTATTTGCTTTTCAAAGCGAAATCTGGATCGTGCAAAATTTCAATTTTACTGTTTTCGAGGATTTTTGTTTATCGTTGTCATGGAAATATCGATTTTTACAAAATGTAAACCACGCCAAAGTTCAATCCAAAACCAACAAGTATTGCAAATTTCACTTTGATTTGACAAGGAGAAGACTGTCTAAGAGCCGATTCAAAAAGTTAGGTATGGTCCCAAAAAAACTGTATCGAAACACCTTAATAGCTGACATGGGTATTATAGAGCGGTTTAGTTTTCAATTGCATGACGTTTGAAAGAATATCGAGGTTTGCTTTGATATATTTGTTGAACTCGCTCTATAACTGGTAAAAAAAAAATTCACACCAACTTCTTACGAAATTGGAGGTAACACCAAAGCCAATTATGTTTTTGTCGACAGGAATCTCCCGTCGAGTACTCATTGTGAGTAATTATAGGATTTGTTGTGATTGGTTCGGGTAATTACTTTGGTTTCGGATCATATCGTGATATCGACACTGAAAACGTTTTTAATATGGAACCCATATTCACGTATAGAACTCAACAATCATCTTCAATTAATAGACATGTAACTCTCCTACCGGCAGCTGAATATTAAACAGTTATTTTACGACAGTTTGAACTGAATTGCTGACTTGGATATTGGCTGCCGATGACAACACGAACCGATGACTGGTCGTCGAAAAATTAGACGTCTAACGTGACCGGACATTTGAAAAATTGACAATTCAAACAATATGGTTAAGACATCAGAGAAAGGCACGTTTTGAAAATAATTTGGACGTAGCTTATAGCAGAAAAAGTATTGTTTTGTACTTACCCTGGATATGGCAGTCCAAATAAAAAGGAATGATATCACCTTTGCTTACTTCGGTATAGTATGAAAACAGATCAAACCTGCGATCGAAATATAAAATGTGGTCAATTACCTTAATCTTAGCGTCAATTTATAACAACTTCTCCTTCACAGCTGGTTGTCGACAAGCCAAACAAAGTTGAACGTAACTGGTCATTTGCAAGACTGACAATCCAAACCAAGGAAAATGTCAAATATTTGGGCTTAATTTAAGGCTTGTGCGAGGAATTTTCTTGTGAATTACTATGGACTTACTACTAACTATGGACTCACCAAGAGACCACTGTTGCTTGCTTCGCTATGAAATTGGCTCAAACCTGCATGCAAAAGATAAGGATACGTTCTATCATCTTGACCACAGTTCCAATTAATAGCTTTCTCTACGAACTACCTGGGGACAAGCTGATCTACCGAGCTTCCTAAAACAAATTGTATTTCTTTAATGATCACGAAGATGCTGAAACACTACTGAGTTTCTCTGGCAAAATGTCACATCAAACTTTCGCAACACATGTCCGTACGTCCGTCCGTCCGTCCGTCCGCACAGACTCTGTGGGAGGGGGAGGGAAGTCCCAAGACAACCCGACGGGGGCAGAGAATGCCATCTTTTCTTGGCGGGAAACCGCGCGGTGCTTTTGGGCAACCAGCGTTTTTCTTGGCGGGAAATCACATGACCATCGTCGCTTTTGAAAAAGAGGTTTCTTTAAAAGCTTCAGCTTCTTTAGCATTTAACGATTGCTCGAGAGTACTGAAGTTTTATACTTGACAAAAAAAAACATGCAATATCTATAAATGGAAAGAAAAAGTTCAGAAGAATACTGGTAGAAGGCGAAAAGTTCAAGTTACGAAAGCTGCATTCAAAGGACTTCATCGCTTTGTCTTCTTCACGGCGGAGAGTTTGCCCTGTTCTGAAACACAACTGAGTAAGCTTAAGTGAAGTTTTTAAAGGGTCTAAGGTACATGATTTCGAGTATTACGATGAAAGAAATTACGTTTTGAAATGGTCATTTACTTTTGACTTTAAAAAATTATTAGAAAACGCGCTCAGATTTGTGACAGATTCTTGAATATTTTGTCATGCTCAGCCGATTTCACTCGCGTGGACCGACCTACGATTTCGGAAGTGTAACGCGAATTGCATTTAAGTATAAACTTACAGGTTTTTGAATAAACTTTTTTCAAAAATGATTTCCCTGTCCATTATTTTGTGTTTGTTTATTCATAACAGTAGGTCTAAGCAGAGCCGCAAGACAACTGCACAAGCTTTGCTTTCAATGTTGACTGTCCGGTCCATCCGGCTTTGTGCAACTGTCGATTTTCTTGTCCTAGACGTTTTCAATAGTAATAATCTTTTAAGCGAAGCAGTTGTCGGTTTACAGCTATTTTATCCCAAAAGCTTCCGAAAACAGTTTTGTGCGTTCCTCAAAGCGCCTAACTTTATATAGGAGGGGGGTGTAAGGGGGGGGGGGGGTCCGAAAACCGCAAAACCGCACAAAAAAAACGTATAAATACCGCAATACCGCCTTGAATTTGACCAAAACATCGAACCGCAGTTTCAAATGTGTAGGATAAGTTCCCCTTATCGAGTCTTTACGTCGGCCATTCCATAAGAAATAAATATGTTGATGTTAATGGAACGTGCGATCATTGAGCTCGTTACATAATAGAAGTATTGTAGTATTAGTTTATTTAGAGCTGACCTTAATGCTGGTATCTGGATTATGTACTCTGAAGAATATCGATAAATTTCATGACTTTGTGTAACACTAATAATTAACTAAGTTCTGCGTCGGCGAAGGTCTCGAAGTTGCACCTTAAGGGGACTAATCACGTTGGGCTTAATCTGTGGAACTCTGTGTGCACGCACACGCTTGAATACTGCTGACCGTATAACGTAACGTAAACTTTCCGTATCGAAGAGACCTCAACATTTATAACTTCCACATTAAACAGTCCCCTTAAACAGTCTGATGGAGTGATTAGTAGAGCAGACGATTATTGAAACAGACAACTCTTCCGAAGCGAGTTCTTGCTCCCGGGAGAAACGTCGCAGAGCTTCCAATCTCTCCTTGGAGCAAAGTGGAATCGTCCGGACGATCTTCAACATCTTTATCGCTGCTTTCATCATATTCGTCCGCTTCGTCGTCTTCCAAGTCGGCAGTGGGTGCAGCAGCGGCAGCGTCTGCTGTATTGACCCGCTCGTCAAAGGCAATGGACAGGGTCCCAAAGGGGTTTAGGGCTCCAGACTCCTGGGTAAAAAATAAGGGGCTCCAGAGCTCCAAGACAGAAACACTGGGGCTCTAGGGCTCCAAGGCTGTACTCTAGGGCTTCATTTGGCCAGAATCAGCATTTTTGTCTGGGCTCCAAGTAGAAAAAAGCTTTGGGCTCCGGGCTCCAGGGCTCCAAGGACCTCCCCTTTGAGACCCTGAATGGAGACGGGCTTATCTGAGATCTCGCATTGCCTTTGGTACATAAATTCTGGGATTGTGCCATGACGTGCCATGGTGGTCTCTTGGCGTACCGTTCGTTGTCTTACGGCAGCTCCATAAGAGGACGCCCAGTTTCTAAGAGCATTGCAGTCCGCTGGAGACATATTGACAATTGGTAGAGGTTTCATGACAGGAACCTGCGATAGCAACAAACCTGCTTGTCTGATAATAAGCTGCCCAAGTGGTAACACGCTTCACCGCCTCCTTCATTGCTAAGCCGAATGACCTGCAGTACTCTGCCTTTATCATGTTTGCCTGCTTTACATGTATGGTAGAATGAAAATTTTCCATATCAAGTGTCATACAGCTCAACAAATTCTGGAAAGTTATACAACATTGTCGACATATCATTGGATAAAACGGTTAATAATATCAAGCATTAACTGCAAAAGGCTGAAATTACAAGCCACAATGCTTATTTGCGGGTCTTTGTACATTAGTGGTCACCGACTGCTGTGTAGCTCGAAAGACCTTGTAAAAATTTAAAACAAAACACCCGAAACTAGAGGATCCGCGTGAAAATCTATCGTCCGTATCACCGCAGTTTCTTTTTTTTCACCGATTACTGTGGCCTAAAATTTATAGAAACTGCAAACCGCTTAGTCTTGTAAAACCGCAATACCGTATTTTAAAATTAAAATTACCGCAATACCGCACCACCGCAAACCCTTACGCCCCCCTCATATAGGCTTACTTCGCATCCGCAAAACTTATGCCGGCATTATTTAATTAAAGCGTGTTTGGCGTTTCTTTGTTTTGAATCTTGATGGTCTCTAGTTAGAGAACGAAATACAACAGTTATTTGAAAAACTATAAGCGAAGCAGTTGTCGGTTTAAACCTATTATATCCGAAAAGCTTCCAAAAACAGTTCTGTGCATTTTTAAAAGCGCTCGAATTTCAGACAATTTGCAGCCGCAAAACTTATGTCACGGTGTTTGTTTGTTTGTTTTCAATCTCGATGGTCTCAAGTTAAAGAACGAAATATAAGGGTTACTTAAGTAACTATAAGCGAAGCAGTTTTGAGTTTAAAGCTATTTTATCCGGTAAGTAATGTGTGTTCCTCAAAGTGCTTGAATTTTTTCGCGGCTGCTACAACCTAAGCGACATTTCTTCAATAAGTTTATTACAAGTGCTTCGAAGCTCCCCAGATCCTTTCTTTCGGGTAGTCAGTATAAATTTTTGACCAGACTAATATTTTTTATTTAGTAGCAGTTCATGTTATTTGTTAACATCCGAACGCGATTAAGATAACCCATTTAAATACTCGAATAATTTTTATTTTGTTTTTGTAAATGAGCGCCGTTTCAAGTTCATTCAAGCGAACAGCCAATAATCCAAGGAGATTTGACAAGCCTTGACAGTTAACGACAGGATATAGAAACATTGCAAACACCAAGCAAGACGGCTCGTGAGTAAAATAATCAAGCTGTGCTCAGCCTCTAGAATGACCCGTTCGAGCTTGGTTTTACAGAGCAGATCCCCAAAATATTGGAGGACAATTCGGAACACTTTCAGGCTTTTTGAAAAACACTTTTCGAAAGCGAACGAGACAAAAAAAGCCCCGAAATATATTTCAGACCGAAAAGTTTCAGGACTATTTTTGAGAAACGAACACCAGTTTATTCCTTCGCGGCTCCGCTTTTAGGCTTGGCTAAATCTATATATTAGACTTTGTATGTGAAATTCACTTAGGTTTTCAAAATGCTAACACTGAATATAACCAAGATTGTGTGAGCAAACTTAAGCATCTTTTCAGGTTGTCCTTTGGTTTGAAGTGTTGTTCGCGGTGTTGTTTCTCCGCATCAGACGCGAATAACACCTAACCAAAAAGACTTTCAGTGTGGCCACAAATTGCGCTCAAATTAGACAGCAGTCACAGAGACAACTGCATGTTGAGGGAAGTGGTTTATTTCGACGCTGAGTTCTTGGTTATATTTTCACTTTTTGAGGATTTAAGTGAATTTCCCACACAGCGTCTACGAGAATACCGCAAAAGAAACAAATACAATATCACAAACAGTTAAATAGGGCACTTAAGGCAAGGCTGATTGTTTGCATGCATTTGACGCGAACAACACCGAACCAAAAAGACGTTCGGTATGGCTACAAATTGAGCAGAAATTAGGCGGCAGTCACAGAGACAACTCGACTAAACTATAGAATACAGGACCACTTAAACACATCTTCAAACGAGCTGGCTCGTTTGCTCACTGCTGAGCCAAACGAGCCCGGCACCACATACATACACCCAACACTCAGTGCTCAAATAATTCATTTCTCGTTCTTTTTATCCACTGACTAGCCACCACATATATAAATCCAACACTTAACGCTCAAATAATTCATTTCTCGTTCTTTTCATTCACTGCCGAGCCAAACGAGCCACCCCATATAGACACCCAACACTTAGCGCTCAAATAATTCAGTTCTTGTTCTTTCCTTCTCAAACTCATTAATAATGCATAAAGAGAAAACAAAGGAAATCACTACCGTGACGGTGGTTTGGATACCGGATCTTAATTAGCATAAAGTTTTGCGAACTTTTGCTTTGAATTTCTCCTAGATTTATGAATGGTTTGAGAAGCCATATCAAAAACTCGAAAGAGTGTTTCATCATGTATCCAAACACCTCGAAGTCGGTCAAAAAAACTCGGCTGCGCCTCGTTTTTTCAACCCACTTCTCGGGGTTTGGATATCCTGATGAAACACTCTTTCTCGTGTTTGATATATTACATCCACTGCCGAGCCAAACGAGCCACCAAATCTAAATGCCTTCAAAAATGTCCCTGTATCCTGTAGTAGCTCCGACAACTCCATGTTGAGGGAAGTTTATTTCAACGTTCATGGTTACATACAACGTCTATGAAATAGAATACCACAAACGAGTAAACTACAATATCGGAAACAATTAAATGGGACTGACGTCTGCAATGTATCAAACACGAGAAAGAGTGTTTCATCAGGATATCCAAACACCGAGAAGTGGGTTGAAAAAACGAGGCGCAGCCAAGTTTTTTAACCGACTTCGAGGTGTTTGGATACTTGATAAAACGCTCTTTCGAGTTTTTGATATGGCTCCTCAAACCATTCATAATCCTTGGAGAAATTCAAAGCAAAAGTTCGCAAAATTTTAAGCTAATTAAGATCTAGTATCCAAACCACCGTCACAGTAGTGATTTCCTTTGTTTTCTCTTTATGAATTATTAATGAGTTTGAGAAACTTAAAGCGAAGGCTGATGTTTTCCTCTTCGCGTTCCTCTTCGCCCTCTTAATGTTATTTATAGCAATTCTACCAGCAAATCTTGTACACCAACGTTGAGAGAGATGGGAGACATGATTTGTCCCATCAAACGTGTCTTCTATTTCTATTGTAAGACTTAACATCCGTACTATCAGATCATGACCACAAATTCAACATCGGAATGGCAAACAACCAGTGTCCGCTGTCGTCATGAACACATCAACATACACAAACTGATTGTGGCTTAATAATTTAAAATCCACCCTTGCGGATCTCTACGTTCAACGTAGACTACGAGCAGTCTCTCTTTCCGCTCAGGGAAAGTCGAGCGAAAGAACAAGCGAGCTAGAGAGAAAATCGCCTGTCGCGCGGAAACGTGCCCCGCGTGTTGCCCCTTCGCAGTCGAGCGAATTTTGAGATGTCACTGTCATATCATCTGTAGGGTTCTTTCCCTTGACTTCTTTTCAAGTAGGCTCATCTAAGATCCAATACCCAGTATTTTTAATTAATGAATCAGTGGTCTACATTATTCTATACACATAAAAATAATTTTCTTCTGTATTCTGAAAATAAGCAAGTGTAGTGAAATAAGTACTGGCCCAAATGATATTACAGTAAGTTAAAATGGGAAAAATTTTGAACATAGTGTTACGTAACGATAGTAGGTTTTGAGGGGCCAGTATGCCTGTCCTTCTGGATATTTTCATTGCAACATGGTTGACATGGTACGTCTAAACGAGCGGTTTCTCAATGAATATACCTAAAAATTTATAACTTACTTGGTTCACTTTTTTGTATGCTCGAGTTTGCTTCTACAGTCAACTTGCGAAATTCGAAATTTTGCTGATCCTGAAAGATAGCTAATCGATACTACACACCTAGCACCGAGGCCGCCGTCTCTTCCCGTTCACATGTTTTAGCGCAGAATTGGTGATCAGGTCACACATTTCGAACCAAGTCGAGTGAACGCCTGGGTACTAGGCTGCGCCGGTGTGCTAAGACGAGGAAATTCAGGTTGGAAAACAAAACTTGCCGGTTGGAAAAGTAGGTACATACTCAGCCAAAGGCGTCATTTCTGAGTAGTGATAACCTATAAAAACAGCAACCTGAATTGCATTACAACCTGGTAGTTTGTTAATTGAAATCGCATGACGTGGCCTGTGTTAACTGATCTCCAACAAAGAACCAATGGGAATTTTGCACTGTGACAGCGCACCCTCGCTCGCGCGTTCTTGTCGCTCGACTATCCTTGAGCGCAAAGGGACGGCTCGTAAATCTTAGCTCGACGAGAGTGACGGTTGACTACCCAACAGTCATCAACGATAAACTAACCACAAGCTAATTATAAAACGACTGGAAAACTACCCAAAACTTAAAACAACTCAACGATTAGCTTCGATTGTCAGCAGCAGAAACAATACTTTTTAGCCTTTCATAAGCAGACAGTCAATTACGGTCCCAGTCACACAAACGCTTATGGCACTACACCAGTGTTTGTGTAGATACTATGTCCACTTCTGGGAACACTGATGTGTCGGTAAGTGGGCACTAGGTCCATTGAGCTGAAGTGTCCCTTATGGAATTTGTCTGTGACTGTAACCTTGTTTCCATTTATCGGGAGTTGTCTGACTAGGACAATGACTTGCATGTCTACGTAGGGGAGTGTCCCTTTTGGGAGGTTGAAATGTAGTGTCTGTCTGTGTCGAAGACCATGACCAAAGTGTCCACTTAGAGAAAGTGTCCCTTATGGGAGGTTAAAAATGCAGTGTTTGTCTGTGACTTGGATTTGGTGTCCAGGTATGAAGCGTCCCTTATAAGAAGTTTAAACTGAAGCGTTTGTCTGTGACTAGGATCATGACTTAGTGTCCACTTAAGAGAGCTATCCCTTGTGGGATGTTAAAAATTAACGCGACTCTTATAATTCTAGTGGCCTTAAAGGTCATTTGGGATCTCTTTAAGCGTGGTGAACTTCCTCAAACCATTGTACTGCAGTTTCACAGACAGGCACAAACAAACAAACAAACAAACAAAAACAAATTAAACCAACAAATAGACTAAAAGGTAAGCAGTTTATTATACCAACAAGTCCTGCATGTACAGCAAACACTATTTCCAGCTTAGGTAACAATGACTTTCAAACATTGCTACTCAGATTCATGTCGAGCCGGAATCATTTCAATTACATAATTTGCCTAACTTTATTTCTTATATTAAATAGTATTTTTAAGTTGAGGACCCTTGCACAGTAGACCATTAGGAATAAAATTCAATAACACAGTATATTAAAGTTCAATCTCATTGAATAGTGGCGCGGCCGGTGCCCAGAAGCGGTCGTCGTTCATCTGTACCCTCGAGAAAGTGCGCTTTGAGGGAGGAATCCTCCACCAGCTTTAGAGATCGTGATGACAGTGGTCCGATGTAGCTCAAGAGCACGGGTAAAAATACGAGTCCGTGAATCGCTCCAATCAAAACTACTCCAAGATACATGCGAAAGTAGAAGACCTAAGTCAAAAGATCATGTACTACAGTTAGAGAGGGTTAATCTACCGTTAGAAAGTGTTTAACAAGGGGGCGCGTTCAGTTGATGAAGATCTGTTCGTGGGAGTCACTTTGTTTGGCGGTGGCCCGATGTAACTTAGGAGAACTGGAAGGAACAACAGTCCATGCAGTGCCCCTAATATTACTATGCCAACATACATACGGAAGTAGAAAACCTGAAAAAGAACAAAAAAAAAATGCACGTTTTTGTGAAAAAAAACTATTGGTAACTGCTCGCATGGATATTGGCACGTATGAGTATGGGCAAAGCATGCGTACAAACAAAACGAAAACAACAGCAACGACAAAAATACACGTTTTTGAGAAAGGCTTAAGTAACTGCACGCATGAATATTCGCAAAGTATAGGTACAAACAAAACCTCAACCACAACGTCAACAAAAACACTTTTCGTGTCTCCCCACCCCCACCCCCACCCCAACAAGTTGTCAAGTTTCCCCATCAGACCACATAAGATGAGATAGAGGGTCACTATTTGTGAGTAATTGACACGGAAAGGAAGCACACGTTAATGTACACATACCTGAAATATTTGAGACTTTGAGAAGTAAAGTACCAAGATTCCTGAAAATTTAGTTAGCGTGATTCCACTCAGCACCTAAAGAACAAATAAATTTCATTGGATTTAACAAGAGGACCTCAGAATTCCAGCGGAGAAGACAAGACAGATCCCTTGTATTCAAACAGCTATCTACTTTGAAGTCGTGTAAATTAATCTTGTGATTCTGATATGATTGTTTCGCGGCTGACTTGAAAATTTTCAACCAGTTTATTATTTTCCGTTGTTATAGATTATGGTAAAGAATCTAACACAAAGGAAATTTGAAATTAAACTGTTCCAAAAATTTTCTAAAAAGCATAAAACAAAACAACACCACCCCCCCCCCCCCAGAAAAAAAAAACAGAAAAAAGCAAACGAACAATTTAAATCACAACATAACCATTTTGTATGAGTTAGCAAGAAATCAGTACCAACGTTTAGCGCCAAAAGGCAGAGAGCTGGCCCCTGGAAAACTCTACAATTGGAGTATGTCGGGGAAATGTGTGGGAGCCTGTTTGGACTCAACTCTCGCATCACTTGTCTGCCTCTCATACTTCAACGATAAGGAAACCTTCTCCTTAGCTTTTAAGACCCCTGTTGGTCAACCCTATTGTAAGATTTGTACCATAACTGAAAAACACCGAAGGCACGTTTCCCTCGAAATTTACGAGTTATTTACCAACCAATAAATTATGGACATTTTTTTTACCAACTTCAAAATGCTCTTCGGTTGAAAAACAAAGGATTTTTTGTTATTAATCTCTCGTCAACAAAACTATTTAAGAGACAGTAGAAATTGACTAAACGACTAAATAATGTTATAAAACTTATACTACAAACAATACAAACATTGTAACTTACAGAGCTTCCCATCTTTGCTAAGGCTTCTTTAGCTCTTTCTACTCTCGAGTTTTGTCTGTTTACTGTGAAAGCACGAGCAATGTGGGAGCAAAACTCTACTGATATACCAACAGCCTGTAAAAATAATAAAAAAGTAACAATTCCAGTATAAAAACATTTCATCCTTAACAGTGTGACACTGAGCAGTACTCTCCCGTGGTGCTGTTTATTATGCTGTATAAGGTGGTTCTAACGTTTGAGTCTGTGAATGAAATCCTAAAGTGTGACCATTCAAATGAAAGCTACTGAGCAGTACTTTCCTGTGGTGTTGTTTATTATGTTGTACAAAGTGGTTCTAACTTTTGAGTCTGTGAATGAAATCCTAAAGTGTGACCATTCAAATGAAAGCTACTGAGCAGTACTTTCCTGTGGTGCGGTTTATTATGCTGTATAAGGTGGTGCTAACTTTTGAGTCTGTGAATGAAATCCTAAGTGTGACCATTCAAATGAAAGCTACTGAGCAGTACTTTCCTGTGGTGCTGTTTGTTGTGCTGTACAGGGTGGCTCTAACTATCGAATCGAATCGAATCTGCGGATGAAGTACTGAGGTGGGACAATACGAATCAGCAGTACATGTACTTTCCTCTGGCGTCGTTTCATGTGCTTATTGTGAACTGCCTACAGGTAATGTATCATTAGTTTGCAAGGTTATGTCTCGTTCTTCAAGCCTGGAGATGAAATCTTCTTCTCCTTTGTGACCTTTCAGATGAAAGCTACTGAGCAGTACATGTATATGTACCTTTTTGCGATAACGTTTGTTACATATATGTATGCTTTACAAAGTGAGTGAAAAGTGAATGAAGTGTGACTATTCAAAGAGCCGTACTTTCACGTGGAGCTGTTTATCACGTTGCTCAAGCTGGTTCTATCTTTTGAGTCTGTGCGGATGAAAACCTTAAATATGATGTGGCCATTCAATTGAAAGCTAAAGAGCACTTCTTTCATGTGGGGCTGTTTCCTGTATTTTGCGTATGATGGACCTAAAGTGCGACTATTATCTACATGAAAGCTACATGTACTACAGCTAGCACAAATTGTGCTAGACTACGAGCAGTCTCTCTTTCCGCTCAGGGATAATCGAGGAAAATGAAAAAGCGAGCGAGCGGGCGCGAAAATCGTCCGCATCATTGAAACACAGTACGACACGTGCATCACTGCTCGTAGTCTAAAATTGTGCTGTTTAATGACTGGAAGAACATACCATAACAAGGTTGACTAAAGACACTGCATTAAGAGAGATATTCCAAATGTACATTAGACCAAGCAAGTTGACAATGATAATTGCAACTGTGAAGGTCACGATTACAGCAATGCTCAAGTTAAATCCCAGGAAAATGAATGTGACCACAAAGATGGCAGCTGCAAAAACAAACACACGAAAACATTACGGCATTTACAAGTAGACCAACAACAACTAAATAAATTGAAAACCCTAATTTATGAAATGTCTCTCAAACGAATTCTGGCACATGCTTGTAAATGAAACCACTGAATTAACGTTATTTTGCAGTATTGACTTTAAATCAGGCACTGTTCTACTTTGGAAACTAAAATAATTGCTTCATGTTCCAGCTGCTGAATGTGTGAAAAATCCCTAACTGTAAACTGCAACCACTCAAATCAAAACTTTCAAGCAGCACTTTCCTGTGGTGCTGTTCATTTTCATGTACAAGGTGGTTCTAACTCTAACTGTGAGTGGAATGCTTAAAGAAGCTATGTCACGGACACTGCATCTTGAAAAAGCTGGCAAGTTTTTTCAAGTTGGTCATCCGAAATCCATCTTAATCTCCCTCAATCGTAACCATCCTTGTTTAGGTTTGGTTTATTATTATTTCTTTGGTGTTTTTCTACCTTAGGAAACTAGTATTGTGAGGTTTTTGCAATAAGAAAATAATTTTTTTTCACATCAGCAAAGTGAATGAAAATACCGTGACATAGTTCCTTTAAGTGTGACCATTCAAATCAAAGCTACTGAGCAGCAGTACTTTCCTGTGCTGCTCTTTATTATACTGTACAAGGTGTTTCTAACTTTTGAGTCCGTGGATGAAATCCTTAAGTGTGACCATTCAAATGAAAGCTACTGAGCAGTTCTTTCCTGTGGTGCTGTTTATTATACTGTACAGTGGTTCTACCTGATTAAGTGTTGGGTTTTGTCCAAGGTAAAAGCCTCAATAATTAATGACCAATCAGATGACTGGTCTTTAGCAGTACTTTACTGTGGTGCTGTCTATGTATGCTGTACACAGTGGTTCTACATTGGGATGTACATGTGACTTTCGGTTGTATCAGGAGTAAAAGCCTCAAGACCGACCATTTAAGACGGATTCCGCTCAACGTTCGAGCAATAAGTGCAAAAAATATTTACCAAAAAACTACAAGAAAATTAATTTCAAATCTCGTAAAAGTATGCTGAAAACGGGCGCTATTTTGTTTTGAACTGACATGAAGCGTCTTTTTAACTGAAATATTGATAACTTCAAATCCAATTTTCTCTCGCGGGGTCAGCTTGGGAGCAAAAGTAACGATAAGTTCTTCTTATCTGTTCTCAAAATGTGACAGTGCTGCAAGTATTTTTTTGGTAACTTTTTTTTGCACTTACTGCTCGAACGTTGAGCGAAAATCGTCTTAAATGAGTTAAAAGCTATTATCAAGTACTTTCTTGGTGGTGGTGGGGGGGCGGGGGTGCTGTTTAATAGTTTGTACATAGCGGTCCTTACTTTTGAGTGCTATTATGAATTTTTTAGTCTGACCATAACTTTTCAGTATGAGCGTGATATCTTATGTATGTTTATTTATTAAAAAAAACCTTCATGTATTGAGTGCTACTATTTTCTGCACTTTTTCCCCCTAAAGTGGAATTTCCACAACAATTTCTCAACTTCAAACTGAACAGAAAAATACTAACCAGCACAATACAAAAGATTTTCCCATGTGTCCTTGACTATTGTCAGATACTGCTCGTAAAATACGTAGAATACACTATACGCAAACACATCAGCTCCTATTGTCTTTGAGATGTTGTTAGCAATTTGCCGAGCACTCTTCAGAGCTGCAGTGTATTCAGGTGAAGTCTTCAGAATTGTGTGGTATGACATAAAGTACGAGGCTGAAAAACAAACGATTAAAGAAAGATGGATTAATAGCTGATACAAGCTTGGGTTTTAACTTAATCCAAGGTTCATGAATTTGTGTTTAACCCTTTTAGTCTTAAGAGTATGGACTTTGGGCCACTAATTCCAATGATTTACAACTAAGTGTGGGCCTAAACTATGAACAGCTACCAATGAATTCTTCATAAACATAACAGCATCTGTTTGAATGACTGTTCAACAAATCCAAAAACACAGTTTTTGTTGTTCTTCAAATTGGTTGGGCGAGTTGCAAGTGTTCTACAAACCAATCACAGAGTCAAGCAATGCAAAATTAATGCAAATTACTTTCAACATGCATTTGAAAAACCCTCTACATAAAAATATAATGTGAATAACATTTTTTGTTATATTTTTGTAGTCATTATTTTTGTCAAGGTTGACTGGTCTCTATTTGTTTGCTATTTATTTAAGTCAACATGATGATCATGATGGATAGGGCAAATATGACAAGGACGCTCAAAAACCACTCTAATGTACTAGTTACAAGTGCAGAACAGGGACTAACCTTGAACAAAATGCTTGTCATCAGGGTTGCCCAACTTGACAGCATTACCATATGCTGCATGGCCACTAAAAAATAAATAAATGACTTCTATCAGTGTTAACAATAAATGGAAAAATTTGGGTACTTGTAATTTGAACTTTAATCGTTGGTACTCGTGATACTCATCATTACAACTTTCACTTATCGCAAAATGACTTCCAAAACGACTCCACTTCAACTCGATTCGACTTCAACTCTGCGCTTCGACTCCTCTTCAATCTCAACTTGCGCAATTCAACCACACAAAAACTCTTCTCGAGCACATGTTCTAGAAAGTTATAGATGGCCACGTGATGACCATAAAAGAAAAAGGACAAAAGTGTTCAAACTCCAATGAAAAACTAAAATGCCACAATTACCTGTTATGCACAGGTGCAACAGTAGGCTTTGTACACCCAGTTGCTTTCTCTTTGATCCTTACCCTCAAAATTGACAAAATTGGGCAAACAATTTGAAGCCACCACAAAATGGTTTCTAAAATCCTTGAAAATGATATGTTCCACAGTGGAACCTTGATTTAACGAACCTCTACATAATGAAGTCCTCATTATAATGAACGTTATTTTTCAGCCCAGTATTAGCGTAATGTATGGAAAAGAACTTTGCTATAACGAACCCTTGATATAATGAAGCAATTTCCCCAGTCCCTTGGCACTTTGTTAAATCAAGGTTCTAATGTACACTGTACTACATGTACATATGCCAATAAATTGCACCTTATCTAAGTAATTTGCTGCAATTTGACCAAACAAATTTTACTGTAAGCAGTTAGGACCAAATATAGGGGAAGGGAACAAACAGAGAGCTAGTAATGAACAAGTCCTCTCTTGTGTGCCAATAACTTGCCTGCATTTTTTCTTACCCTTTGGTACATTTTGTTTCTGGGTTATCCTTGAGGTAAAATGGAAGATATTTATCAAACTGTGCCACAGTTGGCCGCATCCCCTGCTGACTTTCATTCAAACATGGTAGACAAAGAGAATTGTGGACTGAAAGTAGAAACAATGAGCAAAAAATGAGTTTAAACAAGCCCGCCTTGTTTTATTCTGCTACAGATTCAAACAATATCAACAGTATGACATATTAGCAATGATCAAACCAAACACCTATAATATAAAGCAGTGGGGATGCAACAGCAATCTAACACTTGCCTTCCACTAAAAGTGAAACCCATACTTTCCCACTGAAAATTGACAAACCAGATTGTTGTCAGTCGCTAATATAACACTCACAATTGCCATAATTTGATGGTTTAAGATTGCTCCGAACCTATCAGATACTTGTGTAAGTTAACACAGCTTGATCTCTTTGGATTCTTTAGGTGAATAACTCAATCCTAATTTCTAAGGTGATTAAGGTGTTCCAAACAGATACTCCACCAAAATGATCTGCTGGGTGACTATGTTTCAAATGAAATCACTAACCTGTTGCATTACAGAAGGTTGGAGGTACGACTGGCACTGTTTTGTTGTGCTCTGGATCTCGTTTGTACTTCATACGGCAGCAAGGGTCCTGACCACTGGGCCCAATCCAGCTGAAGTAGTCATCTAACCAAGATGACGCTTGGATGGCTATCTTTGATCTAAATAACAAGATCACAAAAAAATTTTGTACCTCATAATGAATGAGCTTATGAGTACAAAAATTATTAAAAAAGTAAAAAGAAAAAATTAATACCTTAATATTATTTTCCAGAACAGCCATTTTTAGTTCGCAGTTGCTATAGCAACTGAGAACTATTGGGGCTGTCCTGGCGTAAACAGTCATGTTAGTGTGTTAACATTTTGGCAGCAAGCCCACAAAGCCATTCAAAGTAAAATCCTTTGAGGTGTAATAGACAAGTTTCAAGGGGCTCTTAACCAAGTTTTGCGCAGTCTCTATGGATGAAGAATAAATCAGAGTGTTTGGATCCTCGAAAATATCGTAGATTTTGATTTGCAAAGACAACGCAGGAAGGAATCGGAAGGAAAAGTTTACTCAGGAGCATGTTAGGACTCGTTGATCTTCAGTTTAGGTTGGCGTTCGCCAGCGGGTTAGGAACAGCTGGACGAGGAAAGAAATTGGTTGTTAAGTTTAGTTGCTGTCGAAAAGATTGTAAAGAAGTCTTTGTGTGTTGATGTTTCTGATCTACAAGTGCAACCATATTTCTTTATGCATAAGTTGTCTGGGGGAGAAAATTGGTCGTGATTAATGAAGTCCACAAAAGGCGATTGTGTATGTTTGCATTTGGTACGGGTTTAAGTTATAAACTATCAAAAAAATCATCCACACCTTACAGAGTTCAAGGACTTTATTGACAGCTTTCAGGTTGAGTTTTATGTGGTTTCCTTTGAGTTGATATAATTATAGTGTATGTTGCTCGGAATTATCGGCCAGTCAGGATTTTCCCCTTACGCGCGATTTAATAAATTTTAAAAATATTCCATGCATCATTGCCAGAAGAGTCCTGACACTTTCCCGTTATTGAGCTCTCCAGAATAGACTGTTATTGAAGTTTTCTTGGTTTCTTCCACAGTTTAGTTTTGTAGTTCCCACAGTTGAATGTATTTGTAGTTATGACATTGATCTGATGATTTACTCGTTTTTCTGAACTTCCCAAATGTTTGTTCTTTGATGATCACCAGAAAGATTGTTGAAATCCTTGTCATTAAGCTGCAAAAATGTTTCGTGTTTTCTCTCGCTTAACCTTTTAGAACGATCATATTCGTGAGGTTTTCCTGACACGAAAGCTATATTTAAATTTGATTTTCATAATTCAATTAGTAGAATGTTTACATACGTGTAATGTTGGCATGATTTCTGACACGAAAGTAAAATTTTGTCAATCACGAGTTTTTAAATAAACTCAAACAACTTATATACACGCAAAAACTAGCCCAACGTCTGTTTCTCCGTAATTATGTAAGTATTCTTCTACATTCATCCTGTTGTTACGAAAAAAAAAGATTTCCCAGACTTATGATAGCATATTTCTTTTCAAATGCCAGACTACGTTTTAGTGGTTTCCCCGTTTTAATTTTGAGCTGCCTGTTACCCATTTAATGGTGACGCTCTCTATCATGGAACCAAATCCTGCTCCTGATAACACTGATATACACTGAACAACAAAGACAGCAGAGACAAAATAGTAGTAACATCTAAAAAACAACTGCGAACTATCCGAACGGATCCGCTCGTTAAAACACTATCAACTATTATTTTAACCCTTTCACTCCTCGACCAAGTTATGGTGAGATGACTTGTTACTCTAACTTTTTAATCTGTTGACAAAATCCTACGGTGTGACCATCCAAATGAAATCTCTTTAGCAGAATTTTTGCATAGGACTATTTATTTCTTAGGATTTTATGAAACGAAATTTGGAAATTTTTGGTGAATTGTTTTGCTTTGGCCACCTTAGGAGTGAAAGGGTTAACTTCTACATGTTTTATTCTGTATGCTAAGCTTCAAAGTTACACCATTTTTTTCTTTCTATTAGTAATAAACTTTACTGTGAATCGCTTTTTAACAAGTTGTATTGTTTACTTTATTGACACCGCACCCCTCTGGATTTCAGCTTCGCTTTCCGAGCGAGGCACGACGTGCCGAGTAAAAATAAGGACAAGGGAGGAAACTTATACCATGTGATCTCGATTGATGTGCAGCGCAGCACACGGTGACGGAAGTGATCGTTACCGGGAACAGAAAAGCAGTGGACCGTTACTAATGCAAAGTTCAAAACATCACAGGCGGAGGCAGTTTTAAAAATGGCGAGTTCGCCCTTGAAGAGGAAAGCTTCGTCACAAGAAAGCCAGCCTGAGCGGAAGAAATCGAAACTCTCGAACAGGGAAAAACACGTTTTCGTATCTAAATGGTAAGTGTTTCGACGATCTGCTTTCAGTTTAAAAGGTGTTGACGGGCCAACACCACTCCTGTACAGTTCGTACGTGGTATTTTCTAAGCCTTTATAGCTTAGCTCTAACTAAAATGTCTTTGAGAGGCTTCCCTCTTCTGTACGATAAGAGAGGAGGCTCCTTGAAAATTTCTTTTAACCGTAGATGGTTTTGTTTAAGGTACCATTTCTCTTTTATGATATGTTTGAGACCAGATAGTGCTGGGCAGTATTGCGTTACAAACAGCAATATTTGAGAGGAAAGTCTCAAGCTGTGATATGTTTGGAGGGTTTAATAGACGTTAGATGCTTAGAGCCGTTTAAAAAACTTTGTACCATCGTGTTTGCTAGCGCTGGTTGGCACTTAGTATGGTTTTTTGGGCTCAGTTTGATTGCAAGATCTCTAGAAGCCTCTAAATAAGTGATGTCATCTGAAAGGATCCGTTAAATTTTTAAGAACGTGATTTGATGGTTGCTTGCAGTTTTCCGCAAGACATGTATGTTTCTTTATCACGGATGTAACCTGCGATCAGGCCGAATTTTAGCATCGCTCTCATATTCTCTTACGTTGGTCGCTCGCTAAAATAGGGCCTGGTACAAACTCTCACAGGAATTCATGTCGGCGGCCAAATTTTAGGCGGGAATCGCGCAATCTGATTGGCCCTTTAACAACAGAGCTGTCAACGGAAGTAAATTGTCTACGAGACTCGCTCACAATTTCGATCCGACCGCCATCGCCAAGGAACAACCAAAGAACAAGTCTGCCGAAGTAAAATGTGTTGCTCTAATAAATTCTCGTCGTTCTAGGAGGATTGTCGCCATTTCTTTCTCTCCTGAGAATGGCGTTCGGTTTGACGCAAGCTGTCTCTCACCTGGAGCAGAGAAGTACAGCAACAGTGAAGTATGTATTCCGCTTTATCGCATCGTGTCTCGGAATTTTCATTTGACCGCTTTCAGCTAGTATTGAAAATATGAATAGAGTAGTAATTTTTTCCGCGTTTTACGAAACAAAACGAACAGCAGACGAACAAGTATCTTTCACCAGGAATGATCAACAAGTCAACAGATAATTCGGTAAATTTAACGGTAAACTGATGTTTGTCGAGAGCCGCAATCAAATCGTAATAACGATTTTCAGTTTATTCATTCAGTGTTTAATACTTATGTCGCTTTATTGATCTCTGACATTGACATCAAAGAATCTGACTAGTTTTATAATAAATGTTCTTCGTTTTAAAATTCGCTGCTGTTTAGAGATAGAATTCGCTGCTAATCTTAAATATTTATCACTTCTGGAACTAAATTAAATTACAAAATACTCGTTTGTTTATAAACAGTTTTATTTATATCTTTATTGGTATTTGTCTTGATTGCCCAAGGTTTTTTATGCAGAAAATCGGTGACAAATGCGAAGAGAATATTTGCGGATACCACCTGAAATGGGAAAGGATTCAAGCATGCGGCGTATTTTGGTACATAACAACCTCGTCGTGTTTTGAATTTTCATTCGGTTTCAGCTCAGATAGAGCAATCATGTACAATACCGGAACCTTCAAGTTAGCAATCGTGTAAATTTGAGTGCTAGTGCCTAGAAGATATATTGTAGCCTATGATTTTCTTATTTTTGCCGACATTTGCGTGACTTTTTGTGAATTGCCGTTATGGGAAATTTGAATACCGAGGATCGTGCAAGCAGGAGAAATTTTGATTGGCTGTTTCGTTTAATGTCAGTCAATCAAAAAAGTGGGTGGTAGACGTTCCGTAGAAGAATTGTATCAGGCTCTATTTTTCGTTTCGCCCGTCCCGCCTGAATGTTTCACCGAGCAACGAAAATAGAGCCTGATCGCAGGTTATCAATGTCATGTCTAGTCTAAAGGATCAAAGTTAATCAGTGATTGTTATAGTCTCGGTTGATCTTATAAAAGCTATGGCTTCTTGAGTTGTCGTTTTAACTCCACTTTCGTGGTTATGGTTGAAATATTCTTGGAGCTAAAACATTGTAACTCCATTGTCTCATGGCGTTACTAGCATCCAGCATATCAGATAGATCTCAAGCAGTCTAACTGCGCTAAGTAATTCTCACCGAGAGGTCATGACGTTGTTAGACTTTTCTCTGTCTGGATTTTCTAAACCTCCATTTATAAAATCTGCAGCAGTTAAAATGCTTGTTAAGTCTCATGGATGCTTCTCGTGAATGCATTGTGTTATTTCTCAAGCAAGACTGCAGTTTCGACTCTTTCGTGAGTCTCGTCAGTTGTTCCAAGATACACTCTAGGAATGGATGAGTCTTAACTCAATTCATTCTGTGGCTGATACAGATCTGGAATTTCAAAACATTAACCAAAACACTGCGAATCGAGGAGTTTTTCTTTCGTAAATAAAGACCCACGATCTCCAAGTCGACTAAATTCCACGCCGCGAACTGTGCGTGTTTTCCCGGACAAAAGAAGATCATAATGCGCATAATTTCAATCCGACCATCCAAATAAGGGCATGGGTTACCATGGCTCCCAACAGGTCAACTTCCGCTTTCGATCAAATCACCATATTTACGTCATTTCCGTCACCGAGCGTTACGGTGCACGACCGACAGAGCTGAATAACGCACTGCGCATGTTCGTTACGTCAGTGCTCTCCTCCACTCTCGTCCCCAGAGCTGCGATCCTTTCGGCCAGCGCCACGGATCGCAGTTCTGGATTGTGGAAAATTTGTGAATGAGTCAGTTTCTTGTTAATTGTGCTCGAAATCGACAATAAATTGTTGAATATTTTGTTCTTAATGCCGATTTAGAGCTGGGAGATGTTAAAAGAAGAATTCGGTGTCTTTGGCGATATCATTAAGGTAAGTAAAGTTTTCGTTCAATAGAAATTGTGGCTGAAAAGCTTTTTATTTTATAAAGCTGTATTGCGGCAAGTCGAAGTGTCGTAAAGCGATTGTGTCACGGTTCATAAAGATACCTTATTCTCTTACAATGAACTTTTAAAATTTTATAATTGGAAATTTTTAAACTTGTAATGAAAGCAAGTTGAAAGATACACCAATACAAATATGTGCTTAATTTTAATTCAACTAACACCGACCATAATTTTTGTTCAATGGCGGTGTTGCTCCGTAAAAACCACGTCTTAATTTAAGATGTTTCTATCGAACGAAAGCTTTACTTACCTCAGTGATAATAATGTTATTGGAATTTTTGACAGTTTACTCTTGTCTGAAGCGGTGCCATGCATATGACACGAACACCTGTTGTTGTCTTTCTCGAGTTGTTTTCTGTGGCGCTGACAAGCGAGCGATTCAACATTTACTTGACCAACACAACAAAGTTTAGCCTGAGTATCAGGCTTTCCGGGAGAAAGTCGTTATAAATCGCCTTGGAATTCACTTGCCCGTGGACTTCCACATTTAAAGCAATTTTCTTGGGCCGACACGAAAACAGAGGAAAAAATAAAAGTCCCACAACCAATAAATCATCACTTGCAACTTTCGCGATAAAATAAAGCGACTGGGACATGTAACTGTAAGCACAATTCGTAAAATCTCGTTTAAGCCAAAATTTCACAATTTTACCGATGAAAACAAAATTTTTTCAAACTGAAATAAGATACAATATGGTATTGGCTGTCCAAAAACACACAGACTTTTCTTAACCACGCAACACTGTGCTTAACCAACGGGTTTGTTTACCGTACGAGAAAATCCCACAAATACTGGCCATTTTAAATAGCCCGCCAGGTCTGCCAAGTCGGGTTCGCGCGCAGTCGCCCGCGTTTCGCACCGCTGACCATTCAGCGTTATTCAGCTCCGTCTGCACGACCATTCTCGTTCCCAGAGCCTATGATCTGTTCAGTCAGCGGTGGGATCGTAGGGCTCTGGTATCAGCCATTACCGGATGTCGTGAAATTCACGACATCCGGTAGCGCATGTCTAATTCGTTAAGGTGCTATTGCGCCTGCTCTATTCTCGTCCGTGGAGCTCTGGGCATGACAATTCTGACAACAGCCGAGAAATTTGAATTCCTATCGATCGAGTCATGGTGTCAGATCGACTAAAAGCTGTTCGGGACCCTCTAAATCTCCTGCCATTAGCGGAAAACCCGGAAAACCCGGAGCTTTAAAAGGAACAAACTTAAGAAGCTGCCTTTCGAGCCGTAGTTGTTCAGAAGAATGATTGTCTCTGCATTTCTCTCACGGGTTTTGGATTTGTATCTTGCCTGAATAAAGGTATTGCCTTTGCGTTATACTGAATTGTACAGTTATTTTATCACATACATCTGGTTTCTGATGTGTGAGAATGTCAACTGTGCACTTATCGTTTCGCCACTAAATGCTACATTGTATTACGTTTCACCCCATCGAAAATTTCCAGAAGCACTTGGCACCCAAGTTTTTAAACATCGACATCAAGAGGTCATTACAAAAGTTGACGAGACAGTTACATGTAAGTTTATTTATGGACAAGCTGTAGTTTTGTAGAAAATGCTGTAGCGAGAAAAGAATCGCTGGCATTTAGCGACAATCTCTAACACTTTGAATTCTTACGTGCTTAACCAAACAGCAAAATTTGGTCGCTCAATCTGCCTACGTCACATTCTTTGCGTGGAAATTGATCAAGTCAATATATTTTAAAATTAATGCCTTGATTAATTCAACCGGAAATAAAACGTTATGCGTAAAAGCCGAAAAATTTTAACGCTATTACGCATACAGTTTGAATGGGCCAATCAAAAAAAATAAATTTTTGGCCGTTACCAGAGCTACAAGAGACGTAATTTAAAAAAGCCGCGTAGCTCTGGGGACGAGAATGGTGCACGACGGCACATAGTACGAAAGCGAAGCGTGGAAGCCGTAAATTCCGCTCGGCGAAAACACGTTTTTCGTCATTTTTAGACACCTTTTTTCCACATTTGTTGAGAATAGGTAAATTCTAGACCAGATTCTTAAAATTAGGCATTTTGGCGAATTTTCTTACGAGATAGAGGGATTCGAAAAATCAGCCCCAATCTGTTTCTTCCCTTGTCGTATTATTTAGTGTTAGTCGATCTCAGTGATCCTAAGAGCCCACAGTAATTTGACCTGCGGTAAAAATATAGGTAACGCAAGTAATGCAAGTTCGCAGCAAATTATGTCGGTTGCCTTTCGCAAGGAAAACTACTTCGCTCCTCTGGACCCTGTGTACAAATATGCTAAAAAACTATTATAAAAATATCGTAATATTACACGCTACAAAAAATCAACTGATTTACATGATTGCCGTGTGGGAGCCTAAAGAAGAAAAGTAAGCTTTTGCCTTCTTTTTGAAAACCCCCAGGGAGTTACATTCTCCAAGATCCTGTGGCAGAGAATTCCATAAAGCGGCACCACTATAAGAGAAGCTGCGCTTCAGGTACTCTGTTCTAGGCTTAGGCAATATTGTTTGTCGAGTTTCCTAAGCCATAATGAGAAATGCCCTGGGTCACACTGCCAAAATAAAGCTTCTACTACTCATACTTACTGCTCAGGACTAAGCGAGGCAACATAGATTTGCTGCACCAGGGAATTTGAGTTGCACCCAGCAGAACCACAGATCATGTTTTGTCCAACTGCATGTTCATAATCATAACCCCCATTTACGACAAAGTACACGGGGGGACCAACATGAAGGAAGTCTTTCATGTCCCTGAACCAGTTTAGAACATAGGAATCCTAAATGAAGAGCAAAACAATTGTTAATACACAAGCCTTAGTAAGATGTACACTGTGGAGCGGCATTGCATTAATTGACCAATGTTTTGACAACTTGTTTGACATTTGCATTGTAAGACAAGTAGCAAGAAACATTCCGGGAAAACTGCCGTGTATCACAACACCCTGCAAAGGCCAAAAACTTTGCATCACAAAGAGCTGTCATAAAATAAATCAACTGATTAATTCTGATGAACAGAACTGATCTGTACTGTTGTTTTATTTTATCCCTTTTTACCCCGCAGTCAGGATGGGGTCTAGTAATACCCGTTCTTTTTATTCATTAGTTTTTTGGGTGGACACTTGCCCCAGACCTCCGGTTTTTGCTCGGCCAAACAAATAGCTGTCGCAAACGTTTGGTCAACAAAAGCATTATCTTCATGAAAGACGGTGTAAAAAATTACTAAGGATGCACTGCAACAAAAATCGTTTCGACGAGAGCAAGGACAAAAATAAAA
The DNA here is from genome assembly GCA_964017195.1 of Siderastrea radians. Lineage (NCBI taxonomy): Eukaryota > Metazoa > Cnidaria > Anthozoa > Scleractinia > Rhizangiidae > Siderastrea > Siderastrea radians. The sequence goes on along the minus strand of OZ024898.1, from coordinate 39,164,866 downwards.
TACTAACTACCTTTGAAAGGCACCGATTCAATCGGGTTACTCGGACCAGAGCACAACAAGGTTAAATATTCAAGCGTGAAATGCAAGCATTTTTGGCAGTTTTGCTTTACTTCCCCGAAATCTTAAGGGAACGTTGTGTAGAAAAAAGTACAAGAAATTCAATGGAGTTGACTTTTCTTCAACACGAGCAAAGACGAAGGTGCTAGCGAGCTTTGAAGCTGGCATGAATTCCCCTAACTTGCTGAGGCATGTAAACATTACATCATTGAAACACAGAAGCCGATTCCGGGAAGTTCCTTGCTTTTGCCAAATCATTCATCGAATCATGGCCTAAAAGTAGACTTACATTTCCTTTTTCAGTAGATAACCGTTCCCTTCAGATTTTAGGATAATTTTTCTTTATCAATAAATCTATCTTAAGTTCCGCGCCCTTGTTATTTAGAATTACACTGAGATGTCAGTTCGTTAAAAAAAAAAAAAACGTGACGTAACTGAGTCACGCTATGGTCAAAACTATTTCGTCACATTCTTCTTTGCAAGTGCCAGAACAGGTGGACGACCAAGGAATGAGGGATGGAAAAGGTGTTCATACTATTAGGGATTCATGTTACCACAAGGAGAAGGGTGCAGAGAAGACGTGGGGTGGGGGGGGGGGGGGCAGCAAACACGTCAAAGGTAAGAAAACACACCAACTTCAAAATTTTACACCGCTTGGGCTCATATCTTGAGTGACCATAATGCATTTTGCACCCCAACGGGAGGGGGAAAATACCCCTGGGGCTTTTCTTGTTGTAGTTTAAAATGTTTCCTTCAAGCCTAACTGGAAGGCCAACCTTTCTCCCAAACGTTTAAAAGATTAATTAGACAACAACTTGATCCTGACCTTAGGGAGTGCAAGTTCTTGATCAAGGCCCACGTCAATCTTTGGAGTAACAGCAATACTGAAGAACAGCAAACCCGTGAAAAGGGCAATCTACAGGAAAAAAGACAGAAATTTCAGTTTAATTTCTTGTTACAGTAATACTACATAAATTATTAAGCAGATAAGTAAGAAGAAATATGTGGAAGTAAAAATATATACATGTACAAAAGTGAACTGTACATGAAAGAACATCACAGCTGTGAATGCAAATACTGCAAATGATCTAATAAACACCCAAGGCATTTATTAAACTCTCAGGATTTTCTGAGGGCATTATTAGATATGAGGCATTTATTATGACTCCCCAATCAAGTATTAAACTAAATGTCTAACTTTTCTTAAATTCAAAGGCTGCTAGATACAATGAAAGTGAAAAATAACTACATTACAATGTTAGTTCACATAGTTCTTGGAACTTATAGCACCAAATCATCATTTACAACATTTAATTTCACTGTCCTTGTCAATATTGGAATGATTTCATCTTATTAGCTCACCCAATTTAACCTGCTCTTCGCAAAAGGCATTTACTAGACAGGCACGTTTACATGTATTAGATACAGGAAGCGTTTATTGGAGAGGGGTGTTTACCTAAAAATGTCTATTTCAGAGGGGTGTTGATTGGATTCGAGGCGTTTATTAGAGAGTGGGCGTCTAGAAGATCATTTACTGTAACTATCACCGACTCACATATTGGCCAGCTCCCGGCCAGTTGCCTTAACCATTAAAGCCCCAATATTAACATACATGTTCTCCTGACAGTTCTCTATATGTTTCTTTTGGTACTAGCTGGGAGAATTTGCTTACACATCAAGACATCTTATCCTTGGTGATCATTTCTTTATTTCTCATGACCTACATGTATGATCAAGTTGTGCTACTGTAAGGAGAAATAAGGTGCATGTCACTATAGGGGTAGGGGTACAAGCCTGAATGTTTTTTTTTTGGGGGGGGGGGGCACAACTGCTTAGGTTATGTTTTTCTTACTTATTAAATAAAAAGAAAATAGGGAAATTATAATTTTGAAAAAGACCTGTCATTCTAAAAGGATATCAGATATAATGAAGATGAACCACAATAATGTGAAAGGCAGTTTAATTGCTGAGCAAGTGTTGAAGTAAACGTGGAAACCATTTAACCTTCACAGTGCACCTGTCAATAAGCAACTTACCACTACAGGTCGTACAAAATCGGAGAGCAGCACCTCAGAGAAATACTTCATGACTATGTAAACATTACAAGAGATCTCTTCAGATGTACTTTTCTTGGGTTCCTTGATGCAGCACAAGATGTCCAGGCGGTTGTTCTCTTGGCGTTTAGAATCAAGTGATAAAAGGGCCACAAAGGCTGTCACCTGAAGAAGGAAATCGAAGAAGACTGCTGTGGCTGCATACAGAGAGAATATCCTCACTGCTGGCATTGTTGATAAAGCACCTATAAATTATTTTAAGAAAATAAAATGTGTAAGTATTAATTTAATTTAAAAATCATTTCAAAAAATTGCTTCTTTTAAAACAATCAACTGAACCTAGTTAGAAAAGTATTGCTTGGTAGCTTTTATTTAATTTTATGGTTGCATCTTATGGTTTCAACCAGAAACTCAAAAACAGCCCTTTCGGGAGTGTATTCATGCCTGCTTTCTGAATGTTAAAACAAGTATTACGTCCCAATTTCTGGCAGCTGGTATAATTTCACCCAGTATCCTTGCTTATTATTTCACCCTGTCACAATTTCATGGTAGTGCATGTTGCTTGTCAGAATTTATCCTTCAAGGACCTGAACAACCTTGTACAGCATCATACAAAAGTAATGTTCAGTTGCTTTCATTTGATTGGTGACACTCAACAATCTCAGATTTAAGTTACACTACAGAGCAGGCCCCAGTTGTTCAAAAGGTGGATAGCCCTATCCACTGGATAAATCGCTATCCAGTGGATAAGTGTTAGGGAAACCAATTGCGTTATCCACTGGATAGAGATTTATCCGGTGGATAGCGCCATCCAACTTTTGAACAACTGGGGCCAGAAGTACAGGCTCAAAGTTAAACCTAACAGTGAATGATGATTATCTACAAAACACAGCACGGCTTGTCTTTAAACCTTTAAGCCCCCAGTGGTGACAAGTAACACTACTTTATAAAGGAAATGGTCACCAATGTGAAAATGTCTGAATGTTTAAGCAAATTCTCTCAATTAGTACCATAAGAAATGTATGGAGAACACTGAGGAGAACGTGCATATTGATACGAAAACTCACCTAACGCAAAAGCCACTGACTCAGACAGGGAAGTCAACAACATGCTTGGTGCAACCTCTCCAAGGACACGCCCAACTTTATGAGGGGTATCCTCATCAGCATAGCGACTATGTCGTTGGTAGTGCTGAACCAGGATAAAGATGTTGTCCACACCCACAGCCAAGACAAGGAAGGGAATAACCTCAATGATAATGAGTGTGGCTGGTTCACCAATATAACTCCAGAAGCCAAGCGAAGCCCCTACTGAGAACAACACTATAAAGATGCCACTAAGTCCCAGTGTAACCTTGGAGTCAATCTGAAAATTCAGTGGAAAAACAGTAATAAGTTCATCTCTAGACATTATCCTTTAAGTAAACAATTTAAAATCATTTCTCATGACAAGTCTTACTCTTTTGAAACAAAATTTGAAACAAAATATCCTTTTCTATAAAGTGACCTAATTGGTTGTTATGGTCAGTTAAGTCACTTGATGACAACAGGCTTCACTGAGAATCTGCTAGTTAGCAAAATTGCTAAATTTTGTGGGGGGGGGGGCTCGATAAGAATTTATTTGATTGATTTTATTACTATTTGAGGGATATTACTTATTCTCCTAACTAGATAGAAAAGAAAGTAAGCTTAGTCTGAAAATTAATTACTGAGATGTATTTAGGATGTTTATCATAAAACTTCCTTAAAGTCACTAAGGGCCTTTCCTTTGTACATCCCTTTAATTTTGGACCTCAAGTTATAGCATCCTGTATCCTAATTTCTGCGAAGACTTGGAGCATAATTTCTTGTAGTCAATATAGAAAGTACTGTTAGAGAGCTATTTCATTTTGGTGCATGTTTCTTTGGAATCTGCTGAATTACGTCACTTGGTGATCGTAAAACCAAGAAATACTCAGAAATTCAATGGCCGCTCATGGAAGGAAAAGATTTAAGACACTACTTACCAAAATTGTACTACAATCTCTGTACTGTCCTAACGCCACAGTGACATACAGAAACATAATAAGGTAGCTGACTATAATAGTATATATGTCTGTATCACTCTCGCGGTCCAGCTCATCCTGAATGGAACGTTCTGCACTGTAACTTATGTTCAGATTATCATTTTGGGGGTCGTTGACATAATCATGCATGTATTTTAAAAATTCCTTCTCCCACGCCAACGCTTTAGTGAGCTTGCTTTTATCCTTATGGTTGTTAACAACAAAAGTGATAATCAAAGTGGAAGCATTCTCGTATGCCGTGCCATTAAAGCCGCCCAATACAATCTTGGGGTCAACAGGCCCTCCATATGCACCAAGACATGGTTCTTCAAATTTCCTATCAGGTGATGTTGGAGAACTGAAAATAAAACATCACATAAAAATTATTATAAATTGCAATCAAAAATCCCATGCAAAGATTTATGGTAGCCTGTGTGGGCCAAAAGGGGAGAAAAAGGGGGGTCATCAGAGTACATATCTGGTCATTTTTTTTATTGATGTTTACATGGTAACATCAGGAATTGAGTTTATCCCTATCCTATGAATGAATAAGCCATGTAAGTAAATGCAAAGCTATTTTCATCCTGGGTTAATACCAGTATTAGTAGTGGGGGCACGCACAGCAGTGGTTAGCACACTGGACTTCAGATCTGAAGGTGGGTGGTTTGAAGCCTAGTCCCTGCTATAGAGTTGTCTCCTTAGACAAGAAACACTGCCTCTATTCACCCAGGTGTATAAAATGGGTATTGGCGAAGTACTGCTAGGGTAACCCTGCAATGGACCAGCATCCCATCCAGCGGGGAGTAGCAATAATCTCAATAGCTTCATGCTACAGAAACTGGAGTACACTCCAGCAGCATGAGCCTCCTTGGTTTGTAAGTGAATTTACCTACCTTCACCTATCAATATATTATTAATAATGTCTTGAAGGGATCATTTTGTCCCAGAAAGAAACAGTCATCTCAGGATGAAACGACAGGTACTTAAAGCTAAAATTGGCCCCCTCTGCAGGGGGAATGCTATCCCTAGATGAAATTTATCATCTTTGCTCTCTGGCCCTAAGTGTCTTTCTTAAGACCGTTTGTGTTTATATACAAGTGGGACTTTGTCCTTCAGTGGTCATGAGAAGGAGGTAGCTTACTTTTGAGCAGTAGCATGACAGCAGAGTATTTATTGTAAGCTGTGTTTTTTACTTTCAATTTTCATTCCAAATTGGGGGTGCAGTTCATCTGAAACAACACCTGGAAACAGTCTGAAACATTTTCCACAAGAATGCAGCCTACTTCCTTATTTCAATCAAACCTTTGGTTTCTAAGTTTTCCCTGTAATCACTTAAAATAACATGTTGTTTGTTGCCCAGAAAAGAAACAGCTTTGTTGAAGTATTTTGCAATATTTTTCAAACAAAAATTCAAAGTGCCCATGAAGTAAAAATTAAGTTCAGCTTCCATGTAGTTGAAAGACCTTTCAAAATGAACAAGAATGGTGTTTTCTTGTAATTATTATATTCTCTCATTCTAGAGATAGTCAAGTTAAAAAGATGCAAATGACGACGTCACTTTGAAAGGCTTAACTTAAATAAGCTTAACTTAGTCTTTACTTCAGAGGCACTTTAACCCTCTAAGCCCTACCAGTGGTAAAAATGAAATTTCTCTTTACATTATCACTGCTTGTTCAAACATTCAAGTGATGAGAATAAAGAAAGTGATCACCAAGGATAAGATGTCTTGATATTTAGACAAATGTGACCATGAATGGGAAAACGTACCTTAACAATTATCCGTTAAACAGGCAATACCGTTAAGCATCCGTTAACTATCCGTTAGAAAGCTTTCTCAAAAACATTAGAGGTGTTAGCCTAACCGTTAAGGTCAGACCGTTAAAATGGACAGTGAAACCGTTAAAAAAATCTATTTATCCATTAGCTGTTAACTTAAGACCGTTAGAACGGACAGAGTAACCATTAACAAAAATTCTGTATCCATTAGAACGGGTAGCAGAGCCGTTAGGGAAAATTAGCATCCGTTAAACAAGTAATGTAGCTGTTTGACATCCGTTAGAATGGCATTGCATCGCTTGAAGTCAAGAATAATCAAATCAAATGTGCGTCTTGTTAGGTACACTGTGTAAAACGCAAGCCAAAACGGAGAGCTGCATGAATGTGTGCGACTTCTTTCGAAGTTATAATTATTTTAAAGTGCTACGTGTACTGCGATAAAAAATACACGTCTTCTTTTCCCTTTAAATTTATTTTGAAATAAATAAAGCACAATTTGCTGTGACAAAATGGTCCCAAAATGGAAGAGGAACTTTGTTTTATTTCACAAGTTGCCGATCCGAAATTAGCCTGAACGCCTGGAACAGGCTAATCCGAAATTTGCATAAGTTGTTTACTGTGTTTGTGGTGTAATTCAAAACGGCGAAATAGCCATGTCGAAGGTTTGACGATTTTTTTTTTGATTTGATGCGCTGTTGACTCTGACTCTGAATCTTAAAGAAACCAATTCTGAACAAAGTGACAAAAACAATCTTTTTTCTGATGAAGCCAGCCCCAGCTGAATTTCGTTCCAGTCGCTCGTCGCTATAAGTGATGTGACTTCAAAAGTTACCGCTTTTGCGTGCACTATGAAAGCGGTATTATGAAACGTAAACTTTCTCGCGAGCAAATTTGAATTGGGTAAAACGTTTTTAAAACTGGAGAGAAAACTACAATTCAGAACCAGTAACTATTAGTATAAGATGAAAACTAGTTCACTAACGAGTTTGTTTACAAGCACATTGAACTGCTCATTAGCCGTGATTGGATTAGTCCGTTTGTGTGACATCCAGAAATTTGCATCAGATTACATTCAGTGCTTGTCTAGATGATCTCGAAGTGAAGATGGAAAGTCAGACGCGATAGTTGTTATTAAACTTTGATTGCGTTTTACAGAAATACTTTTCTTCAATTGTAAATGGAATCAGCAATTTGTGCGTCGTTTTATTTAGCATCGTGATAGATAAGATTGCTCAACAGATCAGTAACATCGGACTACAAGCTTTTAACTGCTGCACCTATCCGTTCGTCGACAGTTGTATTGACGCTAACGTCCTACTAGCTGTTAGGTACTTTCACGGTATCTGTTAGATTTTTTTCTCAACCGTTAAACGGCTCCAGCCATCCGTTAGAGCAAATTGTGCAACCGTTAAAATGTTTTCAGTATCCGTCACGCATATCTAGCTAGCCGTTAGAATGTTAGGACAAAACGTTAGAACGTTTTGAGGATCCGTTAGGCAAAATTCATTAGCCGTTAGAATGCTGGGACAAAGCATTAGAATGCGTTGAAGGCTGTTAACTATCCGTTAGTTTTTACCCGTTTAATGGATAAGCATCAAAGTACGTTTTCCTGTTCACGGTCACAAATCTTCCTCACTAGTTCCATGAGAAATGTAAGGAGAACAGTAAGGAGAATATGCATTTTTATATCAGGGCTTAAAGAGTTATAAACTTTCCAACTTGGGGTGCTGGTTACAGGTATCTCAGGGTGTGGTTTATTCTCCACTGTTTACAATACCAAGCAGAAATAAAAAGTAACAATTATGGTACCTTGAGCAAAACAACAGGTGGTCATGGAAGTCGGCTAAAAAAAAGTCAAAAGATAAGCTGTAGTTGCTACACTCATAACCCATGAGAGTTAGGCACTTGTTCAATTTTGTTTGGTTGTTCTGGAAATACTGAAAGATGCTTTGAATTGTGCACTTCTTTGTCTGTGGTGCTAGTGGCTGAAAACATATGTCCTCCAACGTGATGGAATCATTTTCACCATACGGAACCTTCATGTTGGTGATGTTATTCTGAAGTTCAAGTACCTGCAGAGAGAAAGGTTACTGCATAAGTTCCCTTTGAAATTGTTAGATGTGTTCCAGTCAAAAGTAATCATGCATTGAACTTTGAGTTTATGCTGTTAACATTTTTTAGAAGGGCCGGAAATTCAAAGTTTCATGTCCCACAACTTCTGACTGGATCCACAATTATTTCAATAACTTCCTTCACTTATACCACTAGTACTGTCAAACAAGATTAAGGGAATTAAAACTCTGTCATCCTGCAAGTTTAATCTTTTAATCTGAACAATAATATTATAAATGTAGTTGAATGTTACCACTTTTTAAGACAGCTAACCCAGTGTGCATAATCTGCTGTAACTTTTAAGCTTGGTTTTCTCAACTGACAACAGAACAATTGTTTGCTCTTTTCTCTTTAATCCTAATGATCAGGTAACTAATGATAACTCTTATCCAGCAGATAGATTTTATCCACTTGCATCATCTCAGTCGTTCAAAGCTTGGATAGTGCTATTCAGCCGCTATCCAGTGGGTACAGTACTGGACAGAAGTAATCTAACAGGGTAATCTAACCGTTAAACCCAATTAATGGAACGTGTTCTCCTTGGTGAGGTGTACACTGTCGGTAATTCCCTAATTTTTAGCCGGCAATCTTGACACAAAATATATTATTCTGTGTTCATTTTGTCTTTGAGATCTCAAGTATTCTACAGGTTGTTTCCCATCTTTTTCCCACTACCATGACGGCTTTCAATCCTCTCTGATGTCACTCAGATCAGCTGTTAGGTTTTGGGTCCTTCACAAATCGGTGCCCTTCTGAATTTGTTTTTAATCGATTTTACGTACGATTCACAGCATATTTCGAGGAAATTTCGACAAGAAGTTCCTTAGGTCAAACAAAAGTTTGCAAGGTCAATCGAAAAATCGAGGAAACGAATTTTCGAATAAGCATAAGATCGGTTTATCTTCCAGGTCATGACTCGGAGAAACACTTGTTGTTGCCGCTCACAGGTGTGAGAAACAGCATCGTAACTCGGGTGAAAGGGAAGGATAGAACTTAAGAAGTAACGCTTGTATTTACCAAAATTATTGCCATTTATAATGCTTAAGTCAATATATTAGTCTTTGCAGAAAACCAAAAAAATTGGAAGGAAACTCTGCGAACTGTAAAAAGGTAATTTGAGACAAATTACTGAATGCATTATTTGCATAAGCGAGATGTAACACATGCAATGAACAGTTCTCCACGCCGTCAACAAGAGCAAATCGCTCTCTTCAGCTGCACATATGTTGCTGAAAATATATTTCTATCTTGTTTCTTCAAGTATTACTGTTTTGCTGCGAAAATGAAGTTGCAACTACGCAAACATCTTGGCAAGTTCACAGCAGACATTCCAACATGACCATAAGCACGTGGCATCTGAGCTTTGTTTTTCTCATCTGGCAATGAAGGGTTGATGCACAGTTTGCTGTAACTGTAGCTTTTGACTTTCTATTTCTATGTCTTGAATGGAATAAAAAGCTGAATTCAGTCTGCTCATCCTCTATCAGTGTAGCAGACACAGTTGAATCGAATACATTTGTGAACCGGTTGTTTACATTTTATCTGACAAGTGCGTGATGTCACGTTGGTCCCCGGCGTTGATCTTGCAGCAAGGGACGGTTTGCTGGTATTCCACTACCAAAATTTTTGTTAAACGTGACTTTTTATTTTGATATCTCCTTTGTTCTAAAAATGGTTTCATCGATTTTTCAGTTGGCCTTGTGAAATTTTACTTCACCTGGCGAATTATCCTCAAAATAATGTCACGCGAACGCTGCAAAGATTGGCTTTACAGTATTGTGCAAAAGTAATGCAAGCGAAATGCGCGAATTTCGTTCTTTGTTCTCGCGAACTTTCGCTAAGTTCGCTCGAAAGTTCGAGCATAAATTCAGGGCGTTTCGAGCAAAATTTCGCTTAAACAAAGCGCGATAATACGGCAATATTTCAGGACGTCAACGAAATTTCGAGATCATGAGCGAAATTTCGGTAACCAGTTCAAAAAATTTCGCTGAGCCTTGAACAGCGACACCAGCGTTCGCGCAGTTTCCTTCACGATGTATGCCACTGAACAATCTTGTCAAGATTGCCAATCAAATGAACTGAGTTACACTGTTTTGAAATGAAAACGAAGGCAAAACACTCTAGTTTTGTGCAGTTAAGTAGCTTACAAATGTAAGTAAACTCATCACCAATGACTCATCCAAGGACGACAATTTAATCAGTCATAAACACGAGACATGTTGAACATGCAGAATCAAGTTTCGTTCGCATTTCGGCGATCCACGCATTTTGCAAACCGACATCAGTGTTCTGATGTAGTTTAAACTTGATAGAACGGAGATATCCAAGTTTTCTACGAATATAAACGTTTCTTTGCCCTTACATCGACATTGAAAACGCGAACTCTTCTTTGACAGGCAAGACAAAACAAGACTTGGGGGGGGGGTACAAGTTCATTAAAACCACGTGCATGATGTCACGGCCGATTGTCTGATGGTCTTTGCATCTTTACCACTTTAATTTCCCAGCGAAACAGGAATACTCGAAGAAATAGCATAGAAATATATTTTAAGCAACACCATCGCCTTTCAAAACAGCTGAGAAAGCAAATTGCTGTCTTGACAGCTTTGAGATCTATTCATTGCGTTACAGAATGAATCATGCAAAATTTGTATACGGTGTATTACGTGTCTCAACTGACGTCTCGAATGACCTTTTAGATCACAGAGTTTTCTTTGGATGTTTTCTTCGTTTTCTGCGAAGATTAATGTAATATCCACTTCAGCGTAATGAATGGAAATATTTTTTAAGACATTTCGTTGCTTCCTATTCAAAGTTTTCGGATATTAATATCTCTTCTCACCAAAGCGCCACGCTTGCACACGTGTGAAGAAAAAAATCGAATTCGTTTGCAATAAAGTACCAAGAAATACTTGGTGCATCGCTGTAATCTCTATTACAAATCATACCTTTTAATGTAGAGTATTTTCTGGTTTCAATCACCTTTATGGGCCTTTTAAAACCGGAGTTATCACTTTTTGCAGATTGCAAAACAAAAGCGCTACTGACACGCTCATCAGCGGCTAATGTTTACTAAAAAAAATATCATTCGCTCGCAATACAGTCCCGAAAAATACTCGACGGATCATGTAATCCTTGTTACAAATTGTGCTTCTAAATGCGGAGTGTTTTCCTGTTTCAATCATCTTTATAGGGCTTTTAAAACCAGAGATATGACTTTTTAAAAATTTGTCGTGACGCTCGCAAAACAAAAGGTGACTGATGCGCAGTTGATGCTTACGGAAAGGTCCTTCTCTCCCCCAATTGTCGAAATCACACTAAGAAATCTAGTGTCAAACGTAAAGGATGTCTACGAACTTCCTTTTAGAGTCACCGTTGAAAATAAATTTAGAAGCTTTCAGTATAAACTCGTGCACAACATCATACCTACCAACCTTTCACTGTATAAAATGAAAATAAAAGAGTCACCACACTGCGAACACTGCCGCTGTCAAAATGAAACACTTCTTCATAGGTTTTGCGAGTGCCCCGAAGTTAAACTTTTTTGGGAAGACGTCATAGAATGGTGGAATACAAATCGCTCTGAAAATTTCATTCCTACTTGGTCGGAAATCCTTTATGGATACAGACCTGAGAACACCAGCCTTTACGCTTTTAATCACTATCTTCTGATTGCCAAATATCATGTATACCTCGCAAGAAATCTGTCAGAGACTCCTAGCATAAAGGTCTTTCTTGCCTTACTGGAAAGTAGAGTCAAATGTGAAAGACAAATGGCTATTAAAAACTCTAGCTTTAAAAAATATGAAGCAAAGTGGACCACTCTCTGCATAAGCGATGCGGTAGCTTTTGCACCACTATCAAAATAAAGGAACCAGGTTAAGGTGCTTTTTTTTTTTTTCCCCAACACTTTTTTTGTCTGTTTTATTTATCCTTTTCTTTTGAGCCTACTATCAAGGTATATTTATCTTTGTCATTTTACTTTGACTGTATATTCCTACTTGCCCTGTTGTCAAAGTTAGGTGTTATATTAGTTCAGTTGTAATTAAGTCCTTCTTTTGTAAGTGTAGTATTAGTTCTGTAATTTAGCTCCTGTGTTTATGCATTGTATTAGTCTTGTAAACTAGCTCTTTTGTTAAGTTGAGTATATTAAAAAAAAAAAAAAAAAAAATCTTTATAGGGCTTTTAAAACCGGAGATATGACTTTTTAAAAATTTGTCGTGACGCTTGCAAAACAAAAGGTGACTGCTGTGCGGCTAATGTTTACTAAATAAATATCATTCGCTCGCGCGTTGACAAGTATCACTAGTTTTAATTACAGAACATATTAGAGCTACAACGCTTTTGGATTCAAGTATAGTAAACAGTAGGGCTTTCTTTGGAGAATAACCAGGTAAGTTTGACACAACAATTACCTAATTGGTTCAGTTGATCAAGAGACTGCATACGCAGACGGGTCACAGCTGGTTTTCACGCACACAACCGCACCACAGAGATGGTTTATATCGAGTCGAATTTCAAATGCAGCAAAACATTGCCCAGAAATGCTGGAGAATTGACAGACAAAACGAAAATTCACTCGAAAAATGGCCGCGAAATTTCGAGCAGCGTGAATTATCGCTCAAAAGTTCGCTTTGAAAGTTCGAGCATCGTGAATTATCACACGAACTTTCGCACGGAATGAAACAATAGGTGTCCCTAAATTTCGGCGATTTATGGCCGCAATTTCACTGTGAGCGAAATTTCGTCAAAAAGCTGGGAAAAGCCAGGAAATACGTCGAAATTGACTTGCATTACTTTTGCACAATACTGTAGCTATCCCTTTAGCGTTGATTTTGCCCATCAGTTTCAGAAAAGTCAGCAAATCTGGTCGGGTGCACACTGTTGTGTAGTCAGGAACCCGTTCCAAAAGAAAAAAGAAAAGTAGGAAATGCGTTCTCTGTTCCGTTCCAGAAAATCTACAAATGTACTCAGCTAGCAATCCACTAAAAAGTGGAATGCTCGGGGAACGCTAAGAGAACACTAAGGGAATGCTTAGGGAACATGAATGGAATGCTAAGGGAACACAAAGCAGAAAGCTTTAGGAAAGCGTTCTGCTTAGCATTCCATGTTAGGTTACTTCTGTCTGGTACTGCATGATAAGTTATCCATGCCAAGGTAGGTCATATAACTTTTATCCACTGGTTAAAACTGCAACAAAACAGACATGGCTATTCGAAGAATTGATCTGTTAAGCTTGGGAAATTACAAATTACCTGATTTAACAAATCCAAGTGAAAGATTGGTCCAAATGGAACCCATTTTTCATCACCAGAACGGTTATAGCCAGCAGGTACGGGATCTTTCGGTTGGATGATTATCTGCTCCGTACGATAGAAAGGGCTAAATCTGGAGTCAAAAATTTCTTTCTCTTTGCGCGCTTCACTGGAAGGGGCAGACCATAATTCGACAGGATCTGTGGTTACAGTAAAGAAGACAAGCCCACAAGCTAGAATGCCAATCATGACAGCACATACACCCAGAACAATATATGGATGAGTGCTACACCAAACACCCCACTTTGTAAACCAATGGCACAACACAGATTCCAGCTTGATTCCTAACCGCTCACACAGTCCGGGGGGTGAGTCTACTGTCTGAGGAAGAGAGCTTGAGACAGGGGGGTACACTCCGCTGTATCTCAAGTTTGGCTGGGTATTGTCTGGTACTAAGGCTGATTTTTTTCCTCTCTTTCTCAATGAGCACATGATGCTGAGGGGAAAGAAAATGAGCAGAAAGATGATGTACACAACAAGAAGGCTGAATGAAAGAACATCAAGTCCCATAATCTTGCGGTGAGTTGGCTGAGGCGGAGGCGGCGGCCGGACAGGACAGGAAGCGGTGCAGTCCTGACAACTGCATGGGTTTGCAGTCCTATTAGTTTGAGGATCAATGAATGGTTCGCTACATTTGAAGGTTGTCTCATTCATCCATGAAAGATTTGGAGCCAGTTTCTGTGGGTAATGGATATTGAATGGAGCGAACCCATTGCCAGTGTTTCCCATATATGATACCAGCTTTTCTGGGGTACACTTTTCTGCTGATGTTCCACAGAGAAAACTGAGTACCTTTTCATTGTTTCCTGGGAATGAGACATCTTTGCAAGAGTCAAACAGACGTTGCTTAAAATCTGAGGACAAATAGTAGTTTATTTGCTGAATATAATTAAAAATGATCCAGCTGGGATCCACGTCCGTATACAGCGACTGGTCCTGGCTACAAGTGAACTGGCAGTACAACCGTCTCATGTTGTTCCAGCAAGCAGGGCAGCGAGATGTCAATTGATGCATTGTTTGTAAATTCTGTGAGAGCGTCACCAGTTGCTTGGTTGAACAGCATGTGGGCTGACCCTTCAATTCCGGGCATATATCATTTAATATCTTCAGGCCCTGTGAATCGTTCAGATTCTTGGCTGGTCCATTGTAAAAGCAGTTAAGGGCTTTGGGTCCAGGCGTACACTGATCGTACCAAACACAATATCCCTTTGTGTGGTTTTTAACAGGGTCCTCACTTTTGACCTGGAACGAAAAATAGTGTAAGACGTTGAACTTGAACCTCAGCACCTGGTAATTGCTCAAGCCTGGTAAATTGTAAGACTCATTTAGCCTAGTATGTGAGTGATTATATGAGACAGGTGTGAAAACTGCTCAGTGATTTCTCAGTACTGATTCATGAAACTGGAGGGCTCTTATACAAGCAAAAATTCGCATTGGTTCACATTGCTTTTTAATTATCACAAACACCGGTGTATAAGCCACACCTTTTTACCCTAAGACTTTGCTCAAAATCAGGGGATGCAGCTCATTTGCGAGAACATCTGGAAAACAATCTGTCATTTTCCATGAATCATCTCCAAGACCCCCAAAATAAAGTCTCCGGTCACTGCTTTTACAAGTTTGGTGGCTGCTATTTCTCTGTTGATGACAACTTTGATGGCAAATATGTCGTCATTAAGCACTTATCGAACTCCCTTTCATGGGGGAATTTGTCACCGATGGATGGCTTCCAAATATCCTTGTAAACATGAAAGCCACGAACAACCAAAGAAATTGCTAAAACCTCCATTTCAGTTACTTTGCGAATGAATGAACAAAGTGACAACAAACTAAGCCATGTTGTCACCAGTTTTCTCTCTTCTTATCACATGCCTGGCTACTAAGCCAAGATACCCAATCGAATGAACTTACTCACAAATTTGAATAGCTTTAACTGGAAAAGTGCTGGGAAAAAAGTTCATTGGGGAAAGTGGTCTTGTGTTCAAGTATGTTTACATACCTTTTTGATACTTGTTATAAGGATTAAAATGCCTGTTTGAGTTTTATTCAGACTACAAATTGATTCATCGATCCATAGTGAAAAGGACTTCTCTTCAGCCAATATGTTCATTAAATGAAATGATTCGGCTATAAATTTTTGACCGAAGCATTTTTTTGAGATCGGTTCCAAAAAGTTAATTTCAAAAAGGTTAAAGTGTACATGACAGATTTTTTTTTATTTGCCTGATCGAATCTAAATGACATCCTGATATGCATATCAAAAATTATTTTTCGATTTCGATTTTCCTTCCCTGCGCTTTTGCCGTTTAAAACGTGAAATTTTACTTCCGGTCACCTCAAAAACCGCGCAAAGGGAGACCTGGGCATAGTCACGTTGTGACGTCATACCAGGAACGGAGTCGATGCCAAAACAAGCTACGTGGGCCGCATTGCGGGGATCTAATACATTGTTTTTTTTTATTCCGCAACTGCCAAATTAAGCACAAAATTATGTGAAACTGCTAATGTTACAAGTAATCTGGGCAGTGGTTTGGAGGTTTTAGAGTCCATAGAATGCGAATCGCCAACCTCTGAAGTTGAAAGCGAAACAGCAAAACATATCTGACTAAGTTTTAAGTTTTAATAAGCCTGATCGTAGCGACCATCAGTTTTAAAGTCAGACAACACTGAACAGTGTCGGGTAGGTTGTTACACATCCTGTTGTTGTGTTAAGTTTGCGGCTTCGCGCGAAACATACAACGGCACTTCGAGAGATTCAACACATTTCTGAATCTCTTTGAACCAAAGACAATCTACGGCATTTTGCAGATGGTTTAAAGCACAGTTACCACATCTACACCTGTAAGAGTATGAAAGTATAACCTGCATAACAGGCGTTTATTTAGCCGAGCACGAACAAGGCTTATTTAGCCGAGCACAATTATAATATTTACACCGGGAGATGAGAAATAGTGGCACTTCTTACTACGTCTCGAGCGCTACGGTACCATCATATAGGTTTTTCTAGATTCTGTTTTCTTCATTCTGTCTCCTCTACCTCTTGATAGTATTCTCTAAGTCAATTTTCATCGGCAAGCGGATTGTCTATGTAAGGACCTTTTGGTTCTGAATAGCTTCTTTCTCGATCTCGAGTTCTGTTTCGCTTTCAACTTCAGAAGTTAGTGATTCGCATTCCATGGACTCTAAAAGCTCCAAATCACTGCCCAGATTACTTGTAACATCAGCAGTTTCACATAATTTCGTGCTTAATTTGGCGGTTGCAGAATAAAGAAAAATAAAATGAATTAGATCTCCGCAATGCGGCCCACGTAGCTTGTTTTGGCATTGACTCCATTCCTGGAATGACGTCACAACGTGACTCTGCCCAGGTCTCCCTTTGTGCGGTTTTTGACATGACCAGAAGTAAAATTTCATGTTTTTAAACGGTAAAAGCGCAGGGAAGGAAAATCGAAATCGAAAGATAATTTTTGATATTCACATCAGGATGTCATTTAGATTCGATCAGGTAAATAAAAAAAATCTGTCATATGCACTTAAAATCTCATACTGGTATGACTCGATTGCAGGTTGCATGAGGAAATCTATTGTACCAGTCCAATATGAACCCTTTGGATTTTTTTTCTTCAAAGGGTGCCGATAAAAATTTGAGAGGTTGCCATCATTAGAGGGGGTGCAGATAAAAATGGAATGTCCCAAGTTTAGTCCTGGCCCCAGCTGTTCAGAAGTTGGATAGCGTTATCCAACGGATAAATCTCTATCCAGTGGATAATGCAATTGGTTTCCCCAACACTTATCCACTGGATAGAGATTTATCCAGATGGCGCTATCCAACTTTTGAACAACTAGGCCCAGTAGGATGAAATCCTCGGTGGTACTGGCTGTTCATTACATGTAAGCTTACATGCTTTGACAGGTTTATCTCCATGCAATTCCAAGATCATATTAAACGTATAAAATGGCCATTGGCCATTAAGATGAAGGTACTGAGCAGTGCGTTTCTGTGGTGATGCTTTTTATGCCGTGCAAGGGGGGGTCTAACATTAGTTACCGACCCTGTGCACGGAAAGGAAGTGTGTTAGTGTGACCATGCAAAATAGGACCGTGCGAAATTTTCCGGCGTGATCACTCTAAACTGGCTCCTTAGGTAGTTAAATTATACATTTAACAGGTTATATTTATATCCATTGAGAGTGTACACTACTGAGAACTTTTAAACTTTTTAGCAAGTGCATGTTTTCCGGACACAAGCCTTGTAGCACGAACACACGATATTACGAAACAACCTTTGGAACCGCCTTTTCAATCCCCCAATCGTCGATAATTTTTAACTTTTTGTGCACACAACTGCACAAGATGTAACCAACAAGAGATCGTAGCACATTGAGAATTATCTTCCCTTTAAACATCCAGGGACTGAAAGCACAGGTATACGTTATGCAATCTTAAGCTTAGCTCATGCTGTAGACCGCAAAGGCTTACCTGAGTGACGAACACGGTCAAGATAAACACAAGCAATATTGAACGAGGAAACATCGTTGATCTGGCAATTTTTTGGCTTTTTTATGAAAATTAGACCTATCCGATTACTGCTTAGCAATTTTTGTGAAACGTTTTCCCTTGTTAACGACAAATCCTTGCGAAAAACGAGGAGTAAACAACGGTCTAATCCGGTTCAGAAAGAGAAGCCGAAGCAATGTAAAACAGCTATAAGCCTTGTACATCGATCACTCCTATATGGAATGGTGAGCTCTGATTGGTCGGCTGTCGTCAGGCCATAGCGCGTGCCATTCTAGTTCATTCATACGATGACGACACACGAGTCACGGGATTTTCGAGATCAAAAAGATCAAAAATCGTTTCCAGAGCCCTGAAGACTTTTTCAATAGAGGACAAAATAACTTAGGACAGTAAAAATGCATTCTAGTTATCAGGAATGCTATTCTCATGCTTTGTGTTTTTACATGTGACTTGTTTAGCTAACGCCTTCAAAAGACCGCCTGCCTGGTCGATAGTGGTATGACATCCGGGACTGACATTGTTTTTGTTTTTGGCCAGTTCAGAATACTGCATGGTCGGCGGTTGCATCACAGGGCGCAGAGGAGTCATGTTTGACCGTAATGCTAGCTCAATTCATTGCGCAAATCGATCTTCTAATTCAAAACAATGAACGTGACTGAACAGAGCTTCACGCTACCGTGTTACGCGTCTGGTGAATGTCGGCTGTTAGTGACTTGATACGCCCACAGTAATTGCTGTATGCGGTTTTTGTCTTGCGGATAGAATTTCACCAGACGCGTAACACGATAGCGTGAAGCTCTGTTCAGCCACGTTCATTGTTTTGAATTGCAAGATCGTTACAAGATCGATTTGCGCGATGAATTGAGCTAGCATTAAGGTCAAACATGACTCCTCTGCGCCCTGTGGTTGCATGGGTCTCTTTTTATCGGCAGTTGGACAAAGCTCTCCCCCCGGGGTGGGGAGGGCACTCCCTTCATTTTGCCTAAACGGGTATGTGCCGCCACAGGGGCCAACAAAAACTGTGTGACCGTTTGTAGTTTAAAAATTATAAGGGAATGTATGAGAAAATCGAAAGGTTTCTAATAACGTGAAATGCTGCGAGAAATATTACATTTAAGTTCAAAATAAACATAATCGTACCTCAATCGTTGTGTTTTGTCGTCATTGTGAATCTAAACAGCAAGTATTAGCGATGCGATCGCTAAACCCTAGAAATCGCTAATACTCGCTGTTTAGATCTGTTTAGAGGCACAATGACGACAAAACACGATTGAGGTGTGTACGATTATGTTTATTTTGAACTTAAATGTAAATATTTCTCGCAGCATTTCACGTTATTAGAAACCTTTCGATTTTCTCATACATTCCCTTATCAGTTTTAAACTACAAACGGTCACACAGTTTGTGTGGGTGCCCTATGGTGCCGCTCAACATTATATGGTTTTGGGGAAACAATTGACTTTGCATGGACCACCGTAACAAAATAAAAGTATCGGATCCTGTAGTAAAGGATCTAATCAGCAAAAACTAAAGAACCAAATAGACGATAAAAAAGCAATGCTGATTCAACGGTAGGGAAACTGAGTGTATATTTTGACCAATATTTCAAAGTTCAAAAGGCACAGCCTTTCTTCTTCAGGGTCTTACAGAGAATGACTCTAAGGGCAAAAACGTTACAATTTAAACTAAGGGTGCGTTTCTTTGGGAAAATCCAAATCCGGATTCTTGTATCCAAAAACGGATTTTGCGTTTCTTTACCTAAATCCGAAAATGGATTAATCACGGATTAGTGATCTGAAGAATCCACACTCCGAGTGGATACATCAGATCAAATCTAAATCCGGATTTTTAGGATTCATGATTGGTGCGTTTCTTTGGGGGACGGATCCGAAAATAGTACATCTGTCAAGCGGTCTTCCATGCAAATTTACTGGTCTCGCCATATTTTCTCTCGGTCTTGCGTGACAAAACATTCGATCGTGAAAAAGAAATTTCAGGTGATTATTCCGTTCCGTATATTTGAAAAGCTTTCTCCAAAAGTACAGACAGAAGTATTGACACGTCAGGATAACTTCATTTGTGTACCATTTCTGTAATTCAGGGACCAGATTTTGCTAATTTTCCCAAAGAAACGCACCCTAAGAGTATACATACAATATGATAATAGAATAACAACATATAACAGCTTACATTACAACGTTAAAAACTGGTGTAAAAACTAAAAAAACTTGAAATTTACATTTAAAGTGTAACAGGGACTTTTATTAGGAGAATTAAGCTCCATGGTTGAGCGAGAGGTGCCCTGCTACTAACCAAGATCTTTACATCAAGCTGATCAAGTGGATCAGGAACTGCGTTCAGGAACATGTCGCAGATGTCGTTTTATTGCTGGTCTTGACTCATTCGGTTACAGGCAGAGATCTGTCGAGGCAGAACTCAAAACTCTCACTGAAAGGCTTATTGTCATATACGAGTTACAGCCAATAAGTTTGGACAACTCAGTTTCCTTTGCGTAAGATTACTAAATGGAGGAAATTCTAAATATGTTGATCTTCGCACCTTTACAAACTAAAGCTTATTTCATATTCCAAATACTTTGTTCCGGCAGCAGGTTAACGTGGGATGCACTGTAATTGGTTAGGCTGTAGTGGTCTCCCTGCCTAATAATTTTATGTATATGCATTGTTTCCTTCAGTTGTTAGGCGAAGTTAAATAAATAAATAAAAAATAAAACACCTATATGATTTGCTTTACGATCACAAAGCTTAGCGATATTTTCTTACTATAGAGGATTCTACCCCGGCTTTCTACCTGAAAAATCTCTCGTAACAAAAGAAGCTAATATTACAACGTTAAAAAACTGGCGTAAAAACTAAAAACGTTGCGATTTAAAAATATTTGAAAAATATATTACATACGGCAGGATACGTGATACTATAATAACTTAAGCTTTAAGTGACAGGGATAACGTACAGCGTTAAACTCTAAATGCATTACAATTCACAGCATTGAAAACATTGGCTGCACCCGGCGATAAATGGGAATGGGAATCATTATGGCAAATGCAAAGGAATGGGGACTCCCGGTAGGGACTAGGCCGAGTTTAGGAGATGGGCTCACCTTGCCAGTTGGAATGAAAAGTGGGGGCGGACTGCAGAATGCAGGTGCAGAAAATGAGTGCATTAAAACCAAGGTGCAGGCAAAAGAAGTTGATTATGTGAGCAAACGGCTCAAATTCATGAGCAGTGATCTGTGAATGAGTGACTCAGCTTACTGAACCACCGGGCCTGAACCAGTGATCTGCCTGATTAAAATATAAGGGCCGTGAATCGTGCATCCACTGAAAACGAACATGAACCACTGAAAACAAAGACACGTCTAGCCAGAAACATGCATGGCTTCATGCGTTCCTGTGCGAATAAACTATATAAATTGAAGACCTGACAAGTTTAAAGCCACTATTGAACAACATCGTTTCCAGGGCTTTCACTTTGTATAATTTTCCAACTACAAGGGAATGAGGTTACCCTGCGAGCAGAGGCCCTTCGATCTTCCTAGATAAGTCCCTTCCTCTTCCCGACTTATCTAGGAAGATCGAAGGGCCTCTGCTCGCAGGGTAGAATGAGGTTGACTACTGAGTGAAAAATGGCGAGTAAGCTTCGGTATACATAAACAGGTGCCGAGAAGACGGGAGTCAGAGATTGGTTTAGAAAAATTTCAAGCCAAGTTTACAGGACAGGGTTTACATGAGTGATGTAATTTCAAATTCTCCCAAATTCTCTAACTTGCCTGTTCCGTGACGTCACCCCCTGTTCAGGCGGGCAGTGTTCATGGAACATGTGGAAAACATAATGAGCTCATGCTGGTAAAATGAACCTCTTACTAGAGTATAGTATAGTAAATGTGCGATCGCTATGTTTCTATTTCTCGCAATACCACTCCACGTGTCTATCTACGAAGTCTTGACTGTTCTTCTCGGATGTAGGTCTTGAAAACAAGGGAAAACCGCCACGAAACCATCTTCCTAAGGTGCAGGATGTGCTACTTATATTTATTAGGTTCAAGTTTTGCCAAGTGGGGTTAGAGTGTAAACCAAAAACCCCGGGGGGGTACTCGGAAAAATTTTGATGGGAGTGTGCCGCTGGGACTCTGAAACCCTTAACCTATACCAGACCACGTTCATGTCGTTTTTGCAACCCTATTCTAGACTAGATGCCAAAAATCCCTACCCTATCCCAGACCAGCTATTTTCGAGCTATCCATCAGAAATATAACCACACAGTGCTTTTAATGGAAAACCATCTCTCCGTCAACAATATTGTCACGATTTCATTTATATTTTATATTTCCGAGTTTTTCAAACCCATTAATTAATTCGATTAAATTTTCACACCACCCATTAGTTTCCCGGTAATTGATACTCTATCCTAGACCAAGACTCCCTGATTTCTATACCCTATCCCAGACCAAACTGCTTGAAAACCATACCCTTCACAGCGGCACATACCTATATAGGTTATATATGGGAATACCCCCCCCGGGCCAAAAACATCATTTCTATGATACTTCGTGTACAAGATTAGATCTTTCAATGACGCTTTTAAACCACTTTTAAACCGCTTTTAAACCGGCTTTTAAGCCATCTATTTACTCATCAAAAACGTGATTGCCCTGAGAAACAGGAAGCATCGTTTTCTTGAGAAGGGGAAGAAAAATATTTTGCCAAGTAATGATTTGTACTGGAGAAGGGGTAAGGAAAATTGTCGTCACTGTAGCAGATAGTGTAGCAGGGGAGGCAAGAATTAGAAAAGTCCGCAAAACAATGCAAAAATAAGCGCACAGCCTGGCTAGAAAGAAGGGAAAAGAAGCCTGTTTCGCGGGCAACCTCGTTCCCTGGGTCTCTCTTCTTCCCTTCCTTGGGAAACATTGTTTCGTGGGATCTGGGGAAAAGGTGGAGCCTTGTCTCTCCCCAGCCCCCCACGCGTTTTTCGCACCCGTTTTCTCAATTCGCGCCCTCCACATTATCTCGGAGCCTGGAACAGGCTAAGAAATGAGGTGTTGGCGGGATATAAGTTTCTCAGACTCCCGTCCAAATCTTGAACCTGACTCAAGTAACAAATCGTACAGCTAGGGGTGGGAAGGAAAAAAGGAGGGAGACGTTAGACTACAAGCAGTCTCTCTTTGGCTCACTACACTAGCGCTCATCAGGTGGGTCACGTTTAGATAGATAGATAGATAGATAGATAGATAAACTTTATTAATGTGTCAAGGCCACATAGCCTGGGAAAATCCCATACTAATTTGGGGACACAATTAATAGATATTAAAAATATGTAGAAAGAAAATTTATAATACTTAGAGCTATATAAAATGTTTATGATAATCAGATATTAAAAATATTTTTAAAGAGAATTTAAAATACTTAAAATAATGATGATGAGCAGATATTAAAAATATGTAAAAAGAGAATTAAAAATACTTAAAACTGTATACACGACAGGTGATCTTCGCGCTTGATCGCGTGTTCTTTCGCCTGACTTTTCCCCGAGGGAAAAAGAGACTGCTTGTAGTCTAGAGGTATAAGTACCATCTTCACTTTTCCATGGTGGTTCCCTGGTGTGTTAAGCCGATCCCACATTCCTCCCAAATTCTCGTTCTTTTCGTACAGGGTCTGGATGGGTATTCTCGGGATCCGGGATTTGGCCAAAATACGGTGTGGGATTCGGGAAAACGCAAAATATCTTGACGGGATTCGGGATTTGACTGCTGCCAGGGAAGCGGGATTCGCCAAAATTTGGGCACGGGATGCGAGATTCTTTTGCCGGCTTGTCTGTCAGGAATTCGGTAAATCGCCTCGACCCAAGTAAACGTTCTAGCGGCAAAAGCGAATCAACCAGGTGAGTGCAAAATATCAATGGAAAGGGCCAATATACATCTTAAATTTATTAGCTTGTGCAGAAATTAGTCTTTTCTAAATGTATTTTTGGGAAAGAAAAAACGGGATTCGGGATAGCGATGGAAAAAATGCGGGATGCGGGATTCTCGTGAAAAAGGAGCGGGAATGCGGGATCAGGCCCCCCCCCCCCCCCTTCCAGACCCTGTTCGTAGTTGTTTCATTATTTTTAGCTTTACATTGAAAGATTATAAAGAATCTCTGAGGTTACCCTATTTCCCAAAAGAAAGGTGTAGCCTGTAAAGAACCGGGCGGAAACAGAGATTTATTTCACTTCTATTTTTTTTATTATGATACGAAAAGTGTCTAGTTTTACCCTGAACATTCCAGAACAGTCAAATGAATACAACTTTCCAGAACATTTTAGAATGCTGAGTCATCTAAATAATTATGTAATATCTAAATACCAAGCAATTATGCAATGCTGCTAGAAGTTTCTAGAACACGTAATATATGACAAGTATGTAAGCAAGCAGCATTCAGTCAACTCAAGTAGAAGGAGCAGTTTTCAGAAACAGTGTGAGCACTAAGTTTAGAATTTACTGTAAAAAGATAATCGCACTTATAGACGCAACTTTTGCAGTTGCGAAAAGAAAACCTGAAAAAATTCAGGCTTGTACGAACATTTCAATTAAGCCTGAATTTTTCAAGCTTTCTTTTTGCAACTGCAAACGTTGCGTTTATAACTGCAATTATCTTCTTTACATTTAATTCTTCATCCCTCAGTTCTAATATAGGGTATTCATATATTCATATTTCAGTAAGTTTACTTAGTGTAGTGCCTGTGTGCCGTGCTGTGTGCTGTGTAACAGGAAAAGTCTATGTGACATAGAAGTGCTGTAAATAATAATAATAATAATAATAATAATAATAATAAAAATAATAATAATAATAATAACGGTTTATTCACAGCATATCCATTTAAAATAGAAATGGCTCTTCACCTGTGAAAAAGCTGAAACTACAAAACTAGAAATAAAGCTAAAATTTATGTACATGTGTAAAACATCAAGTTTATGAAAATTTAAGAAAAAGGTCTTAGATTATGACATGAGGCATCTTGATTTTAAACAGTCCTTGCAAAGTTTGAAATAAATCTCGCTCACTGTTGCTGTTACCGACAATCCTGCGTTCTGTGTACAAAAGAATTACCCTAAACGAAACTCTTAAAAGCTGCAGACATTTTAACACATATATCAATCCCTTAGGCTCAGCAAATTTTTTCAAGTAGGCATGGGGTGCCAGCATGTTTCTTTCCACACTCAAATTGTCAAGAAAACAGAGGCTAAAAATGGACTGTTCTGCAGCTCAAAAAGAACCCAAAACAGAAATTAATTTTTAGTTCCGCTGTAATCGTTTAATGCTCTCTAATAGCATCCATCTTCAACACTAAAAATATTATCACTCTTAATGGTTTGAACCCAGGAGTCAAATCATAAGTCGGTAAAGTGTAAGTAGTCCTCAGAAGGACTGTTTGTGGTGACATTGACCAACGTTTTGACAACCTGAGTGGAAGTCATCATCAGAGTGAACTGTGAATCATCAGTAGATGTCGTAAGTCTCTAGTCATTGTCTTGATTGGTCGTCGAACTCACGTTGTTATTGGTCGCCTGTCAGTTAAGCCGTAATGTTACTACTGTAAAGACTGCAAAACGTGATTGGTGCTTGTAAAGGCAAGTACCCTCCCCCTCCCTGGGCACAATGCACAGTCAAGGTATGCCCATGTCGCTGCTGGTTCAGTTGAGTCGCTTGTCGGTGTTAAGAAAGTCCCATGTTGCCAGTTTTCAGGGTCGTGTCGCTTGTCGATTTTACCCCTTGAAAGGCCTCATAATACAGTAACTGCACTGTACATGATATAAAAAATTCAATTAAACAGTGTTCATAGAAGGTACTTCAAAATCGGACAGATCGCCAGTAAACTTAATGTTACTACATACTAGAATAGTTCTTTAGCCTGTGAACAGGCTTTCCATCCAAACTCCATCACTACATACTTTTTCCAGACTAACTTTATTTCCTACAGTTTCTCAAGGAATGGAAATCTTATTTGCATAGGGATTCCATACTCTCTATACTTTGTCACGTTCTGAACTGAAACTGACGGTCAGTTTACCATTTTGGGGGTCCTTGACGTAATTTGTCATGTATTCTGTAAATGCCTTCTCCCAAGCCAACGCTTTAGTGAGCTTGCTTTTATCCTTATGGTTGTTGACAAGAAATGTTATGATCACAGTGGTAGCATTCTCGTATGCCGTGCCATCAAAGCCGTCCAATAGAGTGTTCGGGTCAACAGGCTCTCCATATGCACCAAGACATGGTTCTTCAAATTTCTTATCAGGTGATGTTGGAGAACTGAAAATAAAACATCACATAAAAATTATTATAAATTGCAATCAAAAATCCCATGCAAAGACTTATGGTAGCCTGTGTGGGCCAAAAGGGGAGAAAAAGGGGATCATCAGAGTACATATCTGGTCATTTTTTTAATTGATGGTAACATCAGGAATTGAGTTTATCCCTATCCTATGAATGAATGAGCCATGTGCACCAAGACACGGTTCTTCAAATTTCGGATCGTGGACTGACATTAGAGAACTGAAAAAAATCACACAAGTTTTCGTCTAAAGTCGTCTCAGTTAATCTCAGTTGATTTTTGGCATCCTAAATGAAGAATGTGTTAGAACTTTCTTCATCTAGGATGCCAAAAATCATAAATGTCGGTGAAATCTTGTTTGCTGAAAAACGCGATTCAAAAACGTAGCCAACACGTTTACAGGTTCGAGCCACCTTAAGGACTCAATAACATGGAGTTTTCATCCCAGGATGACTTAAGGACATAGGATGAATTATGTATGTGGTCAATTTCCTATAGTCGTTTAAGTGGTTTTGCCTCAGCATTCCATTTCTGTCCTCAGCACCTGGAGGGAAGTTGGGCAATCAACGAGAAAATTTAAGCTGTCGTTTTGTTTTCTCATATTGTTACAGGGACTTTTAAAGAGATATTTGTGCAAGCTGACGCAGTTTGATCTGTTCGAATTCTTGAGCTGAAAATTCAGGTCGCAGAAAAAATTAATTTTAGGGAATGAAATCTTATATCTCTAATTTCTGAGCTGCTGTTTATTTTGCTAGCCAACCTTTTTTACACTCTAAACGACATATTTGTCCCTCCAAAAACGGAACGAATTAATTTTCTCATGTTACGAAAGTTTGAGGTGACATTTTCCCAAAGAAACCTTAGTCCTTCCTCGCAGTTCAGCCAGGGGCACAGAGAGGGATCGTTGCGGCAAAATACCTATTCGGATGAGATTAATCGACTCAGAAATTCGGACGATCAATAACTAGCATTTTCTTCCTCGAATTGTCACAGTTTTGTTACATGGTAAAATTACTCTTTTTGTTTTGGGGATCCACAGACATGTCTTTTAGAGTGTGAAAGAGGGTAATCAAGAGCATTTTCGAAAGCCAAAAGCAGCTCGATCTGAAAATCGGCAAGTAAGATTCCGTTGCCTAAATGTTTCTGCCACCCAAGTTTTCAGCTATAGATTCAAACAGATTAACCTGTCTTAGCTTTCATAAATATCCATTTTAAAGGCCTTGAAACAATCTGAGAGAAAATAGGAATCGGCATTTGGCGTATTACACTTAAATTTTCTCGCTGGTTGCTGGGCAATTTAATCCGATTTTCAGTACGTTGGGTGCCCCTGAAAAATGCCACTTTAGCTGAAGCCTTCCTAAAATTCAAGCTTCTAAACTCAGGGTGTGGCTTCCCTGCAAGTGTGGTTTATTCACCGGTTCAACAGGGGTTCAACATACTTAGCAGAAATAAGACGTGGTCATGGAAGTTGGCGTTAACCACTGTTTACAATACCAAGCCAAGCTCGTCCCCAGGGCCTTCTCCTCGTTCAAAATGGCAGATCGGAGAAACCCCTGGTCAATGCCAAGGCTGCTAAATGGCTCCAAGAATCGTGGAGTATTTTGTCACGCGACACATGATGAAATGGCTTTTTCGCAGGTTGTTTCCAGCATCTGGCAGCCCTGTTTCTTTTCTTGCAAGCTGAGACCGTTGCTCAAGCAAACGAAGACATTTCATCGTGTTTTACACGAAAAAATTCTTACGAATTTTTGGAGCCATTTAGCAGCCTTGGCCAGGAGTTTCTCTGACCTGCCATTTTGAATGAGGAGAAGGCCCTGGGGACGAGGTTGAACCAAGCAGAAAATAAATAGTAACAATTATGGTACCTTGAGCAAAACAACAGGTGGTCATGGAAGTCGGCTAAAAAAAAGTCAAAAGTTAAGCTGTAGTTGCTACACTCATAACCCATGAGAGTTAGGCACTTGTTCAAAATCGTTTGGTTGTTCTGGAAATACTGAAAGACGCTTTGAATCACACATTGCTTTGTCTGTGGTGCCTGAAAGCAGATGTCCTCCAATGTGATGGAACCACTTATACCATATGGCACCATCATGTTGGTGATATCATTCTGAAGTTCTAGGGCCTGCAGAAAAAACATATAACTTAATATGATATGAAGGTAGAAATAACTCTAGAATCACCTATTACACCCAAGAAGCACAAATGCCGGGGAATAATTGCTTTATTAAATTCTCAACTTATATAAATACTGCTGACTTTTTGGCCACATTTTTTTGTCGCAAAAAAATCTGCAACCACAGCACGTGGAATCTAATTTCCTTGTAAGGCAAAAAGCAGCTTTTCTTCCTGATAAGCTGCATGCAGTGAATAACCAGGAAACTAGAAATTCAAAAACTAAGAAGTAAGAATAACTGTAATTACTGGCAGGTATAATAATTATATCATTAATGTCACACTACCCAAGAATGAAATAATTGCAAGTTTTACAAAAAATATAATTTCCCCAACAGAAATAACAATTAACTTTGACAATCAGCCAGTTTGTTGGCTTTTTGTTTTGTTTTTTCTCCTTTATCTAGAAGGCATCAGAGGAGCCCACCTTCCTTCCTACCCCAACGTACATGCAATTGTACTAATTCTCTTTTGTTTACTATCCTGCATACAGAACACTCTTCAAAGGCTGGTTATAATGGAGGCTGACAATGTGCTTGAAACATGACATTTTGAATTGCAATGCAAGAAAATAACACACTACCTGATTTAATAAATCCAAATGAAAGATTGGTCCAAATGGAATCCATTTTTCATCACCACTGCGACTATAGCCAGCAGGTTCAGGATTTGTTGATCGGATGATAAGCTGCTCAGTACGATAGAAAGGAATATACTTGGAGACAAAAATTTCTTTCTCCTTGCACGAATCACTTTTAGAAGGGCCAGACGATGACTCGACATGGCCTCTGCTTACACTAAAGATAAAAAGCCCACAAGCTAGAATGCCAATGATGATAGCGCACACACCCATAACAATATATGGATGAGTGCTACACCACACACGCGACTTTGTAAACCAGTCATGCAATGCAGATTTGAATTTGATTCCTATAAACTGCTTAGGTGGTGACTCTTCTAACTGAGGAAGAGAGTCTGTGCTACAAACGAGCTGGGTGTTGTCTAGTTCACAAGCAGCATGTTTTCCCCTTCTCTTCCTCATCCAGCATATAACGGTGAGCGGAAACAAAATGAGCAGAAAGATTACGGACACTACGAGAAGGCTGAATGAAAGAACATCAAGTCCTATTATCTTACGGTGAGTTGGCTGAGATGGGGGCAATGGCTGGACGGGACATGAAGAGGTGCAGTTCTGACAACTGAATGGGCTCACTGTCTTGTTAGTTTGAGGATCAATGAATGGTTCACTACATTTGAAGATTGTCTCATTCATCCAAGAAAGATTTGAAGCCAGTTGCTGAGGGTAGCTAATATTAAATGGAGCAAACCCATTTTCAGTGCTTCCCATATGTGTGAGCAGCTTTTGTGGGGTACACTTTTCTGTAGATGTCCCACAAAGCAAATCAAGTGCTTTGCTGTTGATGTCTTTGCAAGAGTCAAACAAACCTTGCTTAAAATCTGGGGATACATAGTAGTAGATTTCCTGAATACACCGGTAATTCATAATAAACCATGTACGATCCACGTTCATATAAAGCGATTGATCTCTACTGCAGGTCAACAGGCAGTACAATCTTCTTATATTGTTCCAGCATGCAGGCCAGCAAGATGTCAACTCTTGAACTGCTTGTAAGTTCCATGAGAGTGTCTCCAGTTGCTTGGTTGAACAGCAAGTGTGTTGCCCCTTTAATTCCGGGCATATATCATTCAATATCTTCACACTCAGTGGATCAGTCATATTCTTGGCGGGTCCATTGTAAAAGCAGTTGAATGCATGAGATCCTGATTGACACAGGTCATACCAAACACAATATCCCTTACTGTGGACCAGCCAATGCTGTAACCAAAAAAACAAAAAAAAAGAATTAAAACAGACCATGTACCTTTTATGCCGAGTCAACTGAAACTTGGGTGGTTATTAAACAACACTGAATGTGAAATACAACACTTTGATTTATCAACTAAGTTGACAACTAGGTAAATTGGCTACCACTAAGTGCAACCCACAATTCCTTGATTCACTCTGACGAAGGGCTAAGGCTCAAAACGTCACCTTTCAGTTTCTTTACAGTGTTCAATTTACCTTATCAACTGATTTGACAAATCCACATTTTTGTGCTTCACTTCCCCACTGACAGACAAACCACAGTTCCTTTTTAGAAACTAACCCCTTTGTTTGGTTATGCTGATGTGACTCAGCCTGGCATGAGTTCAGCCTTGTTATGGGAGTGATTACATGACATTGAGTCAGGTATGAAAAGTGCTCAGTGATTACTGGGGTGTGAAACCGTTCAAACTCAGACCAGCACGAATTCAGAACAGATCCCATAGAGATCTTTGTTTCTTCTTATGAATATGCATGGTACTGTAAGTTTGAAAATTTAATTCAAGTGGTACAGCCTCAAACTGTTATCATTTTTTTGACTAATGGCCCATGATGATATGACAATTACAAAATTGTATCAGTCAACTCATTCATGTTGGTTGAGCCAGACCACACTAACATGAATTTTAATTTTCCAACTACTTTCATGCTTTCAATCTGAGCTTTGTCTTTATACTGGTCTTATGTAATAATTATTGTCACCTACAGGGCAGGAAGGGGTACAGTGCCAACAACTGCACGGGTTTGCGGTCCTGCCAGTCTGAGGATCGATGAATGATTCGTTACATTTGAAGACTGTCTCATTCATCCATGAAAGATTTGGAGCCAGTTTCTGTGGGTAATGGATATTGAATGGAGCGAACCCATTGTCAGTGTTTTCCATATATGATAGCAGCTTTTCTGGGGTACACTTTTCTGCTGATGTTCCACAGAGAAGATTGAGTACATGTACCTTTTCGTTGTTTCCTGGGAATGAGACATCTTTGCAAGAGTTAAACAGTCCTTGCTTAAACTCTGGGGATACATAGTAGTTTACTTGCATAATATAATTAGCAATAATCCAGCTGGAATCCACATCCATATAAAGCGACTGGTCCTGGCTGCAAGTAAACTGGCAGTACAACCGTCTCATGTTGTTCCAGCATGCAGGGCAGCGAGATGTCATTTGATGCATTGTTTGTAAATTCTGTGAGAGCGTCACCAGTTGCTTGGTTGAACAGCACGTGGGCTGACCTTTCAATTCCGGGCATATATCATTTAATATCTTCAGGCCCTGTGAATCATTCAGATTCTTGGCTGGTCCATTGTAAAAGCAGTTCATGGCTTTGGGTCCAGGCGTACACTGATCGTACCAAACACAATATCCCTTTGTGTGGTTTTCAACAGGGTCCTGACTTTTGACCTGGAATGAAAAACAGCAAAGCACACAATGAACCTTTTTTGCCTGGAGGCAACTTAAACTTCAGAGCAGTTAGTTACAGAAGACCAACATGACTGACAAGGGGAACAATATGGCCAAACTATAAATACAAAACTAGTAGTAATCTATCAGACAGCCCCCGACACTTCGGTTCCCAAGTTGTCACCAAGGAGATGAAAGCCTTTAAGTTCTTTGGTCTGTGGCAGAGGTTCTTTGGAAAACGAGGTCGGGTTTACATATTGTTT
The DNA here is from genome assembly GCA_964017195.1 of Siderastrea radians. NCBI lineage: Eukaryota > Metazoa > Cnidaria > Anthozoa > Scleractinia > Rhizangiidae > Siderastrea > Siderastrea radians. The sequence goes on along the minus strand of OZ024898.1, from coordinate 39,132,941 downwards.
TGACTGAGAATTGCTGTGAAATGATTTCCCCATGGTGAACAAGTTTTCCGCTGAAGACAACTGTCCTTGAATATGTGCTGACAAAGTGTTTCAGTAAGTGGAACAGCAAGTACCCAACCCAGCTATTATCACTTTTATAGCCAGCACAAAAGCTCCAAAACATGTACTAACAAAGGGCCTGAAAAACTTGAAAATTTTCCCGGAAGAGAAAGAGAAAATCACTCTCCAAATTCTTCGAGAGTCCGTACGAATAATCGGTTTTCTCGACCGCTTTACATCCTAGGTACGCCGCTTGTGCTTATAAGTGGACTTGAAACTGTGCCTTGTCGACAAACTCGAAAACTTTTCTAAAAACTCAAAGAAAATAACAATTTTGCTCTTGAAACCAGATCAATATTCGCCTGCTCTGGCAATGTGTTTACATGCTAAATTGACCGTTTGGGGCCTGGGCGTCATGAAAGTGAGGCCAAAGTCCATACCAGTTCCCAGCTGAGCAAAGGCCCCTGCAAAAATCTTCAGGGGGGGGGGGTGAATTTGTCAGCAGAGACATCAAAATGCTCCTTGATACTAATTAATCATTGTTATGTAGTGCTTGAAATTTCCTGTTAATCTGCTTACCTTGATGGTCATTTTTAAAACATATCACCGGCAAATTCGTTGCTGCTAAGTCGTGCACAAACCGCCAAAGGGTTTATAATTGAATTGATTCCAGTTATTTTGTATATTGAGATGCCTGCCTGTGACGCTGTAGAGCCCAAAGCCCAGTGCACACCAGCAAATGTTCTATGGCAAACCTTATTTGCTCGTGTAGATGAGAAAATTTTGTCAATTGTGTTTTTGTTACAAATGTCTTTGCTAATTTAATTGGCATACCAGTTTCATTTGTCATAGAAACTTTGTCGTGTGAATTAGCTCTTGCAAATAGCTCATCAAAGATTTTTGGAAATTTAGTTTCAGGCCTTTAATTTGTTAGTACATGTCTTGGAGCTTTTGTGCTGGCTAACCAAGTGATAATAGCTAGGTTGGACACTCGTTGTTTCCCTGAATGAAACATCCTGGTCAAATCATTTCACAGCAATTCTCAGTCAAAACAATAATGTAAACCCAAGCTTGTTTTCCAAAGAACCCTGCCTCAGACCCATGCTTTCATTTGGGGGAAAGCAAAGGACTCAAAGGCTTTCGTCTCCTTCGTGACAACTTGGGAACCGGAATTGTTGGCTGTCTGATATAATGCAACCAGTCGAACGCACTCGCTTAATCTTTGATTACTGCTAGTAATGATAAGTTAACTAGGTAACTATATCACTCAGACTTAATAGTAGCTGACGAGTTAATCTCAGCAATTTCAGTGGGTAAGCTATGCCAAAGACTAATATTCCTTGAAAAAAAGTAATATATTAAATTAGTACCCTTAAGAAACTTATAAGCTGGGTCAGGATGAGAATAAAGCAGTAAGGATAATTATGTAAATAAATAAATTATTATTATATAATAAGTTAATGTCACTGTTCCGAGCCAACGTAAGCAGCTTAAAAAAATTTGAAAAACACTTTAATAGTAATAACTACTAGGAAAGAAACACACAGACTCAGTTTGGTGTAGTGGGGGGACACATGCCTTGTGGTTTGGCATGACAAGTAACTTTCATTTGCTTGACCATTTAAGCCTAACTAGTCCTCCCAGCGCGAACCTCATTCCCAGGGTCTCTCTTCTCAACGACAAGGGAGGAAGAGAGGAGAGACCCTGGAAACAAGGTTGTCCCAGCGCTACATGCCATGGGACGGAACAAAAGTATTGGCAGGTCTGAATAAACAATCATGTGACCTTAGATGCCTCACCTATCTCCCCAGCACTGTATGATGACACCACATGAACACCCAGTGCTGGATCAGACAAGAGTTTTGGCAGGTGTACAAAATAATAATCAATAGAACAAACAAAAACAAAGCTTGGGGGAAGTCGCCACCAAGACTTAACGAACCAAGCACGAGGGAAAATGTCCCCAATTTTTTTAAACTGAAACCCAGACAAAAACATACAAGAAGAGGAGGGTTGGGAAAAAACTTTACACTGTATTTAACTCACTAGTGATACAAATGCTTGCCACAAGAAAATTGAACTTTACAGAGTCCCTGCACTTTTATAGGCAGACATAGAACAACAAGTGCAGCCAATAGAAAAATATGTACTAAACTGTAGCGAGACAGCACGCAGTGAAACTACATCGATGAATGGAACATTCATGCCCTTAGGCCAACCAAAACTAGCGAAAGAAAACTAACCAGACAGGGTTGCAACACTGGAAAATAACATGCGAATGTTTAGAAGGCCACAGGGTTCCGAGACAATCTGTTTGAAATTTGAAGGATTTGTATGGGAAAATTACAAGCCGCTTCGTATTAAAGCAAACTATCCGGGGGTAATGTTGATATTTTTCTTCAAAATAAACGTAAACTTACCTCAACTGTTGTGGTTTGTCGTCCTCGTAACTGTAAATGGCGAATTTTGGCGAATATTGTCGATTTTGAAGGTTTAGCCAAAATTCGCCAAAATTTGCCATTTACAGTTACAAGGATGACAAACCACAACAGATGAGGGAAGTTTATGTTTATTTTGAAGAAAAATATCAACATTACTCCGATATTTTGCTTTAAATACGAATAAGCTCATAATATTCCCATACAAATCCTTCAAATTTCAGATTGTCTGGGCCTCCTGTGAGAAGGCTAGGAAAGGTAAAGTACATTGTTGCCCCTTGTCCACCCCTGGAACATGGGCATTGTCACTCTCCATTAACTGCATTCTACAGTGTATGTGTTAGAGCAAAGGCTGGGGAAAACAGCATCAAGTCATTTTAGACTATCTTATTGATTTTCAATGTTCTTTCGAATTTTATGATGCATTCTGCTCTGTCTAAATTCTTTTTGAATGATTTGTTTGCATACATATAAGCTTAAGTCTTTTAATTATTGCTTTACAATCATGCTGCAGGAGCAATGAGATTTTTTCTGTTGATACAGAAGTGAATTTAACACAGGTGACAGAAGTTCAATATTATCTCAGCGACATTGGAGTTGATGTTTGTGTGGTGTTGTGCGTTTTTAAACCTCTTCATATAGTTTAAGAGAGTATATGCATTCCTGCATGAAGGTGTGTTCAAGGGAGTTTGGTTCGTGACACTCGAGGCTACTATACAGTTATTAAAGGATAATCAGACTGGACAGGCTGTTCTTCCCAGTTAAACGCCAACAACAGTTCTTAGCACATTCAGCACAATCGACGCTATCCTATATTAAAGTCCTATCCGCTATCCGCTATCCGCTATCCGCTATCCTATCCGGAATTGACAGCTTTGGAGGACAAGGGCTTACATACCTGAACTGCGACAACAGTCAAGACAAACACAAGGAAGATCGAACGAGGAAACATCCTCAAAGAACCCGGTCAAATAGGGCTGAAATTAACCTTGGAAAACAGCCGACGTTTCGCGACGTCGCCACTTGACACGTCGAGGGCTCAGGGTTGTACCTACATGTAAATAATATCGTCCAGAAGGACAGCAGAGGAGTACTGGGAACGACTTTCCGATTCGGCCGGCTTTTGGAAAATTCTCGGCAAACCAAAACGCTGGTATTTGTTTCCGTTTCGCATCATTTGCTCATGGCGGCCATCGCGTGAGGATCTCTTGTGAACGCCAAAATTACTTCTTTCCGTTCAAAATATCGCAGCTTTTGTGATTTTTGCGATGGATATCCTAGTTTTGACATGTTGTCGATCTTAGGAATCAAAGATTTCCTCAGACTTCAGTGCGTGGAGTTTAAAATATCGGTTTTCTGTGTCGCGACGCCTCGACGGGACTTGCATGCATTTAAGCCCGAGGTAAGAATCATGATTGTAAACGTAAATATTTAGATAAGAAACCTATATTTAAACACGATGTAGGATGTAAGCTTAAATTTAATGATGTAATGTTCGCAAGAGGGCTGCCCTTTCGCTTCATTAACCACTACGAATAAGTATATCGTATCTTGAATTGAAACAAGGGAAACATATTTTTCACAAGCCGCTTCGTATTAAAGCAAACTATCCGGGGGTAATGTTGATATTTTTCTTCAAAATAAACGTAAACTTACCTCAACTGTTGTGGTTTGTCGTCCTCGTAACTGTAAATGGCGAATTTTGGCGAATATTGTCGATTTTGAAGGTTTAGCCAAAATTCGCCAAAATTTGCCATTTACAGTTACAAGGATGACAAACCACAACAGATGAGGGAAGTTTACGTTTATTTTGAAGAAAAATATCAACATTACCCCGATATTTTGCTTTAAATACGAATAAGCTCGTAACATTCCCATACAAATCCTTCAAATTTCAAATTGTATGGGCCTCCTGTGAGAAGGCTAGGAAAGGTAAAGTACATTGTGTGGTTCCAGAAAATATCCATACCCCTACCATGGAGGGAATTTCACTTAGGACCCCCCTCCTCCCCGGATTTTCCATTTTTTGAAGTAAGCTATAACCCCCCCACCCCTCCAGATTTTCCACAGTTTGTCAAACAACCCCACAACCCATCTGGAAAATTTCGTTTAAGAAGGGAGAGTGTTAAAAATGAAGCAACTGATCCAAATTTAAATGAAGCCGTTCCGATTATCGTAGGACGCGTTTATACTGTTTATTAGCATTTTTAAAAAATAATAACGAGCATAGTGATAACTTACTCATAACATATTATCTTACCAATACCAACTGTTCTTAACAGATGTACTAGGTGTCTGTAAAATTACCTTGACAAAAGCATGTAAAACGTTCGTTTTAATTGAGAATTCGCTTGAAATGTCGCAGTGTTGCTGATAAATGTTACTTCAACATGAACGCGATCATGAACAAAAAAAACGAACAAACAAAACTAAGGGGAAATGATTAAAATAGAAAGAATAACGAATATTGAGTTCTCTAAAGTCGTTACACTGCATACCAGCCCTCAGTTAAGAGCCCGTTACTTGAAGGTGCAAGAGTAGCAAGAAAGCCCGTAAATGTATTTGGCGACACAAGTTGTACTTCGCAATATAAAATATTCTCGTTGCTGAGCTTAGCAAAACACGACTTCTACGAGTCAATGAGATCGCGCTTCGCTTGCCAGTTGCCACATAGGGAAGTTAAAAAGGACGGATGGATTGTTCGTAAACAACGCTTATAATTTCAAATGTCAATCGTGAAGGTAAGCTTAAAATTTACGTTGTTTGGACCACAGGCAGCCCAAATTGGCAGTATGTGTACTAGAAGATTTCATTGACAGTCTAAATATAATAAACGAACAAGTTGAAATGAAAACACAAATAAAGAAACTTGTAAATAAAACATTGCTTACGTTTTATTTGTTGTTGCTTGATGTGTCTTGACTGTCCTGGGAGCTATTTACACAAGTTTTAAATTTCGCTGATTAGTACCGTATGTTCTGTCCTTTATATAGCGAAGCAAGGCTGGCGGGTGAGAAACGAAGAGACTTTTCAACGGAGCTCGACAAAAGCACTCAAAATGCTCCCACCTCCACAAAATCCGAACCAGTACAGTCCCGCTTGCAATATGTTCCTAAAGTTTTCTCTTCGGAGTCAAAAGGTCACAATAAGAGGGCAAAAATCTCGCTGTTTTCGCCACAAAAGCGGCCTTTCTTTATTTGTGTTTTCATTTCAACTTGTCCGTTTATTATATTTAGACTGTCAATGAAATCTTCTAGTACACATACTGCCAATTTGGGCTGCCTGTGTTTGGACGATGCAGACATTTCGTCGAAGAATCGTCATCTCGATAAGTAAATGTAACCACTCCTGGTACGCGTTGCTGTCTTCTCGAAGACTGGTAACGAGTAATGGCGGCTACTTCTACGCAACGACGATGTTTATCTTGTTTCCGCCCCAACATAGCTTCCAAAGCGCCTTTAGGAGAAAGAATACCTGTTTTACATTTAAAAAAAGTGTTTATTTTGCAGTTAAACTAATTTAATTTGACAATAAACATCTACAAATTTGGTAAGTAGTAATTTTCGAACTTTATCTGCAGCTTACATCGGAATGAATCGAAGTTGACCCTCTGGAAAGTAACTTATCCGTTCAACCCCCTCTCCTCTGGATTTTCCTGGGCTTTTGACCCCCCCCACCCCTCTGGAATTTCCAATTCCCTCTGTGGTGGGGGTATGGATATTTTCTGGAACCACCATTGTTGCCCCTTGACCACCCATGGAGCATGAGCATAGTCACGTTCCATTAACTGTGTTATACAGTGTATGTGTTAGAGCAAAGGCTGGGGAAAACACAATCAAGTCATTTTAGACTATCTCATTGATTTTCCATGTTCTTTCGAGTTCTAAGATGCATTCTGCTCTGTCTAAATTCTTTTTGAATGATTTGTTTGCATACATATAAGTTTAAGTCTTAGTTATTGCTTCACATGCTGCAGGAGCAATCATATGATATTTTTTCTGTTATGATACAGAAGTGAATTTAACACAGGTGACAGAAGTTCAATAATATCTCAGCGACAGTGGAGTTGATGTTTGTGTGGTGTTGTGCGTTTTTAACCTCTTCATATAGTTTAAGAGCGCTTGTCTGTAAAAATCAAACATAACGCGGCAAGGGTGGAAAATTCAATTTCTTTCATATTTTAATGTTAGATAGGTTAGGGTATAACTAAAATCACTGGATACTTTTTTGGCAAAATATCCTTTTATTTCAAAGAAAAATGCAAATAACGAACTTCGTTAAAATCGCCATTTGAAGCAGTAAATTATGACATCAATTTGAGGCGTTAATGCGTGCAAAAACAAATCCCTCTGTCGTCTTTTAAACACTCAATTTTACTTTTACAATCTCTCAAGAGCTTCAAAACTGATTTTGGTAGAAACTGCGTTGTTCTTTGTGTTTGAAATAATTTAATTTTGAAAGTATACATTTCTCATCAGGAAAAGTACTTTGTGAATTAAATTATTTTTCACCATGTGCTAAACCTTCAAATCGATTCAGCTTCTGGCTGTTGAATTAAGAAAAGATGTTCTCAGGATTGCTGCAAAAATTTCTTTGGGCAAATGATTGAGAGCGACGCGAGAGCTTTTCAAAGTTCGTTAAAATGCAGGTTGTTTGACCCTTCTTGCCAACATTCCATTCGCGAGTCACGCACATATTTTAATGTGTTTCGACCTGTATGAGATCGAAAACGTCAAACAGAAAAACAGTTCGAAATGCTCTTACCTCATTTGCTGTAGAGGACAGGTCCAGAGGCCATTTCCGAGTGATTCTCTTGCCGTTCGACGTATTTTGATGCCATCCAATGATGGTCGAACAGCCCAACAACAACCTTTCTTCCAAAACGTTCGACATCTTTCTACACTGTGAAATCTTACTCAACGGTTCAGTTGATTTAATACGAGTGTTGCTCAGTTTTCAGTGCACAAAAGCATTATCAGATTTGACTGCTAAATTGGAACCAAACGTGGATGGCGCCGCGTGCGTATTTGGCTTGTCACACAATGCATATCAAAGGCATTTTAGGGGGTAGGGGAAGGGCAAAACCTTTGAGGTGAAGTAAAATAACATACAGTGTTAATTGCAGGGATTATTTGTTGTTTTAATGGCGTTGTGTGTCTTTCTTACTTATTACCAGTGTTGATACAACCATTAAAAATTGTATTTGCTACCCTAGTAGTCTGAAATGCAATTCCAACCGTTGTACAAGCTTACAGACATGGTTACAGGTGAGTGGTGCAACAGAAGTGGCGCTATTATTAACTAGACCCAACTTTAATAAGGGGAAACCTATAACTACAAGGGGCTCCCTTTTGTTAATTGACGAGCGGGTATTCTACCTATGATCATTGGTGTCAGTCTGCTGGTTCTCAGCTGGCACAGGACTGGTACAAGGCACAGTTATATCAGAAGTGAAAGTCAGCTCGCTGTTAAAGGGTTGGATGGAGGTTTGGACAGGAAGGGTTCTCTCTTCATAACAAATGGGTGCAATCGAAGTTTTTAACTGTGCTCTCTTGTCAGCTATTAGTGTGTCCTGACTAATGAGTGGGGCTTCTAACAGCACGCCAGTGCTGTTTGAAGACCAGTGATCCATCTACAAATTTAGGTCAATGAGTCCTGGGACTCATCAAGCCATTAACCTGTGAGTCCCAAACCTTTTCAGTGAGTCCAATACCAATATTAGCGAGTCTTCAGCTGGTATTGATTCATTCATCATTGAACCAGGAATCTGGAACAATGACGCAAAAGATACGTTTTCTGATCAAGCTATTGTCATCACATTTGCTTAACAATACTCACAGTAAAGGTATTGAATCAATTGTTATAAGCAAACAGAACCAGTAGTAGCCAATACAAAACTACAAACTAGAGTTAAAGTTACTGATCATTTAAGTCAGAAGATGAAGTTAAAGTTTTGGGTTCGTTTTCTTCAGTTCATAGATGTGTCTGTCTTTCACAGCTCTCCACTTCAAAAGTGCTGCTTGGAAATAATTTGAAACTTGCTCTTTCTGGGCCAAGTTTAACCCGAATTAACTTCTGTTGAACAACTGGTGTACAAGAAACTCCTATTTTATGGAACTCTGACATTATTTCGTTCGCTATCCCCACTCCTGTTGAATCGGTACACTCGATGTTGGTAACGTAATGTGTGCTTGGTTTCATTTCTTCCGAAATTATCTGCGTGTAGATATCAAGCCTTTTAACATTGGCGATGTCAGTGCTTTCATCCGCAAGAACCGTGACAACAGAAGATTTTGATAACCTTTCTTTGAGTTCATCTTCTAACAAGTCGGAAAGGCAGTCCAAAATGTCATTATAAGTTGTGTAGGATTCGTAGTGGATGTTAGCAGATTGTTTTAAAATTGCAACATCCTCCAATCCTAAATCATGCAAGAGTTCCAGAAGGGATTTGAACTGAACAAGAGGCAAGCCTTCGACACAAAGCCAGTGAACACACTTAAGAAGTACCATGACGGCTTTGTTTTGCTGTGATTCGGCTTTTTCTTTTTAAAATAGCTTCAAACTGCTTTGGTATCTGCGGTTTCTGCAAAGCCATTTGGTGGTCGCTGAGTGCAGCATGTCTGACGAGCGTTGTGTTTTGGAAATTCTTGCAGCGCGCCACTTTGCACATTCCATTTTTCTTCTTGTGTTCTGTGCAAACTTTGTAGTACATATGGTCTTCCTTTTCGTCATAAGCCAACCAAGAATACGTTTTCATCCAACTGCTGAAAAATTTTCTTGCTTTTGTTTGGTTTGATGCAGTTGATGAATTGTTAGAACTGGGAGCGCTGTCAATAGCGCTAGCTTGGGCAGCTTCCACGGCCAGAGGGACAAAATCGCCTGCACTTACTCTCCTATGATGCTCATTCGAATTTGAAAAAGCCGAAAAGGTGAGCTTTTGTTGTCCCTCGAGGGTCTTGGCTTTCTTTTTTGGCGGAATATTAAACTTTGGCCGAGTTCGACCATGCGTGTGCTGCGTGAAACAGGTGAAAAATCTAAACATGAAAACGAGTCACTTTTTTAATAAACCGCTGATCATTCCCACGCGCTTTGCCACGAACATCGAGCGTGAACCCAAGAGGTTTTTGCTTTTATCATGGTGAAGAGCGGCTGCAACAAACACATACACTGAAAACACAATGCTGGCAGTGTTGCGTCCAGATGGACGCAGCTGGAAATCAACCTTGCGTCTTTAGGAAATTTTACGCATCGGAGACGCGGGACGCGCAGGTAGATGGATCACTGGAAAACTGTGAAATATGGCACGTAACCATGGTAACAAAAAATGAGGTTCTGTTCCTGAATTTCTGTTTACGAATCTTACTGAGACAGGTTCCCAGTGAGCGAGATCTCTCACAGCAGCCAGCATACTTATCATAATGGATATGAGGATATCATAACAGAAATACGTCAAGCATCTTGCCCTTAAACGTCTGTTACCTCGTTCACGTTCTACATACACCTTCATGAGGACGAAGAGAAGAGTGAGGCTTCCATCGATAACCTGGCTAATATTCGGATAGACCACAAGCGAATATAAAACTCACCTGATCCAACTTTTACAAGAGAACCAGTCCCGCGTAAGATAATTTCAGATCCCTCTTTCCCCAGTCCTCTTTCACTTTTTGCCCACTCCCCTTTTCCTTACCGTGACCCGGCCCCTTGTGCTGCAGCTTCTGCTAGACACTATTCCAAGTTTTACACGATGGCTGGGACATATCGTCATTGTATTCAAGCGTTCGTTGTAAAAACTGACTTGTAACTTGTGGTATCAGGCCCGTACCAAGGCTGAAATAAATGCTGCGAGCAAATGGCCTAGTCAAAGCCTCCCCCCCCCCCCCCCCGCTTCAAAATACAAACTCATGCACATAGATACTAACTCTGTTCACAATGCCACAGTTTGTGTTGATTTCGTCAAAAACGACACCTTTTTGGGGACATCCTCCGCTGACAATTTGCCAAAAAGTTGCCTTCTGTTTGCTTTTTCGCCGACAAAGTTGTTGGCAACGTCCACCAGATTTATAGCATCAGTTTTAAAAAAGTACCCCTAAGGTTACAGGGCTTGTTAGAATTGAAACACTTCGACAGCCAAGCTACGAATTTTGGACCTGTTTTACCTAACTCTTGATCATAAACGTTTACGTAACTTTTATCACTCGATTGGTGAGATAAAAATACTTTAATTTGTTCCTTACACTTGTTTTAAAACAACATGATGGGCTTAAAGCTTGCAGCAAATACACAGCAGTCACTTAGCTATTCAAGGCATTAAGGTCCTTCACAGTAAAGCTATACTGCCAGGGTCAAGGTGATATAGGTGAAGAAAGACATTGGTAAGGAACCTGGGCGACTGAAATGTGCGGTGGGCTGTTAGATTTTTGAAGCCCACTTGCCCGGTGGCTAGTGACTCAACAGATGTCAAACCCTGTTAAAGGTTGTAAAATAATAAAAGGAACTTTTAGCATCAGCATTTAAGACTATTCGTTGCACATTAATTCGCTTTAATTATATATTTTTTGGCTCATTTATTGTAATGTTTTTTCAACTTCCAAAACTTCTGGGGACTCGAGCCCCCCCCCCCCTCCCCCTTCTATTGACCTGGGTATTCTTGGTGCATGATAGTAAGGGAACAATTGTTTTCAAGCTTTTGATTCGTCTGGTGTTGTAACCACAAACTCCGACAACAAGAAAATGGAACCAACAACAACCGTCTTCTGTGTAACGAAGCAATTCATGTATGTAAATATGTATGATTTGTGAAAACAAAAAGTCCGAGGTCCCCCCCTCTAAGCCAAAACAATAAGCACAAACTAGTTAGTCACATCGCAATTTCCCTGATAAAAACGATTTTAATGTTCTGGACTCGACGTTTTGAAGAAGTTCTTAACTTAAGCTACACACGTACAGCCCTTTTTAGCTAATTTTCGTGTTCGAACATTGTTATTTGCATGCCTACAACTCACGCCGAGGGGTGACTACTTTTTCTGCATTCTGGCACGGGAGATGTAGCACTAATTTTGTTTCGTATTTTTGGTCCATTACTAGTTCCTCCCATTTCTCGAAACCCTGAGCCGTTTAAAAAGAATCAGAGCAGATTTTGCCCTTCCCCTACCATCTAGTAAAATGTCCATTCCGATGATTTGTATTGCGTGACGCGGCTCTAGGTAGAACTCTGGCCACGTTAGCGGCGACATGTGGTGATAAAAACCTTTTTGTGTATTGCTAACTAAGCAACACTGACCAGCAACTGAACCGTTGAGTAAGATGTCACAGTGTAGAAAGATGTCGAACATTTTGGAAGAAAGGTTGTTGTTGAGCCGTTCGACCGTTTACAATACACTCACTCAGTTGGCGGTGTTCATTGGATGGCATCAACAGGACCAAAATACGTCGAACGGCAAGAGAATCACTCGGAAATGGCCTCTGGACCTGTCCTCTACAGCAAATGAGGTAAGAGCATTTCGAACTGTTTTTCTGTTTGACGTTTTCGATCTCATACGGGTCGAAACACATTAAAATATGTGCGTGACTCACGAATGGAATGTTGCCAAGAAGGGTCAAACAACCTGCTTTTAACGAACTTTGAAAAGCTCTCGCGTCGCTCTCAATCATTTTCCCAAAGAAATTTTTGCAGCAATCCTGAGCACATCTTTTCTTAATTCAACAGGCAGAAGCTGAATCGATTTGAAGGTTTAGCACATGGTGAAAAATAATGTAATTCACGAAGTACTTTTCCTGATGAGAAATGTATACTTTCAAAATTAAATTATTTCAAACACAAAGAACAACGCAGTTTCTACCAAAATCAGTTTTGAAGCTCTTGAGAGATTGTAAAAGTAAAATTGAGTGTTTAAAAGACGACAGAGGGATTTGTTTTTGCACGCGAACGCCTCAAATTGATGTCATAATTTACTGCTTCAAGTGGCGATTCTAACGGAAGTTCGTTATTTGCATTTTTCTTTGAAATAAAAGGATATTTTGCCAAAAAAAGTATCCAGTGATTTTAGTTATACCCTAACCTATCTAAGATTAAAATATGAAAGAAATCGAATTTTCCACCCTTGCCGCGGAATTTTGATTTTGTCTGATTTTTACAGACAGGCGCTCTTAAGAGAGTATGTGCATTTCTGCATGAAGGTGTGTTCAAGGGAGTTTGGTTCGTGACACTCGAGGCTACTATACAGTTATTAAAGGATAATCAGACTCGACAGGCTGTTCTTCCCAGTTAAACGCCAACAAGAGTTCTTAGCACATTCAGCACAATCGACGCTATCCTATATTAAAGTACACCGGAATTGACAGCTTTGGAGGACAAGGGCTTACATACCTGAACTGCGACAACAGTCAAGACAAACACAAGGAAGATCGAACGAGGAAACATCCTTGATTTGGTACTTTGCTCGTGTTTTCACAAAACTTGGTATCCCATTACTGCTCACAATTCCAGAAGGACAACCTCGTACCCAGGGTCCTCTCTCTTGAGAGGACCCTGGGTACGAGGTTGCCAGAAGGACAGCCGAGGAGTACTAGGAACGACTTTCCGATTCGGCCGGCTTTCGGAAAATTCTCGGCAAACTGAAACGGTAAGCTTGTGAGGGTCTTGTAAGAATCGAAATGTTTATAAAGCGGCAAGCGACTCTCAAGAATTATCGAGAGGTGTCGTGAGCCGGTAAAGACGATAACTCTAGGACTATTTTACGGGCTGACCCCGGGGGCTGACGCATTAAAGCACGCTGGTGTAGAATAATTGACTTGATTTATTCTCTTCTCACCAATTGCAGTAATCTTGTTAAAAGCCGTAAACTAAAATTTGATTAAAATATAAAGTATAAGCTACTTAAGAAACAACTGTGGTTGTGAGCACTTAGCTCCACGAGACGATTGTGTACTACGACTTGTACAAAACTCATGTAAAAACTTGTAAACAAGCCTCTTGTGATACTAAGCTAATTTCGGCAGCCTTAAAAGCTAAGACTAGAGCTAATAATAGAAATAAATGCTTGACCTACACCTACAATTACAAAGCTATTGAAAACAATAATTCTTTATACGGAATAGCCGCGATAACTATTAAAAGGCACAGCCTTTCTTCTTCAGGGTCTTACAGAGAATGACTCTAAGGGCAAAAATGTTACAATTTAAACTTAGGGTATACATACAATATGATACTAGAATAACAACATTTATTAAAAACTGGACTAGGTATATTGGATTTCTAGCATTTTGATTGGCTCAACGGAGCTAGGCTATCAGCTCATATACCTGCTAAGACCAAATATGGTCAATGAACACTCAACAACAAAGTGAGCTGAAAGTTTTTTCCTCGCGAGCAACCCGGCGAGAAAAATGGACGAGAAAAATCACTTGCCAGCAAATTTAAATTTAGCAGAAATTCCGACAACGTCACCAACAAGCATCACCAACAGCGTCGTCTAACACAATTCAATATTGTTTGAAGAAACTGTGCAGAAATAGAAATTTAAGCATTAAGCGTTGTGTTGACAATTAATTTCTTTCATCGATCGTCACGTCGATCATTGAAATTGAACAAACGGTAGGTAGTATCAGAAAGGATTTCCACTTCAAAATATCAAGACAAGACATAAAATAAAACACAATGAAATGGGGCTGGAGCATTTAATAAAAACTATCACACATTCATGGCGAGTCGGTGCGAAAATCCTGAAGCAGCCTAAACAAGTGCTAAAAAAAATACAGCTGCAAACTACCAAGAAGGAAGGAAGGGCGAGATTGTTTTTCGGCTTTAACATGCAAAATCAGGACACTGGTTTACCTGCACTTGTTGTAGCTCTGTGTTCCAACAGGTCTAAATGCTCAAATAGAAATTGGATGCCATGTAAACGGAGTTGAATCGCTTTCCCAGTTGTTTGAATGTTGTTTTTACCATTCCGTCCGCAACCTCTAAACCGAGAACGACTGCATTTTGCGCTTTGCGCTTAACAAACTATGATGGTGAATTCTAATGTTCCTCGCTACAGTAATCTTGCTTCTGAGCTGCATAGAAAATACCTCTTCAAGTTCAACTGTTCAAATTTGTTCTGTCTTCAGTTCGATCAAGCACGCACATGATGGCTCCGTTGTGCGAACAGATTACAAACTTGTTCAGTTTCAACTCCTGCAGCTATATGGTGAAATTGTACAGCTTCAATCCGCTTTGAACGATGATTACAACAATGTTCAGGAAAAATCAAACATGTACCATATTTCAGAGCCAATAATTAGAAGATTTTTTTCCAAAACGTGTGCTACTTTGCTCACTTTCGAGCAGTTTTCATTGATTCATTCAGCTTTGCAATGAAACGCTGCAACACTTCGCAAGGTTTTGGCGCCTTTTTCGTTCAGTCATGTGATCGATTCTTGTTCCGCTTAAATTTCTTTTCTCATTTTTCCCATTCTTTCTGATTTTTTTTTTCTAAATAGTGGTTAAGTTTTTAATAAAACAATTATTCTACTCGGGCTTGCTGGATATCAAATGATTATAACCAACTCGGCGCTACGCGCCTCGTTGGTTATCTATCATTCGATATCCAGCGCGCCCTCGTAGAATAATTGTTAAATAACAGCTTACATTACAACGTTAAAAAACTGATGTAAAAACTAAAAACGTTACGATTTGAAATTTATATTTAAATTTTAACAGGGACTTTTATTAGGGGAATTAAGCTCCATGGTTGAGCGAGAGGTGCCCTGCTACTAACCAAGATCTTTACATCAAGTGGATCAGCACTGCGTTCAGGAACATGTCGCAGATGTCGTTTTATACGGTGGGTGACAACTGTAAGAAGGGCTGTTTCGGGAGAACAGCAAAATTCTTCCGGGAATCTGGAGATTTTGCCGGGAATCGGGAGACTCGAGAAATTTTCTGGGAACGAAGGAAATATTCCGGGACAATGCGTGAAAAAATCGGGACGTAGAACACAATTCTTATTTTGTTAGGTAAATTAATTTTAGAACAATATCAGCAAAGGACCGCAAACGAAAATGCTGCACGTGTACGTAGGATCTAGTAAACCAGACCTAATCAGCCAAAGAAATACTAAAATGACAAACAAAGCAGCAAAGCTGATATGACTACGTAGAAAGATTTGACTCTGCAAGACATCAACACGACACTAAAAGAACTTTAACAGAGCAGGGTTGCAGCCGTAGACAGCTGTTTCGCTCTACTTAGAGCTCATCAGTACGGCATGTTTGAAAACTGCTATAGTCTCACAGTAGTCTCCGCACTGTATTTGACGAAGTGTGTGCAAGTGGACAGCGCTGCCCCGTACGGCTCCCTCACGTACGTATTTATAAGCACCATTAGATGGCGGTGTCTCACAAGGACTGGGAACTACCGAATTCACGAATTTGATTGGCTGAAATCGATATTGACCCCGGTCTAGATTTTCCCATCTAGACCGGTTACACTTTGCGGTGACAAAGGTGTAAACTAAACTACAAAAATATTGACTATTTCCTTCTAAAAATACTAAAATGAAGCTCCAACAAGGCTGACGAGAAAAAAGGTAGAGGACGAGCAAATTTTGGCAGATTTAAGTTCAGCTCATCGACTTTTGCAAGCAAAATGTCAGCTAGTACCAACCATTTACATTGAGGGAATTAAAGTTTTCTTGTTTGGCCATATAATAAACATCTTATTAACCGAGCTTAGTCGGTCTGTATGGGAGAATCTTGACCTCGGTCGTGTGTACAGACCTCACTGCGTTCGGTCTGTACTCACGACCTCGGTCAAGATTCTCCCATACAGACCGACTAAGCTCGGTTAATAAGAGGTAAATCAGAAACCACCAGACCAGACAGGCGCACAGTTGGATTCTACCGACCATGTACAGTCCAGAGTACAGTAGAGCTAGCGAGGATACAAATTTTGCGCTTCCCTTTGAAACAACAGTCTTTGTAAGCTTTATTACAACGTCACTACGAAACGAGAGAACACTGTAAACCATGGCAGGAACATCACTTTGTAAGTACATTTACTTAATGAATCTCAGTTCTGAGTTGTGTTTCGGTTCTCATCTTTCCTGGGCA
This sequence comes from Siderastrea radians, assembly GCA_964017195.1. Lineage (NCBI taxonomy): Eukaryota > Metazoa > Cnidaria > Anthozoa > Scleractinia > Rhizangiidae > Siderastrea > Siderastrea radians. Next base: position 39,116,373 of record OZ024898.1, on the reverse strand, counting down.
AAATAACAAGCAAATAGGCATAGCAACGCTTTATATTATCTTCTTTTTACCAGCCGGAAAGTCTTTTGAGAAGTGGGACATCGACGACGTATGTTCTTGGCTTACGCGAAACATGTTAGCAGAATCATTGATGTTTTTAAACAAAACAAAGTACGTGGAAGCACACTTCTTTCTTCGATAAAAGACGGCAAGTTGAAATCTGAGTCAAAGACATCGGGGTAATAGCTCTGGGTAAGTGGATCGCCTTTTTATTTGTACATTGTTTACCACGATGTGCTACAGTATGTGCTGACCATAACATCGTACAATGATCGGTCCCGGATCGGGAAGGAGGTGCCGACCAGTTCAAAACCTATATGTATTACTTTCACCATGTAATTACTTCCCACTAGTGGTTACCCAGCCTGGTTACCGTAAATGATCGATTAAGCGCCGCGGCGCTTATTTAATTTTCCCTGTTAAACGTGCGGCGCTTCAGTTCAAGAGCGGCGCTTATTTCAACTACGGGTAAAACACCGAGGGGAATATAGAGAGAATTCAGTGAGGCGCGTACTAGGTGTGCACAATTTAATATAAAATGCAAGAAAAAGGACAAATATGTACACCTCGAACTGTTATATGAATCCGGTTTCAAGAGTTTCCCTACATTAAAACACTAGAACTCACGAGTTGGTCGTGGACTTATTTATCAAACGATATGGTTTTGATATCTCTTTATATAGAGCGCCGTAACAAAGGTGGCACGTTTATTCGTAAATACCCAAATTAGCGCTGCGGCGCTTATTCGAGAGCGGCGCTTATTAAATTATTTTCGGTAAAGGTGCGGCGCTTATTCGAGAGCGGCGCTTAATCGATCATTTACGGTATTGTCAATTGTCAATTGATCACGCATTACTACGAAAAAGCCTCCGTTATTAAATTACGCTGTTAAATTACATTTTAATGCCCAACTACTACTTGGCAAACAATGCTTAACAGTTGTGCCATTGTGTTATTCCAACTATTTTCTTTTCAGAATGTATGCTTTTAAAAAAAAGGAGGACATAGAACAAATACCGTAACAAATGTTACCCATAAATGTTAAAACTGTAAATGGTTTGAACCCAGGATTCATATCATAATTCGGTAAATTGTGATCGTCCGGGTGAGTGTAGTCCTGAGAAGGACTGTTTGAGGTGACATTGACTGACGTTTCGACAACCTGAGCGGAAGTCATCATCAGAGTCAAGTGGACTTAGAATCGTCAGTAGATGTTATAAGTCTCTGGTCGTTGTCCTGATTGGTCGACGATCTCGTCATGGTATTGGTCGTCTGTCAGTTAGGCCGTGATGTTATTGGCTGTGAAGACTGTTAAACGTGATTGGTGCATTTCGATCCGTCTTTTGTTAGTCAAATGTCCGTTGGTCTATTGTTAGTCAAATAAGTCGGTTTGTCTATATTGTTTGTCTGTCTTGTTATTGTCGGCAATCAGTCGTTTGTAAGGTGCAGGTAGCTGTTGGCAACGGTTCAGCGGCGTTTTTTCTAAGTTAGTAAACCAGCTTTTTGCTTTTCTCTGGAGTTAATGGAAAATAAAGCCTGGAAATACAGTGCCGATGTCTAACAGAATAAAATATAAAAATATGTAACAATTATCCCCGAGCGACTTGTACGAGCGCGCGTTGCAGATGTAGTGGCAAATACCCGTGCACGAAGGGCGTAGTGCCAATAACTGTGCCTATACAAGTTGACTATAAACACCTCACTTCCAACAAACGCGAGCGGAATGATTGTTTTATCGAATTTTGAAACTCGTTCATTGCTTTTTGTTCATTCTTGCTTAATTGGTGAAAACTAGGGTTATTTGCTAATAACTCGTGTGCGACCAATTGAAACCAAACATGAAACAGAGAAATTCAATAATCGAGATTGGAAATTCAATAGAGTTAAATATATATATTTTAACAAAGAATATGACAATGACTAAAATGTTTTGTTGGTTTTTTTAAGAAAATGTTATTACTGCGACCTAAAAAAACCAAATCTGCTGTCATTTACAATGTATATGTGACAGGACGAGCTGTGAAATTAATATGGTTATATCCACCTTCCTTATTTTAACCTATCGAAATACTCATGGATCATTGATACAATTTAACCTGTCATGTAACACGCTATAAATAATACCAATTCATCGGTGGACATCATTTCATTTTAGCTGGTAAAAGTTGCAATAAAACGATCAAAACGCCCTATTTGAAAACATTTTGTTTACCTGCTTTGATAGGTGACCGAAATAAGATATCAGACCTGGTCCACTCCGAGGTGGCTTATCAACAACGACCTAAGAAACCAACGGCAACTGTTACAGAACCTATAGGGCGATTTTCTTGGCCACGTGGATCCCCATCAACAGTCGAAGCAGGATTCAAGTGGAAAGAAAAATAGGTCAGGGTTACACTATGTAGTCACTAATTGTCTAAATCTGACGGAGCAGCCTGGGATTGTTTCTCTGATCTTTCATTACTTCAATGGCCCTCGTAATGTGATCCTTCTATGCCAGTCTGAAGTCATAACGCCCTGAGTGACGTCATTACCGGGCTTCTATAATCGCTCGTATATTACTTTCGTGTTGGTTTCGAGTCAACTTACTTGTGTTGTTAATTCGAGCACTTGATGTACGTATAGAACGAATGGTTTAACACTGAGGTGTTTGAAATGGACTGCAGTCATTTTCACGTTATTTAAAGAGCATTAGGGTTTAACTCCTTAGAAGAAGCGCAGAATGCAGTGTTGTTAGGCATGCGATGTTTACTTTCTCGGGGGAGTGCTTTTAAGTAAACACGATATATCTTTGCCTTTAAATATCCAGATCCAAGATATCAAGGTAGGCCGCGATTTCTTAAGCTAAGGGCACGGCGTCAAAGAAACTCACGGATGGCGGTGACGTCTACCGTGTGGTTAAGGAAGGAGTGCTTTGAAGGAAGGGGTCACCTTATCCCCCGAGACGCCGAGGAAACTAAACGGCCTCAGGGATTCAAAGCTCGAGTGAAGGAGCTGAAAATGAACGTAACAGTGGGAAAGCTTTGTGTGACGCAGTACAATCCAGGGATGCACATTAAGGCTCTAGACGAAGGGACTGTCCACTGCTATCTTTGTGGTTGCAAATTCCATTGTTGAGAGGTGATGAGAGTTGAGGCTGTCGAAAAGAATGTGTTCAGTAAAGAGCACATAAGACTGCTTGCTGCGGACAGAGGTTAGTTTGCCTTTTGTGGTTCGTTGTATTTTTCCGGTTTTTTTTTTCTTTGTCGGATCTTAGGGTGTGTAGCTGAATAACAAACTGAATCGTCATGATCTAGAATTTACTTATGAAATTGTCTTACTGCAGGATGACACTTGAACATTAAAGAATGGAATCAAGGGAATCTTATACTATCATTTTTTCATTGTTGGTGATTCTGTAGATGTGACGTTCATTCAGAACGAAGTGCAGCTTGCTGGTTGGTGTAAAGAGGCGTAATTAAACCGCAAAGAAAGGTTAGAAACAAGTTCTTCTGCTTCTGGTCCACGTCGTGACCATAAAAGGTATGCAAGTTACCCTTTATGAGGAAATTACAGTGAAGTGCTACTAGTAACTGCATTATACGTGTTGGGTTGTTTTATATGTATTCCAACGTGTTTTTCATTTACTGTCGTAGGAAATCTGATCCTGAACAGCACAGTTTGACTTCGTCTTGTAAAAAGCAAAAGCTGTCAATTCCGATGAGTCACAATATGGCTACATCTGAATCCATTTCGGCGAATACCAGCATCTCAAAGGGAAGGTTACTCAACCCTGATCATGTCAACATCGATGTGATTGTGTCAAGCGATGAAATCGTAAACGAAAGGTACTTACATACATGGTACAAGTTTTATATGGGATTACCTTACAGTTTACTACAGTGAACTTCCTCCCATACTTTTGTTAAATGAACCTTTTAAAGTTAGCAGGGAGTTACGGGTGTGGATACAGCTCAGAAAGTACGAAGAGCCGTGAAGCTGGCAAAAACCTAAGGCATTCCTAAATGGGTTCCTTCGAGGAAAATAATTTGGAACTTAGAGATAACAAGATTTCCCTGCTTCCAGAGGTCTCTCACGCCGAGAGACCTCTGCTAGCAGGGAATAACAAGATGGTATTTCTGATTGATGACATTATCAAGTTAACCAATGGTCTGGAATATCACAGCAATCGACGTAAAAAACAGGTGCATTGAGACACACGCATCTCTTGTCCATTTATATGTTGCTATCATAATTATCATTAAAAAAAAAGCCTGAACACGGTTTTCTTATGTGACGTTCTGACACGGAATATTATTTTTACTTCTTCTTAACAGAGCTGTGATACCTCTGCGGGTAAGCTGTTCGCACGCGCGGATTAAGTGTAACTGCAGAAGAGTTTGGCGAAGGAAATTCTTGAAAGCCCACACACTGCCAGCTACAAAAGGAAACAAAACAAAACAAGGTAAGCCAAACTTTGAGAGAGATATGAAGGGAGAGAGGAAGTTCAAAGTAACTGGCGATACCGCTGGGGACGACGCACAACTGAAAAGGATTAAAAGACTGACCAGTGAGGGAAAAGCACCTAAAGTTACCCAACAGAAGTATCACTCAGATGACGACGTCCAAGATAGTCAAGATAAAATGTGCATTTCAAGTTCGAAAAACGTCGTAACTTCCGAGCATGACGAGAGACCAAACAGTGAAGGTGGATTGATTTCGGTTACTCACCAGAAATACCAAGTAAATGACGAAATAGAAGGAAACGAAAACGAAAAAGGCGGTGGTGATGAAATTTGTTGTGACAGTTTGCATGACGAAACGCTTGAGCAAGAAAAAAGATCGAAGAGTAAAGGTGAAGGGCACCTGATGACATCTAATGGTCAAATGGAGTACGAAGAAGATGAAGAGCGTGAAAAAGGACAAAGTGGTGAGGATAAAATGCGTGGTGAAAGTCCACCTGAAGACAACGAAACGTCTGAGCACGAGGAGAGCGAGAACGAGAGATAAGAAGGGAGTGAAAACGGACAGAGTGGTGACGAAGTAGAAGTGCCCCACATCGATGATGTCGGAAACGATACTTGATGAGTTTGCATTCGCCGGCAATCTTCTCTTCTGACTAGCCGTTCCGACTTTCAAGTCCTTTTTAAAAGATGCCGTACCTTGCGCGCACAATTACCTTGAAGAATTGGAGTGCCTTTGGAATAGCAATAGAGGATGTACTCCACCTTCCGTCCTCTATAGAAATAGGCTAGGTGACCCAGGAAACGTGTGTGTTTTATGTGGACTAAAGGACTGCGTTAAGTCCTTCGAATTGTGGTGTAAACGTCATCCTTTATCTTCCCAAGATTTATATTGGCACGCTGAAGCTCTTGGTGAATGTGCCGAGGACCTGTGGAAGCGCAACGTCGAAGAGGAAGCTTGTTACATTTGTGGTGCGAAAGTTTGCTTACGTTCGTTTGCGGATGTCAAAAAAACCCACGCTGGAATGGTAGAGGACTTAAAGATGGAGTCACTGCAAGCGAGACAATACATTGTCTACAGAAACATGAAGGTAAAATCGGGTACTGTAGAAATAGTGGTCAACGGTAAACAAGCCATGAACAGTGTACAGAGCGGCCACTGCACAGGTCTGACGTTTACAAGTGACTGCATGTGTGACCGCTCTAGAGACATTTTGAGGGAACCAGCCACACGCGTTGCATTCCGTCGTCTGTGCTCAAAAGAGAAAAACGAATTGTCGGCAAAAACGTTTCCTTCCAATAATGTTCAAGAAATTCTAACATCTGTACAAGAGAAAGGAATCTACTGCGCAGAAAACCATCCTGGTGAAGACATAATCCTTGGCTGTGCCGAGTTATACCGTGATGGAAAACTTACTGAACAGGATTTCTTTCATAAAATTCAGCACCTTATGATAGAAGCTGGAAGGAATTGAACAAAAAGGAAGATCGTTTGGGGAAAACACCCAGAAATACTCTTTTGGGCTCTTAGGGGTTACCTAAGGTTTGGAGACGATTTCATAGACCACCTCTCTGGAGAAGGGTTCAAGTTAGCTAGAGAAGAGGGCGAGGAACTGGTCTTCAGTTTCCACGGAAAGTTCCTCCTCATTCCTGGGAGGCGTACCTTACAGAGATATTCCCCGGCATACTCGGTAACTGATGGGATCTCCAAGTCTCAAGTGCGACTCTTAATTCAGTGCTTTGTCCACAATAAAGTGATTTCCATCAAGAAGAAAAATACCAGCACTTTCCTTTGCTGCTTACAGTACGACGGACTGAAACTGAAGCCAGCACTTGAATACTGTCGACATCACCACTCAATTATTGGTTTATCGAGTGGGCCGATGACGTACGAAGAAATGGAAGATCTTCGTGTGCTGGATGATGAAGACAGGAGAAAGAAGATGGCCAGTCTTCCTTTTGCGAAAGAAGCTTTGGAGTTCATCGCCGAAAGCCTTGACAGCAAAATAGCTCTCCCGATGGGTCATTTCCTTGTAAATGATACCGGATCATCCGAAGAACTTTTGAAGTTAATTTCAAACGCAGTGGAAGTGTTGCAATGTTGTGAGAGGTGTCTTGAACAGGTGGAAACGGGTGTTGCTGAATTAGGAGATTGCAAGTTCGTCTGTCACGAATGCACAAGTAATCGACAGCTATGCGAAAGATGCAAAGCACTTGGATTTTCAACAGACCAGTGGAAGTCTACTACTAGGCCCTGCTTCTCCTGCGCTGAAAGTCAAATATCATGCAATTAAGCGCGTCCTTGTATGTGTGTTAGCCAGTGACTGCCTAGAAAAACAAAAGAAGATCCTTCGCCAGCTTCAAGAGAAACGTTCTTCTTCAGAAGCAGAACAAGCAGCGCTGGTAGACAAAAGCACCGGTGCGATTCTTATCCTACCATCCCCAGACGATCCACACACTGATAAAATATTGTCGCCGAGCATGATAATTACTGGCAAATTAAGAACGGGGAAGTTTTTTCAACAAAGATCATCCAAGTCTTACGTTCGCATGCAGATGTTACTATCAGTAAACCCGTGAAGGATACTATTTCCCAAGAGGCTCTTTCTAGGATCCACAGAATGTCCAATGAAACTTTCATGGCACACGTCTCTTTACGCTTACAAGAGGCTGTGAAAGATGCTGGTCCTGTTATGGTTACCTTTGCTTCAAATGTGCGTTATGGGGAAGAAGGAAACAAAAGAAAGAAGATTGACGGAGAGACGTTCGGAAGGCTATCAGCGTGTTGTATTACCGAAGAGTGTCGTGTTTTCCTTGCTGATTATGAAAAGAATCTCATCTATGAAGCAACTATGGCCAATCCACTTACAGTTGAGGTCATCGCCAAGACATTCAAGAGCCCGACGGATATCATCTTTATTGGAAGCAGGCCCCAATATCTCCTTATCTGAGATGGGCTAGGAATTGGCAGATTTTATTTGTCAAGCGGCAAGGTTTCCCGTCCAGCAGTTAAAGAAATTAAGCGACCGTTTAAGGTAGCTCACGTTCCTCAAAATAAGCAAGTTTGGATAACTGACTATGTCAACAAGGCAGTTGTCGTGCTTAATCATGAAGGTAACAAGTCGACAACCATCAAGCACAAGTTTGAAGAGCCGACTGGAATCTCCTTCTTACCTAAATTACATGTTGTGGGGCTGTCTGTGATTCTTTATAGCGGAATGTGACTCTTTTCACAAGGAATGGTGATGGAGATCTAGTTGTCAATCTGCCGAGTGAGATTTCACCAGTTCATATATCATCCTTTGCAGGCTTTGGAAACGACGTATTTATTGCATCAGCCACAAACGTACTGCACAAGGTGACATTTTCACTGAATAACAGTGGAGACATTCGTAGAAATTCTTCAGCTGTATTGGAGCAGATTGCTGGCCATCGCCCACATCCCATTTACAGTGACCAAGACGGACCAGCCCCTTCATCTAAGCTATCCAGCATTAGTTGGCCTTTGGAGTGTTGGACGAGCTTGTTTTGTCGTTGATGGTAGTAAACTGCGGCTGTACACGCCAACAGCTGAATTCCAACATTGGATGGAGATTCTGCGAAATGGATACCAAGCTTACGGTTTGGCTGAAAAGAGACTTGGTGACAAGCACAAATCTGAAGTCAGAGGTATGCCTTATGACGCAAGGATTAGAGCTCTTGAACGAAGAAGTGGCTACTTTGGAAACTGGCAAAACGAAGTCGCCGATAGGATTCCAGGAAATAAGACAGCGAGCATGGGAAAGTTCGGAACCCCTGCTTCCAAGACAATGGAAAACACAAGGCTATCCCTAGAAGGCAAGAGAGGGGTTGAGTGTCTTCTAAAAGAACATGGCCTTGAAAGCAGATTGAATGAGTTTCAGTTCACGTCTGTGACAACTCTGCGTACCGAAGGCATGTTTGGAGTCTACAACCGAGACCAGGTGGTTCCTTCTGCTCTTGAATTCAAGTATCTCTCCTCGCGAAGTGCTTTGGAATACGCTATGAAATCCGCAATGGGGCTTGGTTTTAAGAGCAAGAGAGAAACACGCTACGAACACAAAGGCGACTGCCAAATTCCGTTAACGTACACAAAGCGGGAAGATGATCGCACTTTCATTAAGGACAGTTCTCGCGTGAAGCAAGAAGCCGCGGAAATGCATGACTTTTGCCGAATGTATGGGAAGGGCGTTAAAGTCAGCGGGGTACGACAAATTTACAAACAGAGGCCTGGATCACTCCCATTGTACTGTCGAAAGCCAAAAACTACAGTTACGCTTCAAGACAAAGAAAGTGCCCCTTTATTACAATGGTTGAATTCCGTCAAAGAAGATAATGCGGATGAGGGAGTCGAGAAGGCTAAAGACAAAGCAACAAGCTCGAGAATTCCACGTGAAAGGTCATCACCAGTAAGTCTGGAAAGCAGTGTGGTGGTTGTGGACGATCGGGTGACCCAAGACGGCTTGGAATACTTGGTGAAGGGTGCACAAGACCCTGATATTTCAGGAATATGGACACCAAGAGAAAACGTGGACTCCTCTTTTGTGACAGCTTACACAAGACGACAGAGGGCTTCTCGGTGCGAAACGTCAACCTAAATGCACGTCGTACGTTCAAGTAACACACTCGTAGAAAACTATCTGATTCAAGGCATCACATTAGGACATTGACATTATGTATTGCAAATTGTAGGTTTTTTTAAGATTTAATTTCTGCTTGTAAGAAAGACTTCAAGCAAATACGGTGTTAAAGTGTAGCATCAACAAATCTGATGAAAGAAACCAATATACTGCTGACAATGATGCTTTTACTTACTTTGATCATTGATACATTGTCTCTTTCTTCGGGTGAAATTTCACTAATGTTTGTAGCAAGTTTGTTACGTTACTCCTAGTCGGTGCATTCAATATATTAATTTCACAAAGAACCACAAATTTACGGTGTATATTAGTTTGATCAGTTTTAAGACGGTGCGTTCTATGTTACGTATATTGCCATATACGACCCTGCCAAATAAATTGTTTACATGTTATATTTTCGTAGTTACGAAAGTTCTCGATAAACATGCGAGTAACACGTGAATAGGAACGGATACACGAGTAAAAAGCGCCAAAACTCTGAATACGCTTTCTAGAATTAGGTTAAATCTTGGGGAGTTTGAAACTTTTGCGGGAAAGTCTCTGAAAATGTCGGGAGAATACTTCAAAATTTCGGGACGACTTTCATTCACACGTGCTATTGCTCAAACAGGCCTTTTTAGAGTTGTCCCCACCTCCCCCCCCCCCCGTATTCTACTTTCTACCTGAAAAATCTCTCGTAACAAAAGAATCTAATATTACGGCTTACTGTAATTTGCGAAACGAAATGAAAATCTGTTAAAACCTGGCGTAAAAACTAAAAACGTTGCGATTTGAAAATATACGTGATACTATAATAACTTAAGCTTTAAGTGACAGGGATAACGTACAGTGTTAAACTCTAAATTCGTTACAATTCACAGCATTGAAAACATTGGCTGCACCGATAAATGCAAATGGGAATCATTATGGCATATATAAAGGAATGGTGACTCCCGGTAGGGACTAGGCCGAGTTTAGGAGATGGGCTCACCTTGCCGGGTTGGAATGAAAAAGTGGGGGCGGACTGAAGAATGCAGGTGCAGAAAATGAGTGCATTAAAACCAGGGTGCAGGCAAAAGAAGTTGATTATGTGAGCAAACGGCTCAAATTCATGAGCAGTGTTCCGTGAATGAGTGACTCAGCTTCACTGAACCACCGGGCCTGAACCAGTGATCTGCCTGATTCAAATGTAAGGGCCGTGAATCGTGCATCCACTGAAAACGAACATGAAAACAAAGAATCGTCTAGCCAGAAACATGGCTTCATACGTTCCTGTCCGAATAAACTATATAAATTGAATGCCTGACAAGTTTAAAGCCACTATTGAACAACCTCGTTTCCAGGGATTTCACTTTGTATAATTTTCCAACTACAAGGGAATGAGGTTGACTATACATAAACAGGTGCCGAGAAGACGGGAGTCAGAGATTGGTTTAGAAAAATTTCAAGCCAAGTTTACAGGACAGGGTTTACATGAGTGATGTAATTTCAAATTCTCTAACTTGCCTGTTCCGTGACGTCACCCCCTGTTCAGGCGGGCAGTGTTCATGGAACATGTGGAAAACATGATGAGCTCATGCTGGTAAAATGAACCTCTTACTAGAGTTTAGTACTGAGTAAATGTGCGATCGATATGTTTCTATTTCTCGCAATACCGCTCCACGTGTCTATCTACGAAGTCTTGACTGTTCTTCTCGGATGTAGGTCTTGAAAACAAGGTAAAACCACCACGAAACCATCTTCCTAAGGTGTAGGATGTGCTACTTATATTTACTAGGTTTGAGTTTTGCCAAGTGGGGTTAGAATGTAAACCAAAAACACATCATTTCTATGATACTTCGTGTACAAGACTAGATCTTTCAACCGCTTAAACCGCTTTTAAACCGGCTTTTAAGCCATCTATCTACTCATCAAAAACGTGATTGCCCTGAGAAACACGAAGCATCGTTTTCTTGAGAAGGGGAAGAAAAATATTTTGCCAAGTAATGATTTGTACTGGGGAAGGGGGAAGGAAAATTGTCGTCACTGTAGCAGATAGTGTAGCAGGGGAGGCGAGAATTAGAAAAATCCGCAAAACAATGCAAAAATAAGCGCACAGCCTGGGTAGAAAGAAGGAAAAAGAAGCCTGTTTCGCGGGCAACCTCGCTCCCTGGGACTCTCTTCTTCCCTTCCCTGGGAAACGTTGTTTCGTGGGATCTGGGGAAAAGGCAGAGCCTTGTCTCTCCCCAGCCCCCCACGCGTTTTTCGCACTCGTTTTCTCAATTCACGCCCTCCACATTATCTCGGAGCCTGGAACAGGCTAAGAAATGAGGCGTTGGCGGGATGTAAGTTTCGCAGACTCCGGTCCGAATCTTGAACCTGACTCAAGAAACAAATCGTACAGCTAGGGGTGGGAAGGAAAAAAGGAGGGAGACGTTAGACTACAAGCAGTCTCTCTTTGGCTCACTACACTAGCGCTCATCAGGCGGGTCACGTTTCCACGCGACAGGTGATCTTCGCGCTTGCTCGCGTGTTCTTTCGCCTGACTATCCCCGAGGGGAAAAAAGAGACTGCTTGTAGTCTAGAGGTAGAAGTACCATCTTCACTTTTCCATGGTGGTTCCCTGGTGTGTTAAGGCCGATCCCACATTCCTCCCAAATTCTCGTTCTTTTCGTAGTTGTTTCATTATATTTAGCTTTACATTGAAAGATTATAAAGAATCTCTGAGGTTACCCTATTTCCCAAAAGAAAGGTGTAGTCTGTAAAGAACTGGGCGGAAACAGATATTTATTTCACTTCTATTTTTTTATTATGATACGAAAATTGTCTAGTTTTACCTTGAACATTCCAGAACAGTCAAATGAACACAACTTTCCAGAACATTTTAGAATGCTGAGTCATCTAAATAATTATGTAATATCTAAATACCAAGCAATTATGCAATGCTGCTAGAAGTTTCTAGAACACGTAATATATGACAAGTATGTAAGCAAGCAGCATTCAGTCAACTCAAGTAGAAGGAGCAGTTTTCAGAAACAGTGTGAGCACTAAGTTTAGAATTTACTGTAAAAAGATAATCGCACTTATAGACGCAACTTTTGCAGTTGCGAAAAGAAAACCTGAAAAAATTCAGGCTTGTACGAACATTTCAATTAAGCCTGAATTTTTCAAGCTTTCTTTTCGCAACTGCAAACGTTACATCTATAACTGCGATTATCTTCTTTACATTTAATTCTTCATCCCTCAGTTCTAATATATGGTATTCATATATTCATATTTCAGTAAGTTTAGAGTTTGTTGCGCTACTTAGTGTAGTGCCTGTGTGCCGTGCTGTGTGCTGTGTAACAGGAAGAGTCTGTGTTTTTTTTTATTAAATTTATTTGCATATTTCACACATACAGTTACATACATACATAGCATATTAACTCACTCTCACACTCAGTAACAATAACCTACTCTCACTTTCACAATAACAACATTAACTTACTCTCACTCTCACTCTCACTCTCACAGTAACAATAACGCACTCTCACTCTTACACATAAAAACATTACATTATTGCATATCCGTTTTAGCCTTACAATGTATGAATATATCTTTATAAAGACGATATAGGTAGGAAGAGTCTGTGTGACATAGAAGTGCTGTAAATAATAATAATAATAATAATAATAATAATAATAATAATAATGTAACGAAACAGCTATTTTAGAACTATTGTGCGCGAGCTGCAAGGAACCGTTATTTTAGAAGTGTTGTGCACGAGCTCTAAGGAACCGTTAAGATTACAAATAGTTAACGTAGATATGTAGGACGGTTATATCGCGAATAGCCAACGTAGTATACATGCAAGACTAGGTATAAAAGGGGCTTACACGTTGTAACGGGGTTTTTTGGTGCGCTGATCTTGCACTATAGAGGAGCCGCTGAGTGTAGTAATAAACGGTTACTTGAGAGGTGGATTTGTTGTGGTCGTCGATCGACGCAGCGCTCGTTACAATAATAATAATAATAATAATAATAATAATAATAATAATGGTTTATTCACAGCATATCCATTTAAAATAGAAATGGCTCTTCACCTGTGAAAAAGCTGAAACTACAAAACTGGAAATAAAGCTAAAATTTCTGTACATGTGTGAAAATATCAAGTTTACGAAAATTAAAGAAAAAGGTCTTAGATTATGACATGAGGCATCTTGATTTTAAACAGTCCTTGCAAAGTTTGAAATAAATCTCGCTCAGTGTTGCTGTAACCGACAATCCTGCGTTCTGTGTACAAACGAATTACCCTAAACGAAACTCTTAAAAGCTGCAGACATTTTAACTCATACATCAATCCCTTAGGCTCAGCAAATATTTTCAATTAGGCATGGGGTGCCACAATGTTTCTTTCCACACTCAAATTGTCAAGAAAACAGAGGCTAAAAATGGACCGATCTGCAGCTGAAAAGAACCCAAAACAGAAATTAAATTTTAGTTCCGCTGTAATCGTTTAATGCTCTCTAATAGCATCCATCTTAAACACTAAAAATATTATCACTGTTAATGGTTTGAACCCAGGAGTCATATCATAAGTCGGTAAAGTATAAGTAGTCCTCAGAAGGACTGTTTGTGGTGACGTTTTGACAACCTGAGTGGAAGTCATCATCTGAGTGAACTGTGAATCGTCAGTAGATGTTATAAGTCTCTAGTAATTGTCTTGATTGGTCGACAAACTCACGTTGTTATTGGTCGCCTGTCAGTTAAGCCGTAATGTTACTACTGTAAAGACTGCAAAACGTGATTGGTGCTTGTAAAGGCAAGTACCCCCCCCCCCCCTCCCTGGGCACAATGCACAGTCAAGGTATGCCCATGTCGCTGCTGGTTCAGTTGAGTCGCTTGTCGGTGTTAAGAAAGTCCCGTGTTACCAGTTTTCAGGGTCGTGTCGCTTGTCGATTTTACCCCTTGAAAGGCCTCATAATACAGTAACTGCACTGTACATGATATAAAAAATTCAGTAATACAGTGTTCATAGAAGGTACTTCAAAATCGGACAGATCGCCAGTAAACTTAATGTTACTACATACTAGAATAGATCTTTAGCCTGTGAACAGGCTTTCCATCCAAACTCCATCACTACATACTTTTTCCAGACTAACTTTATTTCCTACAGTTTTTCAAGGAATGGAGATCTTGTTTGCATAGGGATTCCATACTCTCTATACTTTGTCACGTTCTGTACTGAAACTGACGGTCAGTTTACCATTTTGGGGGTCCTTGACGTAATTTGTCATGTATTCTGTAAATGCCTTCTCCCAAGCCAACGTTTTAGTGAGCTTGCTTTTATCCTTATGGTTGTTGACAAGAAATGTTATGATCACAGTGGTAGCATTCTCGTATGCCGTGCCATCAAAGCCGTCCAATACAGTGTTTGGGTCAACAGGCTCTCCATATGCACCAAGACATGGTTCTTCAAATTTCTTATCAGGTGATGTTGGAGAACTGAAAATAAAACATCACATAAAAATTATTATAAATTGCAATCAAAAATCCCATGCAAAGATTTATGGTAGCCTGTGTGGGCCAAAAGGGGAGAAAAAGGGGGATCATCAGAGAACATATCTGGTCATTTTTTTATTGATGGTAACATCAGGAATTGATTTTATCCCTATCCTATGAATGAATAAGCCATGTGCACCAAGACACGGTTCTTCAAATTTCGGATCGTGGACTGACATTAGAGAACTGAAAAAAATCACACAAGTTTTCGTCTAAAGTCATCTCAGTTAATAAACATTGCAGACCAAAATCCAATACAACTGATACTTTTAAGGTGGCTCGAAACTATTTATTAGCGTGTAAGTGTTTTTTAGCAAGAAAGATTTCACCGATTTCTATGATTTTTGGCATCCTAAATGAAGAATGTGTTAGAACTTTCTTCATCTAGGATGCCAAAAATCATAAATGTCGGTGAAATCTTGTTTGCTGAAAAACGCGATTCAAAAACGTAACCAACACGCTTATAGGTTCCAACCACCTTAAGGACCCAATAACATGGAGTTTTCATCCCAGGATGACTTAAGTCGACCTGGAACGAGTTCAACTCGGTATTATGTATGTGGTCAATTTCCTATAGTCGTTTACGTGGTTTTGCATCAGCATTCCATTTCTGTCCTCAGCACCTGGAGGAAAGTTGAGCAATCAACGAGAAAATTTAAGCTGCCGTTTTCTGTTTTCTCATATTGTTACAGGGACATTTAAAGAGATATTTGTGCAAGCTGACGCAGTTTGATCTGTTCGAATTCTTGAGCTGAAAACTCAGGTTGCAGAAAAAATTAATTTTAGGAACGAAATCTTATATCTCTAATTTCTGAGCTGCTGTTTATTTTGCTAGCCAACCTTTTTTACACTCTAAACGACATATTTGTCCCTCCAAAAACGGAACGAATTAATTTTCTCGTGTTACGAAAGTTTGAGGTGACATTTTGCCAAAGAAAACCTTAGTCCTTCCTCGCAATTCAGCCAGGGGCACAGAGAGGGGTCGTTGCGGCAAAATACCTATTCGGATGAGATTAATCGACTCAGAAATTCGGATGATCAATAACTAGCGTTTTCTTCCTCGAATTTTCACAGTTTCGTTACATGGTAAAATTACTCTTTTTGTTTTGGGGATCCAAGAGCATCAAGAGCATTTTCGAAAGCCAAAAGCAGCTCGATCTGAAAATCGGCAAATAAGATTCCGTTGCCTAAATTTTTCTGCCACTCAAGTTTTCAGCTATAGATTCAAACAGATTAACCTGTCTTAGCTTTCATAAACATCCATTTTAAAGTCCTTGAAACAATCTGAGAGAAAATAGGAATCGGCATTTGGCGTATTATACTTCAATTTTCTCGCTGGTTGCTGGGCAATTTAATCCAATTTTCAGCGGCTGTCAATGCCTTCCAAACAGATATTTCACCAAAACTGTACGTTGGGTGCCCCTGAAAAATGTCACTTTAGCTGAAGCCTTCCTAAAATTCGAGCTTCTAAACTCAGGGTGTGGCTTCCCTGCAAGTGCAGTTTATTCACCGGTTCAACAGGGGTTCAACATACTTAGCAGAAATAAGACGTGGTCATGGAAGTTGGCGTTAACCACTGTTTACAATACCAAGCCAACCTCATCCCCAGGGCCTTCTCCTCGTTCAAAATGACGGATCAGAGAAACCCCTGGCCAATGCCAAGGCTGCTAAATGGCTCCAAGAATCGTGGAGTATTTTGTCACGCGACACACGATGAAATGGCTTTTTCGCAGGTTGTTTCCAGCGTCTGGCAGCCCTGTTTCTTTTCTTGCAAGCTGAGACCATTGCTCAAGCAAACGAAGACATTTCATCGCATTTTACACGAAAAAATTCTTACAAATTTTTGGAGCCATTTAGCAGCCTTGGCCAGGAGTTTCTCTGACCTGCCATTTTGAATGAGGAGAAGGCCCTGGGGATGAGGTTGAACCAAGCAGAAAATAAATAGTAACAATTATGGTACCTTGTGCAAAACAACAAGTGGTCATGGAAGTCGGCTGAAAAAAAGTCAAAAAATAAGGTGTAGTTGCTACACTCATAACCCATGAGAGTTAGGCACTTGTTCAAAATCGTTTGGTTGTTCTGGAAATACTGAAAGACGCTTTGAATCACACATTGCTTTGCTTGTGGTGTCTGAAAGCAGATGTCCTCCAATGTGATGGAACCACTTGTACCATATGGCACCATCATGTTGGTGATATCATTCTGAAGTTCTAGGGCCTGCAGAAAAAACATATAACGTAATATGATATGAAGGTAGAAATAACTCTAGAATCACCTATTACACCCAAGAAGCACAAATGCCGGGGAATAACTGCTTTATTAAATTCTCAACTTATATAAATATTGCTGACTTTTTGGCCACATTTTTTTGTTGCAAAAAAATCTGCAACCACAGCACATGGAATCTAATTTCCTTGTAAGGCATACGATCCCAGTGGTCTCTTTTGATTGCGTTTGAGACGGCGTTATTTTGCGATAAAGTCATCTCAAAATGCTGGCTTCTGATTGGTTTAAAAACTGTTTTGACAACGCGCTTCACGACTCTGCCCAAGACGGAATATATTTTCTCCCAACTAGCCCTCATTATAAAGCCATGATGTTGTCTCAAAATCGAATTTAGTTTATAAAAAGCAGGTTTTCTTCCTGATAAGCTGCATGCAGTGAACAACCAGGAAACTAGAAATTCAAAAACTAAGGTACCTGGCAGGTACATGTATAATATATCATTGTCACACTACCCAAGAATGAAATAATTGCAAGTTTTACAAAAAATATAATTTCCCCAACAGAAATAACAATTAACTTTGATGATCAGCCAGTTTGTTGGCTTTTTGTTTTGTTTTTTCTCCTTTATCTAGAAGGCATCAGAGGATCCCACCTTCCTTCCTACCCCGACGTACATGTAATTGTACTAATTCTCTTTTGTTTACTATCCTGCATACAAAACACTCTTCAAAGGCTGGTTATAATGGAGGCTGACAATGTGCTTGAAACATGACATTTTGAATTACAATGCAAGAAAATAACACATTACCTGATTTAATAAATCCAAATGAAAGATTGGTCCAAATGGAATCCATTTTTCATCACCGGCGCGATTATAGCCTGCAGGTTCAGGATTTGTCGATCGGATAATAAGCTGTTCAATACGATAGAAAGGAATAAACTTGGAGACAAAAATTTCTTTCTCCTTGCACGACTCACTTTCAGAAGGGGCAGACTCAACATGGTCTCTGGTTACACTAAAGATAAAAAGCCCACAAGCTAGAATGCCAATGATGATAGCACACATACCCATAACAATATATGGATGAGTGCTACACCACACATGCGACTTTGTAAACCAGTCATGCAATGCAGATTTGAATTTGATTCCTATAAACTGCTGAGGTGGTGACTCTACTAACTGAGGAAGAGAGTCTGTGCTACAAACGAGCTGGGTGTTGTCTAGTTCACAAGCAGCATGTTTTCCCCTTCTCTTCCTCATCCAGCATATAACGGTGAGCGGAAACAAAATGAGCAGAAAGATTACGGACACTACGAGAAGGCTGAATGAAAGAACATCAAGTCCTATTATCTTACGGTGAGCTGGCTGAGATGGGGGCAATGGCTGGACGGGACATGAAGAGGTGCAGTTCTGACAACTGAATGGGCTCACTGTCTTGTTAGTTTGAGGATCAATGAATGGTTTGCTACATTTGAAGATTGTCTCATTCATCCAAAAAAGATTTGAAGCCAGTTGCTGAGGGTAGCTAATATTAAATGGAGCAAACCCATTTTCAGTGCTTCCCATATTGGTGAGCAGCTTTTGTGGGGTACACTTTTCTGTAGATGTCCCACAAAGCAAATCAAGTGCCTTGCTGTTGATGTCTTTGCAAGAGTCAAACAAACCTTGCTTAAAATCTGGGGATACATAGTAGTAGATTTCCTGAATATAATTCCTAACAACCCATGTACGATCCATGTCCACATAAAGCGATTGATCTCTACTGCAGGTCAACAGGCAGTACAATCTTCTCATATTGTTCCAGCATGCAGGGCAGCAAGATGTCAACTCTTGAACTGCTTGTAAGTTCCATGAGAGTGTCTCCAGTTGCTTGGTTGAACAGCAAGTGTGTTGCCCCTTTAATTCCGGGCATATATTATTCAATATCTTCACACCCAGTGGATCAGTCATATTCTTGGCGGGTCCATTGTAAAAGCAGTTCAATGCACGAGATCCTGTTTGACACAGGTCATACCAAACACAATATCTCTTACTATGGACCAGCCAACTTCCGACCTGCAACCGAAAAAAGGAAATTTAGAACAGACAGTCAATTACCTTTTATGCCGAGCCAACTGAAACTAAACAACACTGATGTGAAACACAAAACTGAGTTGATAAGGTAAATTGGCCACCATGAAGTGTAACCCACCATTCCTTGTTTCACTCTGACAAAGAGCTAACGCTCGAAACGTCAGCTTTTAATTTCTTTACAGTGTTCAATTTACCTTATCAACTGATTTGACAAATCCACATTTTTGTGCTTCACTTCCCCACTGACAGACAAACCACAGTTCCTTTTTAGAAACTAACCCCTTTGTTTGGTTACGCTGATGTGACTCAGCCTGGCATGAGTTCAGCCTTGTTATGGGAGTGATTACATGACATTGAGTCAGGTATGAAAAGTGCTCAGTGATTACTGGGGTGTGAAACCGTTCAAACTCAGACCAGCATGAATTCCGAACAGATCCCATAGAGATCTTTGTTTGCTTATGAATATGCATGGTACTGTAAGTGGTACAGCCTCAAACTGTAATCATTATTTTTTGACTAATGGCCCATGATGATATGACAATTACAAAATTGTATCAGTCAACTCATTCATGTTGGTTGAGCCAGACCACACTAACATGAATTTTAATTTTCCAACTGCTTTCATGCTTTCAATCTGAGCTTTGTCTTTATACTGGTCTTATGTAATAATTGTCACCTACAGAGCAAGAAGGGGTACAGTGCCAACAACTGCACGGGTTTGCGGTCCTGCCAGTCTGAGGATCGATGAATGATTCGTTACATTTGAAGATTGTCTCATTCATCCATGAAAGATTTGGAGGCAGTTTCTGTGGGTAATGGATAGTGAATGGAGCAAACCCATTGTCAGTGCTTCCCATATATGATAGCAGCTTTTCTGGGGTACACTTTTCTGCTGATGTTCCACAGAGAAGATTGAGTACCTTTTCGTTGTTTCCTGGGAATGAGACATCTTTGCAAGAGTTAAACAGTCCTTGCTTAAACTCTGGGGATACATAGTAGTTTACTTGCATAATATAATTAGCAATAATCCAGCTGGAATCCACATCCATATAAAGCGACTGGTCCTGGCTGCAAGTAAACTGGCAGTACAACCGTCTCATGTTGTTCCAGCATGCAGGGCAGCGAGATGTCATTTGATGCATTGTTTGTAAATTCTGTGAGAGCGTCACCAGTTGCTTGGTTGAACAGCACGTGGGCTGACCTTTCAATTCCGGGCATATATCATTTAATATCTTCAGGCCCTGTGAATTGTTCAGATTCTTGGCTGGTCCATTGTAAAAGCAGTTCATGGCTTTGGGTCCAGGCGTACAATGATCATACCAAACACAATATCCGTTTGTGTGGTTTTTAACAGGGTCCTGACTTTGGACCTGGAATGAAAAACAGCAAAGCACACAATGAACCTTTTTTGCCTTGAGTCAACTTAAACTTCAGAGCAGTTAAATTACAGAAGACCAACATGACTGACAGGGGGAATAATATGGCCAAACTATAAATAAGAAATTAAACCATCTAACACTGGCTTAGGAAATACCTTTTCACAATGACAGACCATACTTTGAAACTTCTGCTAGGAGAATATTTATTTTGAGTCTCCATAGAAATCACAAAATGATTTCTAATCATTCTTTAGCATCATGATAGCCTTTAATTTTAAAATGTGAAAGAATCCTAAGTTTTAAAATGTCAAACTTGCATTAGGCAGGCCAGTACCCAATGGTTCGGTTCAGTGGAATATCTGATCAGCAGACCTATATCTCCTGAGATATTCGGATTTAGCAGGAAAAACTGGAGACTTCTTTGCGAAATATCACCTTAGACTTTTGTAAAAAGTTGGCTGATTAATCCCTATCATTTTTGGAGGGACAAAATATGTCATTTAGAGTATAAAATGAGTATGGAAATTTTCGGAGGGACAAATAATTATGCCGTTTAGAGTAAAAATGAGGTCAGCTTGCATTTTCAGATAGACATATAATTAGCAGCTCAGAAATTCGGCGGATAGGATTCTACATCTTCATTTAACAAAGTTGGTAAAATCCAGATGGATATCACACCAACTGTACAGAATATTAAAAATATTTAAAAGTATATACAATATATAAATTAAAAGAGAAGAAAAGACAAATACAAATATAATACTGAGATCTAATAATAAGTTAACTAGGTAATTATATCACTCAGACTAAAATAGTAGCTAATGAGTTAATCTCGGCAATTTTAGCTGGTAAGCTATGCCAATGTTTAATAGTCCTTAGAAAAAAAAATTAATTAGTACCCCTAAGAATTTTGTTGCAAAGCTTAAGAAAATTAAGCTGGGCCAGGATGAGTGTCATTGTAATCTTTCCTCTAATTAGAGTTAGTTTATCCATAGTTTTCTTCAACAACAACAACAACAACACTTTATTTAGACTTTATCTAGGCCATACTAAAATTAAAAAAATTATAATAACAAATAAAAAAGCCAAAAACCGTGCTTTATTGATTGATCTGTGATATAGCATGCAAGGAAGTGACGAGAGCATGAAAGAAGTGTAGGGTGAACACGAGCAGGCGAGTGCTTCTCCCTACTGCTTGAGTGCTCTCGTCACTTCCTCGCGTGCTTCATCACAGAACAAAGCACGATTTTGGCTTTTTTATTTGTTTTATCATATAGCTTTGCTCACATATGTAAAGAAATTGGCTTTAATTTGCAAGAAAACAAGTTTTATTCATAGCTTACAAGCACGTGCAAGAAAGGTTTTTAGCTTGCCAGTGCTCAGAATGGCATCATGGGTTACTCCGAGCATCTGTACTCTGATAAAGCATGCTGTTTGAACCAATCAGAGCGCACATTATATCGAAACTTTATTATAAATAATGTTAGTTAAATACATATCAATAAATAAAGATACATATAATATACCATATTTACTATATACTATTTGAAGGGCCCGGTGGAAAAAGGGCGTAAGGGACGATTTGAGGCTAAAATCGAAATTGCTCCTATTTAGCTGAACATTGGCACACAGGCTGGTTTTCATGTGAGGAACGCCATAGCGCACTTATTTCTTGACCTGAGATCTAAAATTTGAAGAATTAGCGTATTACTTTTGCGTGAAAAGTGTTGTTGAACTGAACTCGCTCAAGTGATGCGTGAAAGATTTCTTTTGTTCTCTGCCTGAACTAAAACAAAGGAATTCAACCTAGAATCCGCGGTCCTGTTGTTTTCTTTGTGTCAGTTTTAAGCAAAAGTAATACGCTTATTCTTCAAATTTTAGATCTCAGGTCAAGAAATAAGTGCGCTACGGCGTTCCTCACATGAAAACCAGCCTGTGTGCCAATGTTCAGCTAAATAGGAGCAATTTCGATTTTAACCTCAAATCGTAACTTACGCCCTTTTTCCACCGGGCCCTTCATTTACTATATACTGGCTACAAGTTAACTATTTGCTATATACATCTACTATATTTACTATATACCATATTTATCCTAGCTATAGCCCCCTGATTGATTTTTGATTCTCGTCCTTTTTACATTTTCTTAATTTATTATTGTTGTAGATACACATACATTTTTGTAACAAGCCTATTTCAGGCTCATAAATGTCACGTCTAAATAAAGTACTGGTAGATTTTTTTTTTAACCTTAGTTGCATTATCTTGTCTATAATTATGGCTCCCTGGAGTTCTGGATTCAGTATGGGGGCAGAGATAAGTGTTAATATCAATATTAATAATTAATAGGGGTTTTTAAGGGAAGTTTTGTTGGGTTGTGCTGCCGAGGCCTTCAAACACTGCACCTGTCAGTAAGACAAAATCCGTTCATTTTGCTACCCTGTTTAAGACAACCTTTTTTCGTGACCCTGATTAACGACTTTTCGGACTATTGAAAAAATAACTCTGACAAATTAAAAGTGACATCAAAATTATTGGTACCACGCATACAGACTGCGCACTGACAACATTCACAACCTGTTCAAGGTTTTCCAGTTCAGAGACATGCTGTTCAAAATGCTGAAAAGTGAAATTGATGCAAGACCCTGAAAACCATACCCTGTTGGGCAGCACATACCCCTTTAGGCAAAATAAGGGGGTGCCACCCACCCCCCCCCCCCCCCGGATAAGAGTGTTTGCCGAGTCAAGGATATTCTTAATGCTAGGTCATCCTAGGTCACACAGCATTTCAGTGACACTGGCTGTAGGATGGTGATTATTGGCACAAAACTGTGCTGCTGAACTCTCTCAAGGGAAGCAATGTCCTTTTAAAAGTGAGGACCACAAGTGGCACAAGCATATTCCAACTTAGGACGAACTATAGCCATGTATGCAGTTACCTTCACATCTTTTCCGCTTCCTAAAATTTTTCGGCGCCTTAAATTTTCTGTTAAAAATGCCCAACAGATCAACCTGCATTAGCTTACACAAATATAAATAAGCCTTTGAGAAGCATGAAACAATCTAAAAATCCAGAAAATGACATTTCAAGTATTTTGCAATTAAAAATTTCTCCTTGGGTGCCCCGATTAGGTTCGGCACATGTGAAGCAGGCTTGTTAAAACTTGACCATGTGCTTCTCAAGAGGATGGCAAAGGGGTTTCGCATGAAGCGTGACTACCCCAAAATTTACAGGGTGACGCGATTGTACCAACATTAGCCACATGATGTGTGACTGGACATGACGCAGGTCTTGCTGTTTTACAAACACATGATGTGTGATTTACCTATCATATTTCCATGATAAATGAATGCTATTTGACTAGATGGCCAAGATTGATAGTAAACATAATTCAGATAACAGTGGTCAGTTAACCGTGGCAGCCATTTCACTATTTTCTGATCTTTGCCTCACCTTTGTTCTTCTTGGCAGGTCCAAAAATAGACCACAATAGACACCAGTTAATAGAGTTGACATAGTTAACATTTGAACTAGTCTTTGGCGACCTTTGCCCTTGTCTCTTCAGTATTATTTTTGTCGACCAGCATGGTAGCGCCCTATCCATCACCTTTGACATTTTTATCACGTTCTATCAAAATCTGCCTTACCACAGGCAGCCCAGACGCGTTGTATGTGGAGTTCATTTAAAAATTGAAAAGGGTGAAAATATATGTAATAGCACGAAATAAATCTTTACCTCACGAAAGAAATCTTGTTTACTTCTGCTTATTGTGTCCTGTTTAATTAATTTCCGGTTAATCTTGCACCGCTCTCTTACGCAATCGCTTGTTAGCGTCGCTGCTTATATAAGCCGTTAAGCCTAAGGATTACGGACTAACCGGTGATAAAAGAATCGAGATATCTTGAAATAAAGCCTGCCTACCTTCAGCTCAATGTTCCCCTGTTCGTCCTGGCTGGTTTAAATGACATTTTGTGGCTTTTTTCAATGGGAGGTAGCTTCCACTAAAGAAGAATTAATTCTTCCTTAGTGGAAGCTACCTCCGATTGAAAAAAGCCACAAAATGTCATTTAAACCAGCCAGGACGAACAGGGGAGCATTCAGCTGAAGGTAGGCAGGCTTTATTTCAAGATATCTCGATTCTTTTATCACCGGTTAGTCCGTAATAAATCTCTGCAAACCTTAGGCTTAACGGCTTATATAAGCAGGGACGCTAACAAGCGATTGCGTAAGAGAGCGGTGCAAGATTAACTGAAAATTAATTAAACAGGACACAATAAGCAGAAGTAAACAAGATTTATTTCGTGAAGTAAAGATTTATTTCGTGCTATTACATATATTTTCACCCTTTTCTATTTTTAAATGAACTCCACATACAACGCGTCTGGGCTGCCTGTGGCCTTACCTGTGCTGCATTGTTTGTGGGATAGATCGCAAGAAAGGTCAAGAAGCAATGTCGCGCCAAACTGTAAGAGACGTCAGGGTTTTGGTGTCATTTTATACTCCCCGAGAAGATGGCAGCATTTGCATTGAGGCACTGAACAAGAAAACGTTTTGTGTGCCAGTTGGTGAAGCTAGGCACAAAGACCTGTTGCCATTCAAAACCCATGGCATTTCATTCACTGATCTGAAGACAGCTGCTGTTCAGAACAAGGGGATCGAGCAGAGCTTGGAAATAAATAGTGCACGTGTAATGAAGAACAGCAAAGGTGGCGAAAATGTATTTTCGATTAGAACTCAAGACTCTCAGAGCCACGCAGTCCTTAGATAAAATCGTTATATACAATTTAACTTTCAATATTTACATGACACATGATTGGTTAAAAACAATCTCTATGATGGGTGATTTAATTTAAAAATTTAGCGTGATACATGATTGGTACCCCACCGCCGCCACCCCCCTTGTCACCCTTTCTCGAGCCTACAGTTTTTTTTAAAAAAATAATAGATTTAATTGCACTCAAAAATGAACAAGACAATACAGTAGAGTTAAAGTATTAGTAGTACTCATACAAAGTGCCATTAAACTAATTAGAATAAAGTATAGTAAGGATATGTAAATAATTATCATATAGGGCGCTTTTCAAATGAGTGTCGTAAAACCAAAACCAAAGTAATTACCCCAGCCAATCACAACAAACACAAATTATCCAATGAACCAATCAGAACTCGAAGCAAGTACATGTTACTGGCGTCAAGCGCGGGAAAAAACGTGCGAGCGTGAGCAAGTCGCGACTGATTGGTTTGAGTTTTACTCCTGATTGGTCGAGAAAGTGGCGCGAGATTTTTAACCAATCACAGGGCGAAGGAAAGCAAAACCAAAGCAAAACACGAATTACTTTCGACACTCAATTGAAAACCGCTCTAATAAGTAAATGATGTTAGAGCAAAGGCTGGTGAAAACACAACCAAATCATTTTAGACTATCTACTGATTTTCCATGTTCTTTCGAGTTTTAATGCATTCTGCTCTGTCTAAATTCTTTTTCAATGATTTGTTTGTATAGATATGTCTTATTGTTTCACATGCTGCAGTTTTCTGTTATGATACAGAAGTGAATTTGACACAGGTGATAATTGACAGAAGTTTGAATAATATCTCAGCGACAGTGGGGTTGGTGTTTGTGTCGTGTTGTGCATTATTAAACCAATTTAAAATGTCTTCATATAGTTTAAGAGAGGATGTGTATTCCTGCATGAAGGTGACAGTGTTCAAGGGAGTCTGGTTCGTGACACTCGAGGCTATACAGTTATTAAAGGACAATATCACAGGAAAAAATATGAAGATTCCAAGTTGGTTCAACATTGGTAATTATCAGAAAATAATATCCCAACAATGAGAAATCATTGGTAAATTAACAAAAGTTGGTATCTGTTTAGAGGTAGTTGGTAGATTATTGGTAAATTTAAGGAAAATAATCCAATATTGGAAATTGATTGGTTCATTATTGGTAAACCTTGCCATTATATATACCAAGAAATACCAACATTGGACTTTAATTGGCATACTATTGGTAACTGTTGTCATACCCAATACCAAGAAATACCAATATTGGACTTCAATTGGCAAACTGTTGGTAAATTTGTTACACCAAATACCTAGAAATACCAACATTGGTCTTAGATTGGCAAACTGTTGGCAAATGTTGTTACACCAAATGCCAAAAAATACCAATATTGGACTTAAATTGGCAAACTATTGGTAAACGTTGTTACACCAAATACCAAGAAATACCAACATTGGACTAAAATTGGCAAACAATCGGTAAATGTTGTTACACCAAATGCCAAGAAATACCAATATTGGACTTAAATTGGCAAACTGTTGGTAAATGTTGTTACACCAAATGCCAAGAAATACCAATATTGGACTTAAATTGGCAAAATATTGGTAACTGAATTTATCGGGGAAGGAGACGGCAAAGTGTTGTCGCAAAAATTGTCCACAGCATAAACCTCCATTTCCTCGAAATTTCCATCTGAGTGCAAATCGAGCTCCGGATCCTCGCCAACATTACACAGTGACTGTTTAGCGATATCACTAGTACTAACACGATCGTTGGGTCGCATGTGCCTCCATGCTGTCATTCGCCATGTTGCCTTCCCTTGACATTTTTCACAAGGGCAATGAACATGGGGGTCACCGTACTTTGAAATAGATATCGATGGCTTCCGAAGAATCTCGACAAAAGCATGCCGAACCAACAACATCGGCTACAACATCGTCCATGTTCTGTAGCTGTGTGTCTTGTGTTCGAATGGCGAATCGAAAGGCGAATCCAAAGTACCTGTGGTCAGCGGCAAGGTGTCGGGCCCGCAAGAGATGTTGGGAAAAGGGCGCCAAAATCGAGCGCGGGTTGCCGGGTTCCCGCCCTGGTGTGTAGCGTGAGTTGGAAGACATACTTGATGTTGGGAAGATTGCATTTTATTTTGTGTGTTTGTCCTCCGATTTGCTACCTTTTTTGCTTTGTGCCAGAATGTCAAATTCAAAGGCAGTAGATGGTAAGTAATAATCTATATTTTAAACAAAGTTTTGCCGCACTGGCGAAGGAGCTAGCCCTTCCTGGCAACACAACGCTGATAATGATAATGTGAGTTGAACCTACACAGGCATCAAACTTGAAAAAAAAAGTTTCAGCTTGCGCTTATCTACAATTTAAGTCGTTTAGGGGGTATATTTGAACAATCTTCAGTCATGTATATATACGTAGCATGCAAAGGCAATGGATAAAATTTGAAGCGGGAAAACACAGTTAAAATTTGAAAGAGAAAGTAGGCTTATTGTGTAAAGCATCAGTGGTCAATCCCTTGCAGAAGTATATATGCTCTTCAATTTCTCAAGATCCTTTTCACAATATCTTAACAGTTTTTCAGTCAGAATAACCTGACATATAGGGAAACAAACTATGAGATATTAGCAGAGAACACCATTTATAGGTATAATTTGGGTTTTCACAGAAAAAGACAAAAACAACACT
Source organism: Siderastrea radians (assembly GCA_964017195.1). Lineage (NCBI taxonomy): Eukaryota > Metazoa > Cnidaria > Anthozoa > Scleractinia > Rhizangiidae > Siderastrea > Siderastrea radians. Next base: position 39,088,583 of record OZ024898.1, on the reverse strand, counting down.
GTACTTAATTTAGTAAGCTTACTCCGGATTGGAGCCTGGATTGAGATTTTGAGATCAGACCTGGAACACTGCATGTATTAAAAGTCAGTTATTGTTAATACACAGCCTGCACAGTGATGACTAGTCACCGTAGAACATTCTGTTTAAGCGTAGCAGTTAAGATTATTTATTTCTTCTTCATTCGTTATTTTTGAAACTGAAAATCTACATGAAACAGATTGGACTCCTGCAGATGTTCGTAAGTGACTTAACGAGCAGGATGGATGTAACGAAGAAGGGGCATTATGTTTGAAGGTTTGTAGACAAATACATTTCTTTTTTACTTACTGTTTATTTTTTTCCTAGTCTTACTCAAATAAACAATAATTTAAATAAACTCCGTTGAGACAAGTTGTGCTCATTTCAGTTACAACAGATAAAGAAATTTGCAGTTTGCTTTGAAGCCTTCAAATAAGCCATTGCCGGTGATGCAAAACCACTTTTTATAACGTCAGACCGGGCAATGCTATTTCAAGATGTTTTTACATAACTTTTTTTTTAAATACAATTCATCTTCTGCAGCTGCAGAGATTTCTGGTCTAGGTCTGAAAATGATAGACAGAGTTTGTCTCAAAGAGATAGGCATACAATCTCTGGGGAAACAACTTTCAATCCTTAGCCGTGTTAAGGATTTGATAGATAAGTGCAAATCAATCTAAATGCATTCTTATTGAATATTTTGGAATGCTTCAATAGTCATAGACATTTTATATATTTTAAACAACTGCCTTGTATAATGATGGATGGGTGCCTGGGATATCAAGGGGCCCCCACTCTGGTCGGACGGCATGAAAGCATATCAGGATTGCCTTTTTTCCAGCAACAGTGAATCCATGGAACAAACTACCTACCAATATTATAGAATAGACTACAAAGACTCTTATTTTTCTCAGAGATAGTGGAGCAGACGTGAAATTCACCTCCTGCGAGGAGATGTGAGGTAAAATCTTTTTTCCTTTTTTCCATGACTAGTTTTCTTCTTGTATTCATGTTTTGTAATTTGCACAGCACATCATTTTCATGGTATCCTGGACAAAACAATTCAGGATTGGCTATATGGGTTAAACGATTTTTACTTAAAAGTGCTTTTCTCAAAGATATGTACTATCCATGTAACAGTTGTCATTATTAACAACAGAAAAAAGAAAATAAATCACCGTAATTTAACCCTTTAAGCCCTGATATAAAAATCCATATTCTCCTTACTGTTATCCATACATTTCTTATGAAACTGGTTATGAAAATTTGTCTAATATAACAAAACATCTTATCGTTGGTGATCACTCTCTTTATTCTCATCACTTGAATGTTTGAACAAGTGATGATTTAAATGCAAAGATAAACTTCATTTTTTTCACTGTTAGTGCTTAACAGGGTTAACACATAAGATAGGTTCTCAATAAGGCATGAATCTTCTAATGGATGAAGTTTGATACCAGGCTTTCTCAGTCAAAATCAAATTTCTCCACCCCGGGCAGCTGTTAACGATACAAATTCCCGACCATTTCTGCCTCAAATCCCCACCCTTTGCCCGCACCCCCTCCCCATGGGATTTACATTGATAGGTGCATAAACTGTAGGCGGCAACATCTTTTGATAATTTGATTCAATAGCTGTTCCGAATTCAGTCACAGCTGAGACCAGCAACCTCCCTTAAACCCTTCGCTGGCCAGTGGCAATGCGAAAAGCAAAATAACATTAAAAGACAAACAAGACATAACCCCTCAACAAAGAGGGGCTGTACAATGAAAAGTAAGTAATTAAGACAAACCAGTACAGCATTGACTAAGAGTGCACTGCATAATTGAATTACAGTAACATAATTACGATGAAGAGGTTTATTAAGAAGCAAGAAAGATAGAAATACTGTACAAATTTATGTATTTATCCCCAGTGCACGTTTTTGTAGAAGGGGACTTAATTAACAAAGGGAGGGGGATTATTAAATATTTCGAAGTCACACTATCATGCTTATACAAAGGAAATGTATGTAGATCTAGATAATGATCCAGTTTAACAAAAAAACATAGAAGCTTAAATACGTGCATAGCAGATGGACTTGTTAATGATGACTTCTTTTTTTAGAGTCAAGCTCATCAGATCAGAGTGCTCAAAGAGGTGGCCATGCAGGGAACACCAAAGTTTATTTCAAGGGCAATGAGAAAAACAGCCTTATTCTTTCAGAGTTGGTTCTGCTCATAGAACCACAGGCAGCCATAGAAGAGATTGGACTTGACAAAAGTAGGTTACCTGTCTCGCCATTATTGTGGATTAAACAGTTTTTGCATTTTTTGTATTCTTGAAGGTTGACCTAATTGAGAGCTTGTACCTTTACCCCCACTTTTACAGCTGTAGTATAATCTCTTGACTTATCAAGTTACCTCTCATTTTAAAGGTGCAATTAGAAGTCATATACTACAATGGGCTTTCGAGAAGAATCGAAGAATTTCTGATGGTTACAACTTTGAGGTGAGCTACCGTATTTACCCGTGTATAAGTCGACCTTTCAGAACCTAAAAATCGGTCTAACAAATCGCCCTCGACTTATACATGGGTCAAAAATTGAGAGCCAAGCACCAGTTCAATTACTTCTTCACAATTAGCTTAACAATTGTCTTTATTTGTTAACAAACATCTAATAAATGACAGTACAGGTTACGATGTCATTTCGTTTGGCGACTTGTGTCTTAAAATGTTAGGAGATGAAGTTGAAATGCATACTCCTCAGAATAAGATGTCTGAAGCACAAGTGAGTAATTCAGTCAACCACATTTTAACTACCAGTAAATGATGCAGTTTAAGTGATATCATTAGTTTCTTTTCATCAGGGCCATTTGCCTCCGGCAAAGCGAGCTCGCAAAGGTGGTAACTCAAGCTCAGATGGTGTGTTTACAAAAAACGTTAATAGATATGCTGGCATGACTGTCTCAGCTTTATGTTTAGTCTTCTTTGTACAAATGTTAAGTCATCTAGGCATCACAGCTCAGTTGTAAGTGTACATACATTCATCAAAACCATAAACCGGCCATGAATTCAAACGTTGATACCTTTTTGTTGTAGAAATTTGTCAAAGGGAGAAGAGGGGAAGCATGACAACAAGATATGCACAGTTGCCATGGAACACTTGTAACCATCATAGCAAATTTTACAAAATTGTTAGCCCTTTTTTTCCCAGTTGCCTTTTTACCTTTTTTTAGCATTTCACTTTTATCATTGTACGTTATACCTGAAAAGCCCTTTTGGGAGTTAATAAGTTTTTTTTTTAAGGGAGAAGAGGGGAAGCATGACAACAAGACATGTACAGTTGCTATGGAACACTTGTAACCATCATATCATACCAGGCTGACCCTAACTTCCATGGTTTTGTTTTTTGGTCATGTTAATGTTCTGTTGACGATTTCTTTTATCCTGCTGGAGTTAGGGCTCACTCCCCTTAGAGAAAATATAGTTGTTATATTGCATTTAAGCTGTCTTGTCATAATTTTCTTAATTATACTTCTACTGCAGATTGCTGTACAGATGCTGAAAAACCTGAACAAAATGGGGATGATTCATCATCTTCCTCAGATGGACTTTCACCTTACAGCTCCCAATTACTGTTAACAATGTTTCTAGATGCCCCACGGTTCAGGAACCTGTCACTGAAAAAAGATTTTTGCCCTGCAGCCAAGGCATTAAATGTAAAAGTACGGGGCCTGGGAAAGTATGAATTAGCCAACAAACTGGCTAAATCCCTTATAGAAAAGGGCTTTGTAACAGTCAGTGACGGGGCGAATGAAAACTGTCTGAAAAGGGAGGAAATTAAAGTTTTGAAGACCCTTGGAGAGCACAATGTGATAGATGTAACTGTAGCAAATGAGAGCTCTAGTGTAGGCACACCAATCTCGGCATCTTCGCTTGATTCAGATTCTGCCGAATCGGATATGGATTGAGGCCTCCCCGAGCATTCCATTATTTCCCTTAACAACTGATTATGTACATGCAATGTTAAAGCTATGATAAATAAAACTTTGTTGAGATGAAAAAATTTGAAGGCTGCTTCAGTCTGCTTTAATATTCTAGTATACTTCCATGCATTAAATTTTAATAAACGACCATTTAATCAGTAAATCAATAATTATTCCAATGTTGGGTATAAAGGCTAGTCATAACCCAATTTGGCAAACTATTTGCCATTACACCAATATTGGTATTTTTTGCTAGAATACCAGTGATAGTACAATATGACCTACAATAAGAAACACCTTGGTAAATTACATTTCTGATATCCCAGTGTTGTCTTTTCTGAGGATAGGATACCGGTGAAATCACAACAAAACCCAATTTGGTATTGCTAGTTTTCACTATACCAATGTTGGTACTTCCATATAGGATACCAATAAAATCACAACAAAAACCCAGTTTGGTAAATTGTGTGCCACTATACCAATGTTGGTATTTCTGTAGAGGATACCAATGACATCACAACAATTACCCAATTTGGCATTACTAAGTTTCACTATACCAATGTTGGTATTTCTTAATAGGATACCGATAAAATCACAACAAAAATCCAATTTGGTAAACCAAATTTAATATTCCAACATTGGATTTTCAAAAAATAGAATACCAACATGGAAAATGTAACCCAATTACCAAGGTTGGGAATCTATTTTGATTACCAATGATTTACCAATGATTTCACAATAAAACTCCCATGAAGAACCAACTTGGAATCTTCATATTTTTTCCTGTGAATGACTCGACAGGCTGTTCTTCCCAGTTAAACGCCAACAAGACTTCTTAGCACATTGAGCACAATCGACTCTATCCAATAAATACACCGGAATTGACAGCTTTGGACGACAAGGGATTACATACCTGAACTGAGACAACGGTCAAGACAAACACAAGCAAGATCCAACGAGGAAACATCCTTGATTTGGTACTTTGCTCGCGTTTTCACAAAACTTAGTATCCGATTACTGCTTACAATTTTTGTGAAACAGTTTCCTTATATTTAACAAATCCTGGTGAAAATAGGACGAACAAACGACGGTCAAATACGGTTGAAATCAGGGCGGAAAAAGGTTGGGCGATGAAACGCGATGAATAACGTCGTTGTTGACCCAATCTCCCGCCAAATAATGTAGACAGTCTACAATGGTAACTCAAGCATATTAATGTACAGGGTCTACATTAAACGGGATAGAGAGGGTCACAAGGGATCCTGGGAAATCGCTTGACGGCCATCTTTGACGGGCTAGCAAGTGCGTTCGAGTACCGGTGTGTTTACAGGAACGATTATATCGAGATTCAGACTGAAAGCAACCTTGCCTCTTGATTCGCCGCTTAGGTAAGCAGTGAAATAGCATTCGGCTGCTGTTTTATCTTTTCATTGTTCACCTTTATGCCTCTTTTAAATTTTTTTTACATGGAATTTAATAATGGTATTACTGCTTGTCAGCTTGCGAAACCCCTTCATTCATAAGGATAAAGACCTCTTATGTTTGTAAGGTTTTCAAAGTAAATTGGAAAACTTCGAGAAGAAAACACATTGAGAACTTCATTAAGGATCTACTTTTTTGTCCATAAAGAAGAGTGGTGATCTGCTTATCTGAAATTATAAGCGTTCAGCTACTACTGGAGCATCTCCATGCAGCTGCTTGCATTTTACCTTGTAGGCTGGATTTGGTTTTTTGATTGCTGCATGTATTTAAACTTGTGTTGGCTTAAAAAGTTACTCTCGATCAACGTATTGTCATTCACTGATTTCGCATAAAACTGCGTGTTTTGTTTTACGTGCGACCAAATATTTAAGTGACATGACATTGTTTTCAGATCATGTTACATAGATGCCTTTTTCCCCATGAGATTTCATTCAATCCAAAAATACTATCATAGGATCATAGTGCGAGTTCCCATAAATCTGAGAGAATATTTTTGCGATTTTTAAAGTAAATGGAAGAAAGAGGGGGGGGGGGGGATTGATGAATTTTAAAAAAAAAATTGAAAATTGTTGTTCAGAATTATGCACCTATCAATGTTAAGCCCGATGGGGGGGGGGGGGGACCCTGGGCATATGTGGGGCATTTGATTACCTTTGCTATCTCCACTGACTCTGACTGAGAGTCTGGGCCCCAGTGTGGGGACGTTTGACTTTTTGGAGAGGAGGATACGCCACATCAATTATTGGTATTAAATGTTCAACAAATGAAAGACGAATGCTAGAGTTACTATGCTGCTACAGGTTTTTTCAAAAGTTTAATATTAAATAGAACAGTCTTTTCTAAATTGTCATCGTGCTACCCTCATTAAATAAAGTTTTTATTATTATTATTATTATTATTATCTGTTATTATAAAAGACAAGAACGAACAACGTATTTTAGGCAGAGACGATGTCCCTAAAGTGTAGTAAAATTCATAAATACACGGCAAGATGTGCTGATATTCGATACAATTTGTCTCCAGGGTAGGGAGATTTGACCTGATTTGAACCATTTTTTTTTTGACTCCAGGGTGGGGTTTGATAAAAATTCTTCAAAAAAATCAAATGCCCCACATATGCACCCCCCCCCCCCCCCTCCGGGTTAACATTGGTAGGTGCATTAAAGGTGAGTTAAAATGAATATTTAAAGTTAATAATTCATAGGTGGACACCAAACAGTCCTTTGACAACCGCAGGTGCTCTTGCATGGGGGTGGACTGTCTAGGGGTGTGTACAAAAATTTATTCCCTTTTTTTGGTTAAATCTTATCCTGTTTCCTCAAAATTCGCATATATATTGCCCCCTTAATATAAAATTCACATTTGTTTGGGAAATTCTCAATTGAGTCATAGGTAGTCTCACTCAGTTAGTTGAGCAACTTGGTATATGTAGGTCTTTATAAATTACAGGTTACCTCACCATTGGTGATTATTGCATAGAAATGGTGCAGGACTGGTCTTTTCAACAAGGTGTTCTTGGTTGCTTTTTTGTTTGGTCACTGTGACTAGTTCCATGAACAGTATGTAAGAGAGGATAAGCACAATTTGAAAAGACTAGTCCATGCAACTGAATTGAATTTGGAAGACAAGTCGCAGGGACTCTATTTTATATTAGTACCCATAACATCAGTGATTTTTTCGGCTTGTTTGTTTTCCTGGACTTTTCCTTGAGTGGGAAGAGAGATTGCTTGTAGTCTAGTTAATACAACTGTTAAAGAGGGGTTTTAACAGACTGAAGAAAAAATCCTTTTTTATTACAGAATTAGGATTAATTGGCTCCAACCCAGATAACTCAGTTGTCTTCAATTGAAAGGCTGCAAAGGACAGAGCGACATGGAAGAAAATGATCGATGGCCCTATTCTCTACCAGGAGGGAAAGGATTGGATGATGATGATGATGATAGATCAGGGGCACCCAATGGGGGAATTTTTAGCAAAATACTTCAAATGTCATTTTTTGCTTTCTCAGATGGTTTCAGAGCTTTGTAAAGGCATATTTGTGTAAGCTAATTAATGCAAGTTGATCTGTTTGGCCTTTGTCAGCTAAAACTTAAGGCCTCACAGAATTTTTACAGAATGTCCGAAGAATTTCTGAGCTGCCAATGACTGTCTGAAAATAATAGCTGGCCTTATTTTACGCTCTAATTGACATATTGGTCCCTCCGAAAACAATAGGAATTAATCAGCCCTTTTATTAAGGAAGTCTGAGGTTATGTGTCGCCAATTAAATCTCTATATATCTGAATACCGCTGACGATTTTGGTCTGCCAAACAGATATTCTGCCAAAACAAACGGTTGGATGCCCCTGATATATAGGATTTAAAAATGAGATTCAGTCATGCCAGGAATGTATTCTAGTAAGACTTGTTCAGTCCACTGTTAATTAAATTCAGAATATGAGTGGCACATCGTAAGCCATATAGTGTTATAAAACAACTAAGATACTACATGCACTCTAATTGGCTGAGAGGTGTGTTTGCATGAGAGTATGTAAACACAGTTGTGATGTCACAGTTGTGCGTAGGATATTTTATAATAAAAATACAAAACTTTTCTTGACTGTGTTTGCATAGCCTGATGTAAACATGAGTGGGGTTAGGAGAATTCTTGAAAGTTATTCAAACGCTGCACTTCATCTCAGGTTTGCATAACTCTTAATGCAGTAAATTTGAATGCATCATTTTTTGGCCTTATGATAGTGGATGTGGGAGCACTCAGTGTTGGCAACAGACACTGAATGGGAAATAAAGCCACATTTAAATATTGTTTTGCCTTGCTTGTTTAATTTTGTTATGGCTTTAAAACTTAATATGGGTTTATTTACATTGGGTAACAACAAGCCAACGCACTGAGTACAATGATGCCCTTTATTGAATTCTTTAAAGTGGTTAATCCTCACAGGTTAACTAGTGTTAGCTTGAATGGCTGGACTTGATTCTCTATCATTGTAACTGACAGAGTCTTTGATTCAAGTGCTAATCATGATGGGTTTCTATATTTTCATGGCCAATTGTTGTACACATTCAGTTTTTTGCTAACAGACATGAAATCAAGCACTAAGATTTTTTAATCTTGTCATTTGCAGTAATCACCTGCATTTACCAAAGTTTTTATCAAGTCATAAATAATATTACTCAAAAGAAAAATGCAAAAAATAGCAATTTTTCAGAAAGAAAGAAAGAAAATGAGGAAATTTAAATAATGGTGTTACTGATCATAACAACAGCTGTTATATGTCTATAACTATATTTTTGCAATATGTTAAGGGTGATAATGTGATCATAGACATAACCATGGCAAAAGTATACCTGTCTGAAGAGCCGAGCATCTAACACTCAGTTTTCAAAAAGTATCTTGGTTGCCAATGATTTTTTTTTTATCAAAGAAAGTACCAAATTGTCCTTTCTTTTTGGTGATGTGAGCAAAAATCTATCTGGTGGAAATAGAGTTAATTGCAAAACTTAAAGGCTGTTGGCAGATAAGGAAAACATTCTACTAGATAATTTTCTTTTTGAAAGGAAAAAAACCAATCATTGTATGCAAGAAAATATAGACCAGCAATATTCCAAGATAATAGCCATGTTTTTTACACATAATTGTATTTCTAGTTTACACAATTTTACACATTGCTACTATTTGATAGGAAAATCAATGGGACGCTAGATATCAATTGCATATGGCTGTAAACAGAATTTTTTGAGATTTGTTGGCCATGTGATCGAGTCCTAAAGTGATGATATAAAAAAGGCAAAATTTACAATGTTATTTTCTGAAAAGAAAGATAATGAAATCCCCACTTGCCAATATTATCAGCATCTTAGTTTAATCTGAGGGTAAGATATGACACTTTCCCTGATGACTTGATACAAATCTTTCTTAATTTGTTTAATAGGCTGCTTTTTGACAAGTGGGCTTTATTTCATGATACTCATAGTTTCACATATTAAAATATTTTTGACGTCACAGTTTAAGACTTCATCGAGAAGGCAGCACTGTCTTCCTCCTTATTATTAATTTGCTGTTGTTTGTGTTGCAATTCATTTTTCTATTTTGTTGTACGTGCATGTACCATTGTATTATTTGATGTGTAAGAGTCCTGTTATGTAATCACTACAATTATTTTGCTTAAAATTTGCAGTCACCTTTTCAATAGAATAAACTGCTTTTAATAGGCCAATTAAAACTGTTATTGACATACGTGGCCCGTAATTGGACTAGTGTAACTGGACTAGTGTAGTTGGACTGGTAAAGTATTGCATAACAACCAATCAAGGGTTTCAATCAATACACATTAGGCAATACTAATAATATAATATTATATCAAGGATTAAATCTCTTTGACTTATGCTGCAAGGTTCTCCATTTTTCAAAAAGCATCCTTGCAGAGTAAATTGGCGATCATCCAGTTCTGCACTCAGTATTATTTTCCTGCAAAATAAAAATACTGTCACAGTGTATATTTGCAAGCTGTCTGAACCCTCCATACAAATTAAAGCTATTTCCATATCAATACCATTTCCATTTAGTCAGCGTGGCAGAGTGGTTAGGGCGCTGGACTTGAAATCTGGAGGTCCCACATTCAAGTCCAGCTCTGACCGCTATCTGGAGTTGTTCTTGGTAGACCTGGTTACAACTCCTCGGCCACACTTCTAAATAGCCAGCTGGGGTTCTTAAAGCTGTTATGTTCATTTAGATTATTTCTTTCATTGTCCCTGAAAAGCTCCTCACTGGGCGTGGTCAATTAAGTTATCATTATTATGATTATTGTTATTATTATTCTAGCAGTGCAAGACATATATATGCTACCATCCTAAAAAGCATGCACAGGGCACGAACGTAGCCTATGCAGCTAATTTTCGAGGGAAAAAACTAACTTCTACTTATTATTATTATTATTATTATTATTATTATTATTGTCATTTTTATGTAATTTACATAGATTGATTTCAAATGTTTTTAGTTTTCTAGGTTAATTAAAACAGAAATAATGGCTGATGAAACAGTGTCAAGTTCCCCCTCAAGTACCTCTGAACCTGTAAGTATGATAGAAATGTACAATGATTATATAATAGATGCTACTTTTCCTCATCTTTCTATCTAACCTTATCCTCTGTTCACAATTCTCTTTGTTTGGAACCAAGGGAATTGTTGTAAACTTAAGAAAAAGTCTCTGTCCACACTCTTTCTTGTTGAAAGAAGATATGTCTTCAAAAGTCCTTGCATTTGAGGGCGTTTTCTAATGTATGCATTTTCCATGAAAATGGTAGTGTTTTCTGATTGTTTTATTGTGTACGCAAGCCCAAAATGTATCAAAATGTGTGCATTTGCAAATGACAATTGCATTAGTGCGGATGGTGCCTCCGAATTTTTTCCAGGATATATTAAAAGGCAGATGGGCCCTGTCAGTTACTGGTAGTTGACTTTCCCTTACTTCAGGTACTAGACAAGACTCACAACTTTTCACACTCCTTTAATTTTGTCTAATATTTCATTGTACAAAAACATTGATTGCACCCAAAACAATCAGTTGATTGTAAAAATTTGTTATTGCTATTACTTTTGTTATTTTTCCATTATTATTATTATTATTATTATTATTATTATTATTATTATTATTATTACTGAATTGGTATTGAATCATTTCTATCAGTATGCCTATTGCCATATATGGTCAATGTTTTCCTTCATTTTAGTTGCAAGGAAAGAATACGATTAATCACGTCACAGTCCAGTATTTAAGCTAATTTTGCCTTTCATATATTTATCCAGCCAAAAAAATGGTTTAGGAGGCCTTGTGTAAAGTGCGGAGAGATGGAGAATTCAGTTAAAAGGTCCTCATGTAAGACATGCAAGGCACCATTTGAGAAGAAGAAGGTTGAGGTGAAGCCAGTGTCCGAAAAACAGTTTTCTTACCACAAAACCAAGCTGTTTCAGAAGGTACAGTACACTGTTTGTTTCTAGTTTAGAGTGACATTAACATTTTTATATGTGAGATCTCTATTTATTGTGGCCATCAGATCCTGTACAGAAATTGATATATTGCTTTTTTTTGTATCATGTCCCCTGTGGGATTTTAACGACAAATAAAATTGGAAATTATTCGAAATTTTTCAGTTTGTATCGGAAGCCTTGGAGTGATGTTAAATTTTCTATCTATCAATTGTGGGTTGTTATAGTGGTGGCAGCAGCAGGCCTTTGTACACCAAGCAGATTACACACTCTGCATACAGTGTAACAACACTTGAAAACATGGAATGATCCTGACACCAATGCTACTGACAGTTACAAAGTGGCAAGAAAATTGTTACAGTCTTTCAATCCATCAGGGGTTAACGACATAATATGAGTTGTAACTAAACCAGTGGTATTCCCAACATTTGCTATCTACCATTATCGTCTGTAGGAAGGGTTTATAATTCATGAGTAGGGTCAAGATTTTTCATCAGTGGGGGGGGGGGGGGGGCTTTTCCAGAAAGTAAGACAAGGTGTAAGAAAGATTCGGTTTGTACGTCACTTGATAAATCTGTAAATACAACAGTTCTTTATGCTGTTGTTTGTATTTTTTGGTATCATTGTAGCATTCAGATAGTTCGCTCAGTAATTTCTTTTTTTGTCATTTCAGGCAACAAATCTTCATGCGGGACAACCGAACACGCACTGTGTTATACTGATTTACCACGAAAATAAACGTGGTAACGAGTTTCACTTATATGGTACGCAAGGTATTGCAAGGGTATTTCTGTCTTACAACGACAATTGCGTTCAAAGGCTGTTCAACCTGTTCTGTCTGAAGAACAGCAACAAACGGACAGAATTAACTACGACTACTATTTCCACCGGACAAAACGACAACACGACGACAGAGGAATCATCGATAACAGCCACCAATGGACAAACGGGACAGAACTTGCCGACAGAAGACAGCGAAACCGTACAAAACCAAACGCGACAAAATCAGGCCTGTGACTACCAAACAGGACAGAACCAGACGGAAGGTAGTCAAACAGGAACGAACCAAACGGGACAGAACCAGACTAGAGACTACCAAACGGTACAGAACGAAACAAGAGACAATCCAACAGGATACGGCCAAACGCGACGTAACCAGACAGGAGAAGACCAACCAGGACAGAACCAGACGGAAGACAACCAAACAGGATCGAACCAGACGGGAGACAACCAAACAGGACCGAACCAGACTGGAGGCAAACAAGCAGGACCGAACCAGACGCCACAGAACTTCCAGAAAGGCGACAACCAAACAAGACACAGCCAAACGCAACGTAACCAGACAGTGGACAACCGAATGGAACAGAACCAAACACGACAGAACCAGACTGGAGACAATCAGACAGGACAACACCAAGCGCGACAGAACCGGGTAGGAGAAAACCAAACGGGCCAGCACCTCAGAGTGGACAACCTAACAGGACAAAACAATCGACAGACAGTAGCCACGGAAACAACAACTACTAGTACAATGCCGACAGCAACAACGACAAACAGTAGCGACTACAGACAATCGACAGACAGTAACAATCGACAGACAGTAACCACGGAAACAACAACTACTAGTACAATGCCGACAGCAACAACGACAAACAGTAGCGACTACAGACAATCGACAGACAGTAACAATCGACAGACAGTAACCACGGAAACAACAACTACTAGTACAATGCCGACAGCAACAACGACAAACGGTAGCGACTACAGACAATCGACAGTCAGTAACAATCGACAGACAGTAGCCACGGAAACAACAACTGCTAGTACAATGCCAACAGCAACAACGACAAACGCTACTTTAGAGCAACGAAAAAAGCGTAAGAAGGTAGCTTGTGGGAAGTGCCCAGGGTGTACCGTTGCTGACTGCGGGACTTGTGTCAATTGTCTGGACAAGCCCAAGTTTGGCGGACCAAACACAAGGCGGCGTAAATGTGTTCAAAGAATGTGCCAAAACATCTAGAGGTGCAAAGCTGAAAAAGTGGCCCAAATGGAGAGTTGAACTGTTCCTAAAAGACTTTCATCATGATACCTATAATAAAGAAGATCCACTTAACCTCTCGTGTTACAGTTACAGTTACAGTTCTCGCGTGTCTCAGTTACAGTATTATATCTCGAGAAGCCGGTTTTCAATCAATAGAAAGCAAATTCTTGCCAATTACCGTATCAGTAAATTTAAGTGATGTGTACAAAGTAATAAAGAACAAATGTTTGATTAACTTTCCCTTACAAATGCTACTTTATATGAACCTTCAAATCCCCAGTTACAATTGAAATACCGGAAGCCGATATAAAAAAAATGAATTGTCCATTTCTATCCAGTGCTTTGTCTACAATGTGTTTGTTTAAGTGTAAGAGCAAAACGAAACATAAAAACGTATGACTTTTTCCTTTTGTTACATTACGAAGAATATAAGAATTTTTATTATGTTTGGCCTTGTCCATGGTAACGACCATCCTTTGGCCATTGTAATTCTCATTAAAACTAAACTTGTTTCTTAGATCTGGACTCCAGTATAATCAAAAAAGGCAATGTCACGAATAAATGGCCTTTTTTGTCTCAGTCTTGGTTATTTGAATTAATGCACATGAACATGGAGAGAAGGGTACGAGGTGAATTGGAGACATTTTTCCCGACTAGCCCCTTAATTGCACGATACCTTTTATGACTGAGTCGAGATAACACCGAGCAATTTGCTGTCTTGACATCCAGGTCGTTACGTCCATATGGACCTACTAGATAACAGGATGTAAAATGAAAACCTAAAACGGTATTGGCAGCCGACTATGGGCTTTTGATTATGGTGCTAGTGTTATTGGGCGTTACAGTCAAAACCAATTATCAAAGCTATAGAGTCCTAGGGCAATACATACTATGCATGCAGGAAATTACACCACTGCAATTAGGTTCAAAACACTGGTCATTTATTTTGAGCATACCACGATAAGATGACCTTAAAAGGAGCTTGTACGCAACGTAGCAAGAGCTCACAAATATCCTGGACTGTGAGTGCACTTTATATTCCGGAGCGACCTTGATTCGTGAATCTGCAGATGAAAACGTTAGAAAATGGGAAACAGCGGGTCTGTATTAACTCATAGCGTCCGATATACCTTTTCAAAGCTGTACCCGTTTTTTGAACCCCTACCGACCTTGATGTGCAATTAATGCGATCTCTGTGCCTGACTGCAACCTCCTAGTACTGTGCGGTTGCGCCTTGGCAGCACTGAACAGTTGAAAAAGGAACACCACCTAAGTGTAACAAACAGCAATGATCTTTTATTTCTGTAACAGTTTATTGTAGAAATAAAAAGTTTTTTGTTATCGTAAAGTAAAAATTTTACACACGTTTTCACTTGTTGTTTCTGAAAAGACTAAATGAAATTGTGCACCGATTACGGCTTTGTGTACTGCCGTATAGCCGAATACCTCAATGTAAGCAGGCCAGAAATGGGTTTTGATTCATATAGATTTGTCAGGAGCTACTAGGTTTTCCATCATCGACACTTGCGCTTGATGATGTTTAATAAAATGAAGCTTTTCGTCAATTACAGCGTTTTGGTCGATTGTCTCAGTGCAATGCCTTTGGCCTAAGACAGGTTTCGGCCTCCTAACACAAAGGCTTTGCCCAGCCTTGGTGATTTTCCAGTATGTTGCCCGAATTATCAAAACAAAGTACCCAAGGTTTCGAAAACGGTCACTGAGAGCAAGTGCCTCATACAAGAACAAGCTTTCTTCGATCATTGCGGCCTTTTGGGGAAAATCGTTACTTTTGGCCTAAAACGGGTTTTGGCCTCCTGACACGAAGGATTTGCCCAATCTAGTTGATATTTTAGTATGTTGCTTGGATTATGAAAATAAAAAAGTACACATTGCGGCCTTTTGGGGAAATTCATTGCGTTTGGCCAAAAACGGTTTTTGCCTTCCTAACGCGAAGGATTTGCCCAGTCTTAGTGATATCTCAGTATGTTGCCCGAATTATCAAAACACAGTACCCAAGGTGTCATAAACGGTCTTTGAGAGCAAGTGCCTCATCCAAGAAGAAGCTTTCTTCGATCATTGCGGCCTTTTTGGGAAATTCGTTACTTTTAGCCAAAAAGGGATTTTTACCTCATCACACGAAGGATTTGCTCAATGTTGGTGCTATGTTACTATATTGCTTGGATTATCGAAATAATAAAGTACACAAGGTTTCATAAACGGCCGTCGAGGGCAAGTGCCTCATCCAAGAACAAGCTTTCTTCGATCATTGCGGCCTTTTGGGAAAAATCGTTACTTTTGGCCACAAACAGTTTGTGTCTTCCTAACGCGAAGAATTTACCCAATCTTGGTGCTATTTTGGTCTGTTGCTTAAATTATCAAATTACAAAAGTACAGAAGGTTTTATAAATGGTCGTCGAGGGCAAGTGCCTCATCCAAGAACACGTTCTCTTCGATCATCGCAGCCTTTTGGGGAAAATCTTTACTTTTGGCCTAAAACGGGTTTTGGCCTCCTGACACGAAGGATTTGCCCAATCTAGTTGATATTTTAGTATGTTGCTCGGATTATCAAATGAAAAAATTACAGAAGGTTTTATATATGGTCGTCGAGGGCAAGTGCCTCATCCAAGAACACGCTTTCTTCGATCATCGCAGCCTTTTGGGGAAGATCTTTACTTTTGGCCTAAAACGGGTTTTGGCCTCCTAACACGAAGGATTTGCCCAATCTTGTTGATATTTTAGTATGTTGCTCGGATTATCAAAACAGAAAAGTACACAAAGTTTCATAAACGGTCGTCGAGGGCAAGTGCCTCATCCAAGAACACGCTTTCTTCGATCATTGCGGCCTTTTGGGGAAAATCGTTACTTTTGGCCTAAAACGGGTTTTGGCCTCCTAACACGAAGGATTTGCCCAATCTTGTTGCTATTTTAGTATGTTGCTCGGATTATCAAAACAGAAAAGTACACAAAGTTTCATAAACGGTCGTCGAGGGCAAGTGCCTCATCCAAGAACACGCTTTCTTCGATCATTGCGGCCTTTTGGGGAAAATCGTTACTTTTGGCCTAAAACGGGTTTTGGCCTCCTAACACGAAGGATTTGCCCAATCTTGTTGCTATTTTAGTATGTTGCTCGGATTATCAAAATAAAAAAGTACACAAGGTTTCATAAACGGTCGTCGAGGGCAAGCGCCTCATCCAAGAACAAGCTTTCTTCGATCATTGCAGCCTTTTTGGGAAAATCGTTACCTTTTGGCCTAAAACGGGTTTTGGCCTCCTAACACGAAGGATTTGCCCAATCTTGTTGAAATTTTAGTATGTTGCTCGGATTATCAAATTAAAAAAGTACAGAAGGTTTTATAAATGGTCGGCGAGGGCAAGTGCCTCATCCAAGAACAAGCTTTCTTCGATCATCGCAGCCTTTTGGGGAAAATCTTTACTTCTGGCCTATAACGGGTTTAGCCTTTCTAACGCGAAGGATTTGCTCTATCTTGGTGATATTTCAGTATGTTGCTCGGGTTATCAAAATAATAAAGTACCCAAGGTTGCACAAACGGTCGTTGAGGGCAAGTGCCTCACCCAAGAACAAGCTTTCTTCGATCATTGCAGCCTTTTTGGGAAAATCGTTACCTTTTGGCCTAAAACGGGTTTTGGCCTCCTAACACGAAGGATTTGCCCAATCTTGTTGAAATTTTAGTATGTTGCTCGGATTATCAAATTAAAAAAGTACACAAGGTTTCATAAACGGTCGTCGAGGGCAAGCGCCTCATCCAAGAACAAGCTTTCTTCGATCATCGCAGCCTTTTGGGGAAAATCTTTACTTCTGGCCTATAACGGGTTTAGCCTTTCTAACGCGAAGGATTTGCTCTATCTTGGTGATATTTCAGTATGTTGCTCGGGTTATCAAAATAATAAAGTACCCAAGGTTGCACAAACGGTCGTTGAGGGCAAGTGCCTCACCCAAGAACAAGCTTTCTTCGATCGTTGCAGCCTTTTGGGAAAAATCGTTACTTTTGGCCTAAAACGGGTATGGGCACCCTAACGCGAAGGATTTGCCCAATATTGGTGATATTTCAGGATGGTGCTCGGGTTATCAAAATAATAAAGTACCGAAGGTATCCAAAACGGTCGTTGAGGGCAAGCGCTTCATCCGAGAACAGCCTTTCTTTACCAATTGCAGTCTGTTGGGGAAATTCACTACGTTTGGGCAAAAACGGGTTCCTGCGTGATTCGCCTCATCTTGCTGAAATTTCCTTATGTAAATTGGATAATCATTTTTTTCTTCATAAATATTGGAGAAATTTCGATATGTAGCCCTTATTAGCAAATTAACAAAACAGGACAGTTTTTAAAAAGGTGCACAGACCTGGCGTGCATTTCGCGAAAGCCCAGAAAAACCCCCGAAAGCCCTGGTAATGCAACACCGTATCTTGTAAACAAAGGAATTTCCAAACATGCAACTTTGCTAGAAGTTAAATATTTTCTATCTTACAGATATGTTCAAATGACAGCTTTGTTGAATGAGTTGTTCATGGTTTTACAAACAGCTTTTCGGGGCTTTCGAGAAAAGCGACCCTGGTCCAAGACCGAGGTCTGTATGGTCATTTCCACTGCATCTACAAATAGGATTTTTACCGCCTTACATAGATTGGCCCTATCTTGTTGTTCAGATTATATACCACAACATTCAACAAATTGATCTTACAAGCCAGTTGAGGCCATATCCCTCATCCACGGAAAGGGTACATGGACGTGCCACAGAATGGGTAAACAGACGGTTGTTTGTCCCTTGAATTTTTTTATTTTTCATCTTGATCTATCTTTTGCAATTTGAAATGGCATAGGAACGTTATGCCAGTAGAATTAAGGAAGTCGAGAACAAATTTTTCGTCCATAACATGGGGTTTGTTCGCCAGGTGCTTGGTGCGAGTTCCTTGACATAAACTTGCGGAAGAAAGGGGGAGATATTACACTTGAGCTGTTACGTTATGTGACAACTTTTCGATGCTGAGATTACACACCGATTGGCTACTGGTCCCCTCTCTTTTTGATAAAAGAGATATTACCGTGGAGAACACAATTCTCCACCGTGAGGGTGTCATCAGGAACCACCTGACTCATTGTTGCCAGCTTCGCCGGTGTCATTGAATCAAAATCGTGACCACTTACATCGAAAAGAACCCTGTTTGTTTGCACAAAGGAGAAATCTGAATAACTAAAAACCTTTATTTACATATATTTATCATTAGAGAAATCCAATGCCAGAAATTAGGCATGTTCGCTAATGCGTCAAATTTGCCAACGTGAAAGGAATGTTTATAATCCGATTTAGTTACCATAAAACAATCACGATACAATAATTCGGCGTCAGGCTGTACTCTTAAAAGGTTACAACAAACATGCTTCTAAGACGCATCACATAAATCAAATTCTGCTTTGACTCGAGGTACGGGGATGGGAGAGGGAATGGGGACGTCTAAAAGTAGACAAACCAATAAACACACTATATAGACCGCTACTTCCACAGAAGTTATGGATACAGAAAAGCCTTGGTCAAACGGCAACGCGGGTGTTATTAAAATGCCCGCTTGCGCACAGACAAGTGTTGGGTGGCAGCGAGCATCACAAGTAGACTGTAGTTCTTCGAAAGTTAGAAACAATCCAATTAAATGATTCTTGCGCCTGCTGAATATAATACTGAAATTGTGCACAGAATTTGCTCAATTTAGCTGTCGCCCATTTTAAATGGATTCCGGGTTAGCTTTATTCAGTCTCTACTGAATCGTTATCAGCATGCTCAGAGCTACTATTTGCCAATCCCTCCACTGCATCTTCCTCCTCTTCCATTTCGTCATCCTCTTCGCTGCTCTCGTAATCGTCGTAATCCTGTAATTCCTCGATAAGAGTAGGGTCATTCGCCAAAGCCATTTTAAAGTACCGCAGTCCTAGAGAGATTTGTGTTTTACAAAACTGGACGCCTTTCAGCTTGAGAGCCCGTTTACCAGCTTGGATGTGAATATCTTGGACATTAGTACAGTACCGGGCCTGCGCAAAAATAAACAAAACGTAATGATGAATCAGCAAAACAAATGTACAAGATGCAAGAAACATTCTTAAGTTTTTCGTAGTGAGTACACATACCCTGTTAACTGTATCAGGAACATCTTGCTCATTGTCTCCTGCAAAAGAAGTGGTAGGAACATCTTGCTCATTGTCTCCTGCAAAAGAAGTGGTAGGAACATCTTGCTCATTGTCTCCTGCAAAAGAAGTGGTAGGAACATCTTGCTCATTGTCTCCTGCAAAAGATGTGGTAGGAACAGCTTGCACATTGTCTCCTGCAAAAGATGTGGTAGATGTTTAAACACATTTAACAAGAGATAAATAAGTACGACCACATCTCGCCCATTGTCCCCCGCAAAATATGTGGTAGACTTTTAAGCACAATAACATGAGGTAAACAAGCACGACCATTATGTTTTTGCCATTATGTCGAATCACTTTCTGTTTCATCTGTTTATTACATTTGCTGTCTGAGTAAGAAAATTATCGCTGGGTGCTGGGACATCACTTATATCATCCGTCTGGAATGATTGATGTTTTCATTACAAAAACGATTAGATTAGTATTGAGACCATGATTAAGCGTACAGTGAAGTACCTGGGCACAGGGTTGACTTTAAAGCATCCGCTTCAATACTCAGTTGTTCTGCTTTTTCTTTGTAGAAGGCCAGGAAGGACCTCATCTCAGTTTCAATCTGTTTCTTCTCTTCTCGAAGCCTGAGGGATTTGTTGAACACCTCCACAGCTTCCATTTTGTCTCGTAACGGCCCTGTGAAATTTATGTTAACTGATGATAATAATAATAATAATAATAATAATAATAACAGTAATAATAATAATAATAATAATAATAATAATAATAAATATGAACATTATAGCTTGACAGAACCCCAACTGGCAGGAGGCAGACCAGTTGGCTATTTACATGTACTACCAAGGAGATGAACTCAGTTTTGCTCTATCACAAACAGGAAAGTATTCATTGAATACAGACTTGGCTTGCCTGTGAAGATCTACAACCAACTATGCAAAGAAATGGAATTTGCGCCTTGACGTTTATTTGAAAAGGCAGAAAGATAACTGCGCATCTAAAGAAGGAAAATAAATAAATTAAAATGTAAATAAAAAGGAAAGAAAGAGAAAGACGAGAGGGGAGGGAGGGGGGAAGGGAGGAAGAAAGAAAAGAAAATGACGACTAACCAACCAACCAAACAAAAACAGAATGCAACTCATGTTTGATAAATGTAAGATCTTGAGAGCGTGTGCTTTTACATACCCTCATTGCTGCCCCACGCTACATTTCCAGATAATACAGCTTCCTCTGAAACTGGCACATAAGCACTACTGGGATTACAGTGGATGACGATGTTGTTGTAGTTGCACAATGTGTCTTTAAGAGCCTTCTTTTCTGCATCGTTCTTTTTCCTCAGTTTGGACCGTTGCTTTGAGTAGACTGAAAAACAGAACAATTAACAACTATGCACCAGGCTGGTATGCAGTACAAGCCATGCTACGCATCACGAAAAATTGACATTTTTGACTACCCGAGTTCATACCTACCTGCTTCCTTGTTAATCATTTCCTGGCGTCTTCGAATCAAAGACATGGAGCACATAATCTTATCTCGGAGGGTTTGGGCCACTGACTCTGCAAGTGACTGAAGGCCAGCATCCTCCAAAAGTGCTTCGTCTACACCATCCAGTAATAGTTTACTCCTAATAGCAGAAAGGCGGGCTCTTTTCACTTCAAGATTTTCTAGTAGCTGTTTCGCCTGAGTGAAAAAGTTGACATTACCAACCAAGACTGAAAGGGATTGACTGGATACGGTACTGAACTGCTGCAGAGCTTCAGCCTCCCGGATTTCCTGTGAAAGTCTAAAGTATTCAGCTCTCTCGTTGTCACTCGCACCAGCAGTTGATGTTTCCTCGTCTATAAAATGAAGAAAAGAATCAGTTAATTAAATCCAAAATTTTTGAAATATCACTACAGCAAAATACTAATTGCAAACGTGGCTAAAACAAATTGATTCTAATGCATTGAGTTAGAAAAAATACAGTTAAAACTCATCTTACAGACACCTCTACAATATCGATCAGTTCACTTTGTACTGGAGTGAACTAAACGTATAGAATCCCTTGCTCTTAGATACAGACACCTCTATTACACGGTCATTTGGTTTTGTCCACTTGATGTCTGTATAAGGGAGGTTTTAACCTAAAAGTATATAAATGTCAAATTAAAAAACAGATACCCTGGGCTGCTTTAATAATCTCGCTCTTCCACTTCCTTAGCTCATTTTCTGTCACACCAGTTTTGATCAGTTCATCACTTTGAGTTTTCACTTCTCTGAGGATCTTTAAACGATAGTAAAAAGTCATTAAAAGTCTACTCAACGTGTTAAATCCATCATAGAAATGGTACTCGATACTACTAAAAAAGAAAAAACTAACAGAACTGGCAAAACATCATGTTGAATTTAATGGAAATGCATTGAACCTCGGGATACATGTGCGAAAAACTGAAATTACTATTTTACAAAAGTCAACATCAACAACAATAACAGTAACATCAATAAACAAACCTTCACATAACGCAATGATAAGTATTTAGGTAAGGCAAGTATCTTCTTTTCATTCCAAAAGAGGACATGTTCTGTCAAGTGTTCCATGCGTCCTACAAAGGTTAACACACAGTTGTAATCAGAAGTAGAAGTAACAACCTTTTAAACTGCAATGAAAGAATATTATTATATATACAATAACTGATGATAATGTACACGCTGTTATTGGTCAATACCTATTGATTATTATACCAGTTAACCACATGGAACACGTAGTTATTATATAGAAGCAATGAACCACACATTTAACTATGGTTTATTGGCTCAATAAACCACATGCGATGTTGGAATAACACTCAAAAAACTTGTAAATCACTCGGCTTCTGCTCGTGACTTACAATCTCTTCTCATGTTATTCCAACAATTCCCCCCGTGGTTTATTGAGCTAATAAACCATAGAAATGTGTGGTATATTGCTTAAATGAAGACCAATGCTACCTGGGTGGCAATTTGGAGAAATAAATATGACTGCTTAATAATCTAGTGACATTGAAAAAATGTATCATCTTATTCCGGTTACAGCTGTAATTACATTATAAACCTACCTGCTCTTGTCATGTTCTTTGTGGTTGAGCCACACCTTGACAGATACTGGAAAGCTGTTTCCATTTCTTCGCCTGTGGTGAGTCCAGCTTCTTCCTGCCATTGACTCCCATACAGTACCTCATAGTAAAAAAAGATAATGAGAGCTTGTCAACAAAAATGACATTGTTAACTACTGGTATCTACAAGTATTAATGTATTATGCCTTTACTATGTTATGTGCAGCTGGGTCATTAAAAAAAAAAAAACATTTAGACTTACTCTGCAGGTCCACTTGTGCAACTTTCCATGCATCTGTCCCAGAGCTGGAATTAAAGATGTGTCTGCTGACACTTTATGCATCCATGGCCAATATTTACAAATTACGTCATAAAATAAAAACTTGACACCCATAGATGGCAACACATATTTCTGCAAAAATAAATAAGACAATAGTGATGGGATGGTCTGGTAAAGCTTACTCCAGTAACAAGGATTACAACAATATTAAATTACCTATCAGAAAGGGTGCAATGAAAAATGTGACAAAGGTTAGGTAAATTTAGATACTCACAGCACAAAAAAATTGCTTAAATCAAGTATAAAATGCTGCAGGTTTGACTGTGAACAAGATCAATATTATCTTATTAAAGATGAATGAATTTGTTGTTCTTGTAGCCTAAAGCTACCACAGGGAAGACCAAAGACAGCAGCATGAAAGAAATCCATGGCAGAATATCAGTGACGTACATATAAGAATTTTTTAGATACCTTAAATCTGGATTCACTGAAGCTCACCTGAAGGTAAAACCCATAGCCATACATTTCCCCAGTCCACATGTTTACAGCTTTTTGCATCAGTGCATGTCGACAGCCAGCCACCATTACTCCGGTCTCATCCAGTTTTTGTAATGATTTGGCTTTTGACTTAGCAGCCTGCCAGTGCACTTGACCACATGAATCTTGCCCAGTTACCTTACAAAGGTCAACTTAGGTGTCAGAAAATGTGACATACATACACAGATGCACACACACACACATACATATATACATAGATACATGCATGCATGCATACAACAATAACAATTATTACTTCCAATATTGATATTGATCAAAGATTATTTAATGTCTACACATAATAATACACTTAAAGTCATTGGTCACCTTCGAAGTTTTTTGCTGGTACGTTCGTTCCAAAGAGTCTTTAACTTTTTGGTCATCACAAAAAAAGATGTCAGCATAGTAAGAATCAAGGGGTCCACTGAAGAAAAAAAAAACAACAACAAAAAAAAAATGGACACACAGAAAGCTAAGGTAAGAACAACAATCAGTGGAAGATGACTATATAAAAATACACTAGGACTATAAGCTTGTCTTTCAGATAAAGGCTGACACTTCAATGGATCACGCATTTATTTGTAACATAATAATAAAACTAAATGATATATGACTACAATAATATGTTAATTAACAGGATACGTTATCATTTATAAACTGCAATGCTTGACATCACTTTCACTTAGTTTTGAGGGGTCAATAGATGTGGATCTCTTCCAATCTTCCCAAGTTGACCATTTATTTTGTCGGGTCATGTCGCTGTCTTTGACAGGTGTTTGACCCGAGACCCCTCTCTTATCTGGAACACTGAGTGTCCTGACATTTAAGGAAAATACTAGAGAAGAAGCCTTTTTTTTCAATGGATTGCTAGGTAACACTTAAACTTAAACAAAGTTTAAAAGAAATGGTTGAAAATCTTACACTTTCGGTTTTTGTATGTTTTTAATAAAATTTATCATTATTTATGTAGTAAACTCTGGTCAAAGAATGCCTGAAAAAAGGAAAACAACATGTTAACTACTAATTACAAAAAAGGGGAAGCAGCAAAATGGTAGTAGCTACTTACGCATTTACTTTCTTCCAGCGATATGTTTTTCTGTTTCCATCCATGTGGCAAGCCAATTGACCTCCATGGCAACATGGACAGGTCATAAAATTTAGGCCAGCTGCCTCACTGAGCTCAAACTGGCAGTATCGCCATTCCTGGAAAGCTTTTGAAAATGTTGCTGGAGTGATTGTACCTGACTGTGAACAAGAAATAAAACCCTTTGAAATAATTATTAGTTTAAAAAGAAAACACCTGCAGATACAGTGAAACCTCTACTAAGCAGCCACTCTTTTTAGAGGTCAGTTGTTACAGTCCCCTCCCCTTAACAGAAAAATAAATATATTATCAGCAAATCAATGTAAACTAAGCCTCCATTAAATGATCATGTCTATTAAAACAGAGACAGCTAGCCAGCTTATGCTAGCTCAATAAGTGATTTTGGATTAGTTAATGCATGTAGTAAACAGCCATATAGAATTCAGTTTGGCTGAGTATTAAATATAGCTATTTCTGTTAGTCGCTGTAAAGTTATTACTACATTACAGAAAAATTATGAAAACAATGCTTTATCAATTTTTCTGTACTCAGACTGTTTGGTTCAGTTGTTAACATTATCTGCTATTTTAAATATATTTTGCTTCAATCACCTCTGTTCCTCTACCATAACTTGTGCTAAGGTCTTTTGAGCCTCTATGACGCAGGCATCCTACATTACGTGGCCAAAGGCTGATACTTAAGACGGATTCCGCTCAACGTTCGAGCAATAAGTGCAAAAAATATTTACCAAAAAACTATTCATAGCACGGTAACATTTTAAATGCTATTTGAAACATCTCACTCTAGTTCACTTGCCCAAGTGACCCCGCGATGAAATTCTCAAGCATTCTCAAGAAAATTAATTTTAAATCTCGTAAAAGTATGCTAAAAACGGGCGCCATTTTGTTTTGAACTGACATGAAGCGTCTTTTTAATTGAAATATGGATAACTTCAAATCCAATTTTCTCCCGCGGGGTCAGCTTGGGAGCAAAAGTAACGATAAGTTCTTATTATCTGTTCTCAAAATGTGACAGTGCTGCAAGTATTTTTTTGGTAAGTTAATTTTTGCACTTACTGCTCGAACGTTGAGCGGAAATAGTCTTAATAGCCCAGCTTTAAGTAAGACCTGTCACTTGCTGGAGTTGTGGCAAGTATTCTGGTCAAAATCATTATCTATAATTCATGCGTTGTTGGAAACAGATTCAGTGCAACAATTGCTCTCTGATGGGTGCTGCATTAGGGCATCCACCTACTTCACAACTTACTGCAAGCACTGTAGTGAAGGTTTCAGTGCAATTAACATTCTTTACTGAAAGTAAAATCCACGTACCCTGCCTTTCTTTTCCGAAATCTGAGCCAACGTTTTCACAAAAGCGCTTGAGGACGAACCAGGCATGTTTTTTTGCATGGCGTCCCAAAACTGAAACACAGCATGGTCAAAAAAGTATGAGGCATTAGTGGGACTGCCTGCCCAATATCCCAAATGAACAAGTGACACTTCACTTGCAGAATTGCAAGAGTCACACACCAGCTGGGGGATGTGCAAATCAAATCGGCCTGCAAGGAAACAAAAATATTATAGACAATGTTTCTTATATAATATTATACAAATTGAATGAATTTTGAGTGAAACATTCATTTCTGAAATACCCACAAGTGATATGCTATGTCACTATATGCAACAAATTGTTGAATGGTTATTAATGATACCCATGCAAGCACTTCACATGCAAATAAAATTAAGTGACTAAGATAAAAAGAACTAGCTTTGCAACTAAAAATAGTGGCAAAAAACACACAAGGACAATGGCTTGAATGGGGTTTGAACCCATGACCTTTGCAGCACATGTGCAAATGCTCTACCACTGAGCTATAAAACCCTTTAGACAGCACTTTTGTTTGGTATTAATCACCTTTGCAATCACTGTTTGATTACAGATTATGACAGTTACAAGTAGTTTATTGTACGTCACAAGGTTTAAAACAGTGAAACACAAAAAATGTGCTAGCATGAAATGCTGCAGAAAATGTATCTGCACTCATCAAACATGACACACACTATTACTCTAAGTGGTACTTACCTTTAAGATTAATCAAAATACACTTAGATTGTGATGGTACAACTTTCAACGAGTCATTTTTGCAATTGGGACAGCAAAAGGGAGCCGGATCACATGGAACAATACAAGCTAAAATATTAAAATCAAGTGTTAATAAAATTAATAGTCATATACATCATGGCTTAAATTTTTCTTTGGTTTGAGAATTTTCAATTTAGTTAAGTTTTAGGCTATGGAAATGAGTCTGACACCAGGGAAAATAAAAATTTAAATGGTGTGAAATTTTTGAAACCCAAGAAAGATTTGAACCAACAAATATACAGGTACATGAATGCCCTCAACGGTCAGTTATACTAACACTTCAAACAGCAGCATGTAAGACAATTTTTGCAAAAAAGACAGACACTGTCTGTGACGACAACAACAGCAACAAAAGATGGAAGATTACTGACCCTAGGGAGTAAGTCCCATGTGGCTGCATTCACTAATAACAAGACAGTGCTACTAACCAACAGAGTCCAGCTTTCCTTGAGAGTTAAAAGCTTCAGTTGGCAAAATGGGACTAAAAAAATTCCCATTCCAAGCTTCTCTGTCATGGATAGGATTTTGATAATGTGCCTGAATGTCACACAAAGAACAGAACAGGATTCCAGGACCACAATCAAGACAACGTATTATGCACTGATCTATCTCCAAAGAACACTTTGAGCAATGTTGTGGAGAGGACAAAGCTTCTTGGCAAATAGCATCATAGGCTAGATTTGCCCTGAAGCCTTCCCAGTTTGCTTCCAGCCGTGTCTGCCTGGTTTGCCAGGTAATTCCCCGTACTGTGTTTGCTTCAATGAGCTTTTCAGCATCATTGAATGCCTCTTGTAACATGGTGTCTGTTAAAAGAAGAAAATTTTCAGTGATGTAACAATGTACAAGTTAAATTATGGTAGCCGCTGTAGATGCAATGGAAGGTGGACACAAACTTGCAAATTCATAGCTTAGTTACAGTAACCCTTTCGCCCTTTCCCGCAAGTAAAGCCTAATATAAAAGCTAATTGATGACCAAACCTCAATGAATATTGACCAACTTGCCGATCTCCTAACAACTGCACAAATCAATATATTTGACATAGGAATTAAAAAGGGGGAGATTAAGAAAGTACGGTGCTATTCATCAATGAAACACTTTTGTTTCTAAGCTGACTGTTCAGGTTACAAAAGAAAAAAATGAAATGTATTTTACTCACCGCTTTCTTCCTTATCATATTCGAAATGTAACTGGTCGTCCACATCATTATCATGTAAACTTACGACATCTTCTTCACATGGACGTAATTCACTGGTGTTGCTGGAACCAACTACAGCATAAGCAATAAAAATTTAAAAAGTTTAAACTAAACGGTAGTTGTTGGAATCATATCAATACATGTCCCTATTTAATAGTAAATTATCGGAGAAACTCACCGTTTGATGTGCTCTGCGAGGATGTTGAGCCAGTCGGCGTACTTCGGGAAGCTCTCCTCGGAGTTTTAATTAACCGTTTTCCGGACGAATCATAGAGAATATCAACTCTACGCTTTGTACCCTTCTTTTTTACACCACCTCCTTTTAATGTTGCCTCTAAATTGGCAAGAGCCTCTTGAGCTTCCTCAGTGATAGCTTTTAATTTCTCATCAAATCTTCCTGAGCAATCCGCCATTTTGATAATCCTGCGAGCAAACGACACGTTACCAGTCTTCTGGGCGATTATCGACAACCGACTCGATTAATGCGATTAATGTAGACCCTGTACATTAATATGCTTGAGTTACCATTGTAGACTGTCTACATTTATGTGCGGGAGATTGGGTTGAATAACGAGCAGTCCGCTCTTCAAGCGATGTGTGATGCGGAGAAGAACTGGCACGAGCGCTCTTTCCGCGCTTCCGGTGCGTTTGGCAGCCGGCAAAATTTACCTTTCAACAAACCGGAAATCTCATTTTCTTTCTTTATTTTTCAGCCAGCAGTGCACTATGATTAAAACGTTTTTTCACAGTCCTGGCTCACAGCTTAAAATGTTTATATCTGCGTGCATATTAGTCAATCTTCTTCACCATAAGTTGGCTAAAAATGAGCTCAATTTGAGGGTGTCGAATGCTTGCTCTTGCCGCAAAACACGACATGGTTGTCTTTCATCGTCTCTTTTACAAAAGCTCCAAATTACTCCACCCTAAATCTTACATATTTTAAAGGTCGATAAATTTTACATAACATAATAAAAAATTAGCTGGAGATATTTGGAGATAGTGGCGTTTTGCAACTTTAAACTTTGCCTCCTTGCAACGCACCATGGCGATGATTCGTCGCAACGCCGTCAACTGTATGTAAACAAATTAAAAGTGAAATTGAGTTTAAAGATTTCGCCTCCCTTTATCTCACAAAAACATGGCAAAGAAAACCGTCTAAACTGAGGAACAATTCTATTTGTAGTTCCTAAAGAAACAGACTAGCATAGGAGAGATTTTGGGGAAAAAGAGGAAGAAGTGCGGTGTGGTAGTATTGTATAATGGGGTTTCTGTTACAAATTATGCATGCATGCATGCACATTCATACATTTCGATGCATGCATGCATGCACATTCATTCATATCGATGCATGCATGCATTCACATTCATTCATATCGATGCATGCATGCATGCACATTCATTCATATCGATGCATGCATGCACATTCAAATCCATACACATGCATACACATGCATGCATTAACAAATATTAATATAAAAACAAAGATACAAAAAGGTGTGTGTTTTCACACGCCTTTTTGTATGTTTGTTTTTCTTGTTGCAATAATTATTGTAACAACACCCGAAAAAAAAATTAAGCATTTGAACAAATGTAACATAAAAGTATCATGGATCTAATAGCTGCCGCACAACTTGCACAACCAAATCCTGATAAAGACAAAAACAAACAAAAAATATTTGACGAATTTTATAAATCAGAAAAATACAATTATTTCAAAGATTGGCTTACTTGCTGGAAAATGGAAACATCAAAAAATAATATATACAGAAAAGACCTTTTTATTTTTGCAAATTGGATAAAAAACAAATACATTGAAATTGTAAAAAAAAAGCAAGAAAAATACACAAATATGAAAGTTTCACTTGAAATGGCAATATGGTTTACAAATGGATCAGAAGATGCAGAATTTAGAGTAAGATTAGCAAATTATTTTCGTGAAGAAAACCCACCTATTTTTTATAAAAAAGGAGATGAAAAAGAAATAGAAAAATACTTTGATGAAAGAATAGAAAAAATAAACGAAGAAATTGCAAGATGGAATAAATTGGGATCAAAATGGGTAATTGATTATATTGAGTTTGTTTATATTAAAATTGCAAATGTAAAAAAACTTCGTGGTGGAAGCTATATTGAATTGCCAAAAAAGTTGAAAAATAAAAAAGCAATAATAAACATAAAAAATAACGACGATGAATGCTTAAAGTGGGCAATAAGAGCAGCTTTGTTTCCAGCACCAAAAGGTAAAAATCCAGTTAGAACAACATCATATCCAACAAATGATGGAATAAATTGGAGTGAAATAAATTTTCCAGCAAGAATTGATGATATACCAAAAAAGTTAGAAAAAAATAATGAAAAATTATCAATAAATGTTTTTGGGTGGCACAATGAAGATCTAATAACGCATTATATTTCAAAAAAAAATCAGAAGTAAAAAGAATAAATCTTATTTTAATTGAATCAGAAGGAAAACAACATTATTGTTTTGTAAAAAGGTTGAGCGCATTATTATATGACCAAACAAAAAACCACGACAAAAAACATTATTGCGTTTATTGTTTGCAAGGTTTTTCAAGAGAAGATTTATCAAAAGATCACGAAAAATATTTCAAATGTACAGAAAAAGAACCAATGAGACTTATAATGCCAAAAAGTGAAGAAAAAATAAACTTTAAAAATTTCCATAAAAAATACAAGGTTCCTTTTGTTATTTATGCAGATTTTGAATCAATTCTTGAAAAGCTACAAACATACAATAAAAACCCTGAAAAAAGTTTTTCAATAGAATTAGAAAATCACAAAGGATGTAGTTTTTGCTTTGTGGTAATAAGAAGCGATGGAGAAATAACAAGCACAAAAATATACAGAGGAAAAAAAGCTGTTGAAAATTTTGTGGAAAGTATTCTTGAAGAACAAAAAAAGATAAATAACTTTTTAAAACAAACCAAAAAATTTGAAATGAATGAAGAGGATTGGCAAAAAATGAGAAATCAAAAAGAATGCTACATTTGTGATAAAAGTTTGATACAAAAAGAATTTTTAGATTCAGTGCCAGTATGGGCACTTTTTGAAGAAGAATACGAATACATTGGTCAAACACATAAAAAATGTTATAACGAAGAAAAGAAAAACGATCTGATTGATATAAAAATACTCAACACAAAAAACAAACAAGAAAACGAAAAAAAAGAATGCACTTTCTGCAAAGAACCATTAATGAGAAAAAATTTTAGAGATGCAGAACAATTACATTGCAAAATAACAGCAAATTTCATTGGAGCAGTATACAGAAAATGCAAACAAAAACAAAACTATGAAAAAAAAACAATACCAGTTATTTTTCATAACTTGAAAGGATATGATTCACACCTTATTATAAAAAAATACATGATATTGATGACAAAATTGAATGCATACCAAATAACACGGAAAATTTTATATCATTTTCGATTGGAAATTTAGTTTTTATTGATAGCATGAATTTTTTACAACAAAGTCTTGAAAAACTTGTTGAAACAACACCAAAAGAAGAATTAAGGATAACAAAAAATTTTGCAAAAGAAGAAAACCTTATCTACAAAAAAGGAATATACCCATATGAGTACATAGACTCATACGAAAAGTTTGAAGAAAAAAATTTGCCAGAAAAAGAAAAATTTTATAGCAAACTTAACGAAAAACATATAACAGAAGAAGAGTATGAACATGCAAAGAAAGTATGGGAAAAATACGAATGCAAAACAATAGGAGATTATCATGATCTATACTTAAAAACGGATGTTTCACTTTTAGCAGATGTTTTTGAAATTTTTAGAAAAACATGTCATGAAAAATATAGATTAGATCCAGCACACTATTTATCATCGCCAGGTCTTTCATGGGATGCATTATTGAAAAAAACAGGAGTAGAGCTTGATTTGTTAACAGAAAGCGATATGTATAATTTTATTGAAATGGGTATGAGAGGAGGAATATCAGTGGTAAGCAAAAGATATTCAAAAGCAAACAATCATTATTTGAAAGATTACAACCCAGAAGAAAAATCCAAATACATAATGTATCTTGATGAAAACAATCTTTACGGATATGCAATGAGTAGACCATTGCCAATAAGAAATTTTAAATGGAAAAGAAAAATGCCAACAGAAAAAGAAATAATGGAAAAAAAAGAAAATGACCAAAAAGGATGGATACTTGATATTGATCTCATTTATCCAAAAGAATTACACGAAAAACATAATTGTTTCCCACTTGCTCCAGAAAAAAGAAAAGTAGAAAAAGAATGGATGTCAAACTGTCAAAAAAGCATGATAAAGGAATTGAATTTGAAAGAACAAAAGTTTGATAAGTTGTTACTGACGCTTTTTGACAAGAAAAACTACATTACACATTACAAAAACTTGCAGTTTTATTTGAAACAAGGAATGAAAATAAAAAAGTTAATAAGGTTTTGGAGTTTGATCAAGAATTTTGGAAGGAGCCATACATAAGAATGAACACAGAGTTTAGAAAACAAGCAAAAAATGAGTTTGAAAAAATGTTTTATAAGTTGATGAATAATTCTGTTTTTGGAAAAACAATGGAGAACATAAAAAAAGAATAAATTTGAAATCGATAAAAAGCAATGAAAATGAAAAATTAAGAAAATGCATTGCAAGTCCACTATACAAAGGCCATGTTTTAATTTCAGAAAATTTGTCAGGAGTAAATATGAGAAAACCATCAGTATTATTAAACAAACCAATTTATGCTGGCTTTTCAATTCTTGAAATAAGCAAAGAATTAATGTATGACTTTTTCTATAACTTTTTGAAAAAAAAGTACGGAGAAAAATGCAAGCTAATATATACAGACACAGACAGTTTCATAATTGAGATTGAAACAGAAGATTTTTGCAAAGACATGGAAAAAAATAAAGAAATGTTTGATACAAGTGATTATCCAAAAGATCACTTTTTGCATTCAAACATAAACAAAAAGGTATTAGGAAAAATGAAAGACGAATGCAATGGAGTTGTTATATCAGAATTTATTGGTTTGAGATCAAAAATGTACAGTATAAAAACAGAAAAAGATGAAGAAATAAAAAAAGCAAAAGGTGTTAAAAAAATACTATAAAACAAGAAATAAAACATGAAAATTACAAACAAACTTTGCAAAAAAGAAATCAAATGAGACATGGAATGAATCTTATACTAAGCAAAAACCACGATATTTTTACAATTCATAAGTACAAGATAACACTTTCACCTTTCGATACAAAAAGATACATTGAAGAAGATGGAATAAACACAAAAGCATATGGCTTCATTGAACCAATAAAATTTGATGAAGAAGAAATAAAAAAAATAATAGATTCAGAAGAAATGTTGAAAAAATTTTCAATATAAAAGAAGAAGAGTAAAAACAAAATGCTGTGTATCTGGAGGGACAATTAAGCAAGCTCATCGGACAAATTTCGCAACTTTTCAAGAGTAAGCTTAACCAAACATATTTCCTCTTCAGTGGGATCATCATTAACTAAGTTTTTTTTCAACATTTTTATAAAATCTTCTTCTTGATTTGTTTGTTTTAAGAATTCACACATTTGTGTTAGAAGACATTTGCTTACATTCGTTTCCATTTTATTCTTAATTTCAATATTTTTTTAAATTCAAAATTATTTGTACACCAGGTGTTCACATAACACGTATAGCTGCTCTTCATTTTTTTCGTTTAATATTTCTAGCAACTCTCTGTACAATCCTTTTTTTTTCTCAATTGTTAGCTTGCGGTGGTATTTGTGTATCTGGAGGGACAACCAAAAGCTCTTCGCGGACAAACCAGCGTTTTGGTCCGTCAAACAAATAATAGATAACCGGAGCGTCTGGTTTTATCATAATTTTTTCAATCTCGTAAACATTCAAAGACCAGATTGGGTCGGTAGCTCTTCGCCGGCCACCTTCAAGTTCACCGGGTTGATAGAGATAGCGAACACTTAAACCGGAGGGTAGTTTTTTTTCGTTCACACCAACAGGTCTCAAATAAGGTGTCGAGGGTTTGGATGGAACAGTTTTCTTTTTGATGGCATCAACAGGTTTTTGGCCAATCAGTCGAGTGACTTCTTTATTCAAAGCTGAAATAACAGCAGGCAGTCGGGCCACCCACGCAGTGGACCCGCTGACCCTCAGGGAGGCGCATTTCAACTCCATATTGGTGGCCAAACAGCCGTTCAGCCAGGGTGCGGTTGAATCTTTCAACAACTGCTTGATCACGGTGAATATCCACACGACCACGTCTAACCTCGACATTATGTTTTGAAAGCAGTTGATTCACAGCACCCATAAACTCACGACCAGGATCGACTTGAAGCAGTTTCGGCCACTTCAAAGGACCACGACTATAAATCCGTTCCAGAGCAGATGCGACTTCTTTAGCCTCTTTTGTGGTCAACGGTTCGGCCTCTTTGTATCGAGAGGCCACATCTACCACCGTGAGAGCATATTTGAAAGTTTTACGGGAACGTGGTGGGCGATCGTGTGGGAGAAACAGAAGATCGGCTTGGTGAACTTTGTTTGGAACAGGAACGTCAAATTTCGGTCTTGGAATGTAACGTGGGGCTGGTAAATAAACTTGCCAAAGAGCTTGCTTCATCAACCAGTTTTGAGCCACATCTTCCGAAACTTTTGCTGCCTGGGCTAATTTCTTAATTGCTGCAAAACCTTTCCAATACCCTTGCCGGCTGTAATAAATTTTTGACAATTTATTGAAAATACGGGAGCTCATTGCATAGTATACAAAATAAAAAATGGACGACCCATTTGGTTGGTTGCAAGGTGAGAAAATTTCGGCGAAAAAAATTCAAGAAACATTGCCAAAAAAATTAAATTCATACCCATTGACAAAAAAGATTTATCGTTGTCCTTCATGCGAGGAGCAATTAATTTATGTGGTGAATGAGTTCTGTCGTGCATGTCCAAAATGTGGTAGAGCGTCTGAATTTGATGATGAACAGTTTCAAGAAGAAAATCGGGAAAGAATTTTCACTGCAACTAATTTTCATTTAAAAAGTGTTTTGCGGAAATGGAAAATTAACGAAATGTTTTCTTCCAGCGAGGTAAATTTTCTTGGCAACGTTATTGCTCAATTTCAGAAGATGTCCGGCAAGTCAGTGAACTATCCCTGTTTTTTTATAATTATTTTGAAAAGGTACCTTCTGAATGCTGGCCCAACAAAAAAGAAATTATGAAATCTATTTCTCAGCACCTTCCAAAAAGCTTAGTAAGCTGGTGGCTCGCAAAACAGGAGTTTGATAAATGGTGGTTAAAAGCCAATCAAAGTTCTTCATAAACATTTTCATATTTGCCTGTTTTTGGATTTTTCACCAAACGCATAACAGTACCCTTTTTCGGATGAGTCCAAAATTTCTTGCTTGTGACACCAGTTGGACCTGTGAAAGCATTTTTCGCAATATCACCTGACCAATACCGATCAAATACATGTTTTGTGGAAGGAATCATTTTTTTTGTCAAAGTTTCAGCAAATTTCGCTACTTCCAATCGTTTATCCAAAGCACCAGTCCCTTTTTGTTTTTTAAAACCCAACCCTAACTTTTGTTTAGCATTGATTGCATTTCTTGCAGCCGCATGGCCCCCCTGCCTTTGTTTGTAAGGAACTGCGTCAAGAGACTTCACCATTTTTTTATCCGCTTTGTTTTTACATTTTTTGAGATTTTCACCATATTTTTTTTCACGGTTGGAACAAACATCATAATCAACATCATGTTGCATTGCAATCGCATCTGTTGCACCTGTTGGTTGTTGATATATTTCAAGAATTTCACCCGTTTCTGGATCGTATTTCACCTGCTTTTCAAGAGGGTTATATGGCCCTGTGAAATTATGTCCCGGCAATGTCCAACCTTTTTTTGGTTTCGGAAATTTTCCAATTGCTGCATGTATATCAAACCCAGCTCCATCCAAATCAGGTCTGTCAGTTTTGTAACGTTGGTTTGGTCGAACTTTAGTTGAAAGTTGATTTAACATTTCACTTCCAACTTTTTGAATAACTGGGCGGGCTTTGTCAAGAGTGTAATTTATTGCTTTCTTTTGCAGTTTTGGGTCTCTCATTGCTTCAGAAGTGTAATATCGTCCAGCTTCAACACCTTTTTTTCCAAGATATGGGATTCCTTTTGTAATTGCAAGATCACCAACTGCCATAGCAACGTTGCCAAATATACCACTGCCCTCCGCGCGGGAGGGCTCACTCAGTTTCCCGGCAAAAAACTTGATTTCATTTTTCCACAACTTGCGCACTTTACTTTTAAGAGTTTTCGATTGTTCTTTGTGATTATAACTTTTTCGGTCCCCTTTACATTGGGTGTGTGCCGCTTTTCTTTCACACAGTACACTTTTTCCATTTTTATATAGTTATGAAAAATAATTTTTCACAATTTCCTCATTTTGAAGTAAATCGTTGGAGAACATTTTCAAAATATCGGCAAAACTTGTTCCTTTATTTCTTTCGTTTAAAAAGAGAAGGCAGTAATAGCCACATCTCACACTTTGTTCCCATTGAATTTGGTTGTCATTTCTGAAAAAATGTGTCATCCCATGCATTGACATTTCTTTTTCCCATTCCAAAGGTGGTGGAAGCCCAAATGAATCGAAATACTCGTTAAGACCTTTTCCTTTTGGCCAACAACATACCCAGTGAGTTCCCAAACTTTCAAAATCATCCAAGTTTATAATACATGGAGAATGAAAAAAGGGTTTTGTTTCGTTTCTGCTAAAAATACCTTTGATGGGAATTCGTAAAAAGTTGCACCATTTTCTCAGGTCAATGTTGGAAAGAGGTTTATCTTCAAATTTCAGTTTTTTTTAAACGATAATAATCCTCCCAAGTTCCATAAAAAGGTGGAGGTTGAATTTGCATCCCTTTACCTTTTGGTATTCCTGGTGATCGTCTTGTTCGTGGTGGTGGCGGTGGTGGTTGCGTTTGCATACCTTTTCCAATTATTTTTCTGACCAAATCAAGGGCCAAAGGTACTCCGATAGACGCCAACATACCAAGGAAACCGCCGTATTGTGCGCTGCCTCCTTTCACCAAACCTTTTCCAACAAGATATTGTTTTGCCTCCTTTTTCTGAGTAGGAGTCATTCGCTGGACAAGTTTATAAAGCTCAATTTCCTTCGGACCAAAACCCTTTCCGAATATCTTTTTCAGCACCTTTTCAGCGCCAAAACTCAAACCTGCACTTGCTAATGCTCCAAGAGCTGGCTTTATCAAAGGTCGTGCCAAACCTAACATAGCAGAAAACAAATTTCCACCACGCTGCGCAGTGTTCTGAAGCTGTGTCTGGCTTAATTTTATTACCATTCCTTTCCCTGCCGCCGATCTTTTTTTCAATCGCTTGATTTGAGTTTCAGTGAGAAGAAG
This sequence comes from Siderastrea radians, assembly GCA_964017195.1. Taxonomy (NCBI): domain Eukaryota; kingdom Metazoa; phylum Cnidaria; class Anthozoa; order Scleractinia; family Rhizangiidae; genus Siderastrea; species Siderastrea radians. The sequence goes on along the minus strand of OZ024898.1, from coordinate 39,051,214 downwards.
TTCGTCACCATGCCCAATTTGGTCTGGTTTGACTTTCAGACCAACAGGCATCTTTGTTACATAAGCTTTTTGAAGTTTCTTTTTCTGACCATCAGTCAGTGCGATTTTGAATGGATGATAAGTTGTGCTCATTGTTTGTATATTATATTCAGAATTTTTTTTTGAATTTTTCATTTTTTTTAGACGGCGACAAGCTCATTACCAATTTGCTTCAGCACGAATTCTTCTTCATTCAAAACCAAAGCGAAGATAATATAATCTTGAGCGTTAGCGACTTCATTAAGTCTGTAATGGAATTCAAGCTTTTTCGGGTCGCCTGTCACACTTTCTTCAATGTTTCGTAGATCAAAATAGATAATTGGGTATAACTTCTCAAAATTAGCAATCTGCAGCTGAATGCCGGTGTTGTAGTCGTTTTTTCTGTATCGGAAATTGATCAAATCATTCAAAATTCTTATTTTAAAATCCTGGTCGTAATCAAGCTCAGGGTAAAATTTTGTGCCGTACTGAAGGTGGCAAGTGTCCAATCTTGCTGTGTTATCACCATCGATATCAAATGTGTCAAAGATGTAAGGGTTGTACCTGTAATCATTTTGTTTCCGACTTTGTTGAATGAAGACAAAAACATGCTTGGGGTTTTTTACCCCCGGTGTAATTAACCACGTACCATTTGCATCCCTTCGGGCGCTGCTGCTATGCAAATTTTCATTCAGGTATTTCCATTGGGTTGGTTTCAAAAAATTTTCATCTACCAAAGTCTGTCCTTTACCAGTAAAATGCAATTGTGGGGCCCACAGCTCAAATTTACGAACAACAATTCTTCTTAGATCTGTGTTATTGTTTTGAAAAATTATTTCTTGGTCGTCTTGAAGTTGAATTTCAAAAGTAAGTTGCATTGGTGGCAGCAATTTATCGGAAAGACCTTCGAAGAAAGAGTATCTGTTTAAAGGGATAATAGTTTGAACCATTAAACCTCCATGTGATAGAAGCGCCCTTTTCCGCATTCCGACGTTTGTCGCATTGCCATCAGTTTCTGTGGTAGCGTCAGAGTCAAGATACCAAAATTGGTTTTGTGCAACACTTCTTGAATAATCGTCTGAAAAATCAAGCAGATTTTTGATGAAAATACCTTTGTGAATATCGTTTGCCTCGTACAATTTTTTCCCTGATGAAATTACTTTTAAACTTTTGATAAATGAGAAAGAACCGTTAATAGGAGCTGATTCAGTGTCAGCAGCAATGTTACCTCCGTTTGCTTTTGCTTCAAACTTGAAATCAACTCGAAAATAAGCGTTGTACCAGTCATAAAAATTGTCTCGGTTTGTTACATCAAATTTGTAACCATTTTTTCTTTGAAATTGGTTGTTCGCAGGGAGTTCGATCGGAGTGTTTAAAAGAATTCGAACGTATTTTGTCTCTTCGAGGTATGGTTTACTTCTGAACATGTTACAAGTGCTTATTACATTTATAGAAAAAAATTTTTTTTATTAAATTTCATTTGCCAAAATTTGATTTAATTTCACAACAGCGTCTGATTTTTTTGGTGTTGGGTTTTGCAAAATATTTGCAAGTTTCTTTTTTGCGCCTTGTGACAACGGGTTTTGTTTTTTTCTCTCTTGCAGTAATTTTCGTATTAGTTTTGAACCTTTTTCATCAGCAAATTCACCAACTTTCTGACCCGCTTTTTCAGCGATTGTTTTTGTGGCTTTTTCAGCAGTTTTTTTTGCAACATTCTTTACATTTTTTTTGAGTACTTTACCAATTGTCATGAAGGTGTCACGGATCACACCCGACCCTTTGTGTTTATATCGATAACTCCCGGTTTTTTCATCAAAGTATCTTGCCCACTCGCTTGGATGATACATGATTGTATATTATACCGACAAAAAACTTTAATCTTTTTCAATCATTAAGCTTAATGCAATGTCTGTCCCGTTGAGATCCAGAATATTGTTTCTTCCGTCTGTCACCCAAACTCTTATTGCATCAATAGAACTTTTATTCACAGGATGCCACTTAAGCCGACGCGGCTCTTTTTGAAATGGATAGCTAACATGAAGATCTGCTGTTGAGAAACTGTATAACACATCGCTTGGAGTATTGTTTGTTCGGCGTGAAATAAGATCGCAGTGCAAATATACCCAATCAACACCTCTTGTGATATTTGGAACTTTATGCCCAAAACTAGAACCATTCAAGATTCTTTTGTTATAACCAAGCAATTCGCCAAAATTTCCTTGAGACAAGTCAAGCTCATAATCTCCACGTATTATAATAAAAATTCTATAAGTTGAAAACTCGAAATGTATTGTGAAAATGTAATCGCTATCTTTTTTTGTCGGGTCAACTTTACCGGTGTGTTGCTGAAGAAATGTGTTGATTCTTTTATAATCATACATCCCATTTGGGAAAGTTAAGGTCTTCCACGCTTGTTCTGTGTTTTTCTTCCAGCGAATTTTGTTATTATCATAACGAGAATCGATGTTGTTCCATGAGTAACTCATTGTGATAAGTGTGTCTAAAGCGGCTTTATAGTTTCCTGAACCCAATTCGATTGGAGGATGAAACTTCACTGTAAAATCGTGTGAAACATTTCGTTCTCCACCTCTTTCTTTTTTTGCAAGGCTCGAGTCAAGCAGTAGGTCAAAGCTCATTGTATATAATCAGAAATAATTTTTTTCTTTTCCTTTTCATTAATTGTGTCGAGTTCAACTAGTGAATCAAGCAGAAACAATACCTGATTTTTCAGTTTTATTGAGCTGTTTCCTGCTTTTATCGATCCTAAGCTCAAATAAAGTTGGTTGATTAATTTTTCAGCTTCATCAGCGATGCCACTTCCTTCGGTTTCCCAATCCTGTTCATAAGAGTCATCTTCATTGTCAGAAAGTTCAAAAGCAGGTCTTCGGTTCGTGACAGCTTTTTCAAGAGGAGTTTGGGTTGGTTCTCTTTTTTTGGGTATTGGAGTGGACTTTAGTCTCTGTTTCCCCTCCTGTAACCGTTTCGAAAGAGGTTGGGTTTACCTTCTTTCATAGATCCCATCTCTTATTTTTTTGAGTTCCGCAATGGTTTTGCCTTTCAAACCTAATTTCGATTCTCCTACTGTGTAGTTTTCATCATGACCTTTTATGGTAATGATCCGATTGATATTTTGCAACAAGATTGATTCATTTGGATATTCCAACTCAACTGGTCCCGGCTTCGCCCACTCTTTTCGTTTGGATGTTTCTTCCATCAGCGGTGGGGGTGGTGGTGGAAAATCATCACCATCATCATCATATGGTGATGGTGGTGGTGTTGGTGATGATGATGGTGTTTGTGCATCCGGTCTAAATTCATCACCAGGGTAAGTTTCGTCAAATTCATCCATTGTGTAATCAGGAAATTCCTGCTCCTCCTCTTCTTCTTCTTCCACAGTGGTGCTCTTTTCATCAAGCCTTTTTGTAATTGGTCTAAAAAGTTCTTCTCCTGAAAGCTGACCAAACTCTTTGTTTATTTTATCCATTCTGAATTTTTGGTGAATTGCTTCTGTTTGCTGATCCAACACCGTTTTTTCGTCAGCCAACTGACGCCATTTTTTCACTGACATATTTCCAGCGTAAATATATAGAAGCGAAAAAAAAAATGAAGATTCCAAATTATGACCCAGGTTCTTCTAAGAGTAACTACAAACAAGGTCACCCTTGTATGCCAGCAGATCTTTTTCGGATGTTAATTTGTGGACCCAGTAATTCTGGTAAAACAAACACATTACTGCATATGCTTTATGAGTTGTTAGAGTATGATAAAATTTACCTCTTTTCAAAAAACCTGCACCACAATAAATATCAGTCTCTTTTGCAGGAATTTGCTGAAAAATACAACCCCAAGGTTATTATCGAGGCTTACGGTGATGAAATCATTCCGCTCGAAGAACTTCGGGCGGACAACCAAAAAATAGTTGTTTTTGATGACCTTGTTTGAGAAAAAAACCAAAACGATATCATTAATTATTTTATCAACGGGCGGCACAAAAACTGCTGCGTTATTTACCTCTCTCAAACTTTTTACAAGGTACCGAAAAACATCCGTGATAACTGCAGTAATTTTTGTATTTTCAGATTTCTTCCAAGAGAAAACAAACGGATTGCAGACGAGATAGGTGTGGATCACAACGCTTTAGATCGCGCCACCGATAAAAAATATTCTTTCTTTTACTATGACAAACCCCAGAAATTAATGAAAAAAAATTTTGATGAGAATATATAATGGGGTATATTAACAGTCCAATAGGTGGAACCAGTCACACAACGACGAGTGAAAGTGGAAAAGTTGGTCTTCCTGGTCCAGGTGGTCCTCCTGGCCCTGAGGGTCCTCCTGGACCGAAGGGGGATAAAGGCCCTGGAGGACCACAGGGTCCTAATGGTCCAAGAGGAGAAAAAGGGCCCGCTGGACCACAAGGTCAGGAGGGAGCACAAGGACCACGTGGTTTAAAAGGCGACAAGGGCGACAAGGGTGTTAAAGGTGATCGTGGCCCTGAGGGTAGTGCCAGCTGTTCTGCTAATATTGACATGGAAAATAAGTACGATATTTTGCGATTAAAAAGCAACCCTTATCCTGTCCACGGTGATCTGACAAAGGTAATAAACTATCAGGACACGAGAAATATCTTTCTTTCGAAAAAGGAAGGCGGAAAGATGGAAGCAAGCATTGATATGAACAATAATACGATCTACAACGTAAAAGACCCAGTACAGGCAGATCAAGCCACAAACAAAAAATATGTCGATAATCAACTTGAAAAAAAACTGGATAAAGGAGCTGATATTGATATGAAAAATAAATCAGTTATCAATCTTGATCTTCCATCAAACCAAAGAGACGCCGCATGTGTCGAGTTTGTTAACAACAGAATTGATGACATGACACAAAAAAAGTTTCTCAACGTTGATGGCACTAACAATATGACTGGAAACTTGAATTTAAATAACAATAAAATTATTAACTTACAAACCGATTACAGAGATTCTAAATCCGCAGTTAATGTTGATTTTATGCAAGATGAAATAACAAATATGAGAGATCTTGTCACTCAAAAAATTCATGAATCTCAGATCATTAATTCAGGGCAAAAACGAGACGCCTTCAGATACTTGATGGAAGACACTGATGAATCTTCGAGTGAAAACAATATCGAGGTTTTGGGTATTGTTGATTTTCCCAATTCTCCACATCAAATTAATAAAAAAGCTTACCAACTTAAACTCTTGTTTGAAAAAGGCTCACCCTACCAGTACCGGTCACGCCTCGGTTTTAACTTATATAAACTTCCAGTCGGTTATTACACAATGGTCGTTGAATGGTTTCCGCCGGAAATGAATGAGTTGAGTGTAACCCCGCAAGCTACGACGATTTCAATTTCTAATTATGCAACAAAAACATTCGAGAAGTACACCAAAACGGTTATCAATTTTCACAGATGGGGTAGCTCACCCCCACAACACCTTTATCTCGATCTGCACGGTACAGTCAGTAAACCATCGTTTTTAACAATTGGTTATTTAATTGTCTATGGTGTTAAAGAAACAATTTCAAATGTTGACCCAAGTGTCTATGACACCGCTTTTGTTATTGAAAACGGAAAATTAGTAATGGAAACAGATTTGTCTTTAAACGGGCATAATTTAAATGATTCCATTTATTATTTATATGGGTATTTAGATATGGTAAATTTAGAAAAAAATATGTTTTGTACATTAAATAGTTATGATGATTTACTCCTTCCAGATAAAAGTGATATATTAGATGTAACAGTATTATATAGAAGAAGAATAGGTCCTTTTATACCAATTTCTTTAAAAATATATCAAAGTATAGGTGATGCAAGCTTCCATTCAAAAACAACGACTAGAAAACAAAAAATAGAAATTAATTTAGAAGTAAGATATGGTCTTTGTTCAATTCAATTAATTTCTAGACACTCACAAAATGAAAAATTCTTAATTTTAATTAAATATAGAGTGCCATGAAAATTTTTACATTTATTATATAGCACAATGCGGGACATTTTCGAATTCAACCATATCGACCAAACACTTTCTGAAGAGAAGGTTAAAGAAAAGTTGCACCGCGGATTTCGAAGAAAAAATTTTGTTTGTAATCTTTCAGCTGGCAAGTTTATAATAAGTGCCGCAGTAGCCGGAGGAATAACACTGAACCCTGTTGTCATGGCAACTTTAACTGGTGTTGGCCTTATTTTGAAAGCAGTGGCAAGCCTTAAGAAATACGATAAAAAAATGGAACGAGCAAATTTTGCCCGTATCGAATACCAGAAAATACTTGTTGAGATTCGCTTTTACCTGCGAGGCGAAGTTTTCGACGAGAAGGCCTTTCTTGATAGCTTGAAAATGAAAGATAATTTCGTCACTGATCATTGTATGGAGATTCCGCTTTCTGTTCAAAGAAAGTATGAAAAAAAATTCGCTCAATTGTAGATTTTTAAAGTAATTATATACACCTAACAAAATGATTGCACTTTTTGCAACTATTTGTTATTGGGTTTTTGAACTTCTCACTCCTCCTGATATAAGACAAATACGATACATTACTCGTGAGTGTATTTCAAGAATAATGTTACCAACTCGTGATGAAGATGGCTTCCCAGTTTCAGGCTATGATGTGGTTCCATAATCGATTTTTCCTTATAAAACTCTTATAAACAACGAAAAATGTGTGATAGTCACGCGTGACCTTATGTGACAAGATGCGTGACATTGTGTGACAGCAAACGTGACAGTCACGCGTGACATTGCGTGACAGGTTACATAAAAGAGCAAAAACCCTCGTCGGGGGGGTGCTCGTGGCTGTTCTTGCCTAGCCTCGGCTAGGACTTTCACCTCACCGAAGCGAGGATTTAACCGCTGGCAAGGCGGTTGTCATTTCCACATTTTACCTCTGGGAGCGAGGTTGAAATCCCGAGGGATCTCTGAGCACCCCCCTGTCACCAGTAGGGCCGAAGCGGGCTCACCTCGTAATTCACCGCATGCAAGCCCTCAAACAGGGTTCAGATGGTGGCCAACCATCACCCCCCTAAGGCTTTACCAATGAGTGAACTAATTAATATTGATTACTTTCAATATATATATAACACATTTTTCTTCTTCTCTTCCTTATGGTACCCTTTTTCTGTCCTTCACCTTAATGTCACAATAATAAGATGTTTTTACGCATGCGCTTCACAAAATTTTACCTCGAGTAGAAAAGTACACGCTATTAAACAAATGTATCTTCAACACATCTCTTACTATGGCTATCTGCACAGATCAACATACGATCTCACAAGACTGGCCAACAGAGGAAAGTTTTGAAAGAAAAGAAATTTTTAAATGGCGGGATATTTCAGACGCTATTTACAAAATTCAAAAAGTTAAATATAGAAAAGGTAAATATGGGGATTCAGCTATTTTAACTTTAGAAACAAAAACTGGCAATGAGTTTTGTGTGTGGGCCCCTAAACGACTTACAGAAGACCTGATGGAAGATGTTTATTATCAATTTGTCTACAAAATAGGTCTCAAAACTTCTGCTGACGGTAATGAATATTTTGATTATGAATTAATGTAACCTGTCTGTTTTTTCAAGCTTGAGTTGTTACGGGGGTTTCCCTTCAATGTTTGTACAAGAATATAAATTACGTAATTGTCTGCAGGTTTCACCAGACCGCGAAGTCACGCACCGTAAACACAACTTAGGGAATGTGATCCTCTTCCCAAATATCAGTACAAAACTTAATTAAGGTTAAATCAATTATATCGGGGACAGAAATGGTTATTTCATGAAAGATTTCTTCTTGTTTATAACAAGGGTAACAACATCCTCCCTGACAACAGTGCATATAGGCAACACACACTATAATATGTACAAGCCGCTCCATTTCAGAACAGAAAGGTTGTATTAAAAGCTCGTTGTGAACCAAGTTCCAACCCAAAGCCTCTCGCTCTTTCAGTTTTATAGCGAGGTAATGTTTATAAATTATCTCACGTAACTCTGGTGGTAGGTTTTGTATTGCTTCAATAACCTGACAGGTGTTAAATCCGGCAGCCATCTTTGATTCACGAATATTTAATCAATTGTAATTTTTTGTGTGTGTGTTCGTTTTTTTTAAAAAAAAAATTGGTGGTTGGTACTCTTCACAAAAGCACACCGAGGTCAACCAATTCCTTAAAATCGTTATATGCGCTGTGCCAGTCGTAAGTATCAGAACAAATCTTTACTAAAGGTATATTCTCAATCGGAGGAGTGTACAACAGTTTATGTTTGATTCCTTGCTCAAAACAGGGATAACAAAGCCCTTCCCAGCGACAGTCTATATAATCTAAACATATAATTATACGCACAAGTTGCTGCCTGTTATGACAGAAAGGTTGTTTTAATAACTCATTGTGTACCTCTTTCCATTCAGGTGTTTTTCGAACAGCAGGAGCGTCCTCTGCAAGTAATTGCTCTAAAGCTTGTAACGTTGCTGGATCTAGTTCTTTCAAAAGCTCTTCAATGTTTATGTTAAGCATAGACATTACAACTTATATAATAAAGATGTGTAATTCTTTAATTAATTTTTTTTATGCTGGGCGGTTTATTTCGGTTAAGTAGTATATAAAGGATTTAACAAATACTACCTGATTGTCAGCGGGCTCATTTTTTTTTCGCACTTTTTCAAATGTCTACTCTTTCATTAGCACCAGTAAAGTTTTAAAATTTTTTACCCATTTTTCACAGCCTTCAATACAAATGTTTTCTACACCCTTTAAAAATCCATTTTTTTCTTCTTCATCAGAAAAATAATTGTTCAAAAAGCTTGTTATTATTTTTTTTGGTTTCACACCTTTTTCGAATTCTTCTTCATAATAATCAACAAAATCTTCAGCATTTTTTTTCTTTAACTGTTTCGTCGAAATCAAAACCAATGTTTGTGGAAGCAATACCAATTATTTCGCGCGCCATGATATCCTTTTTTTGCTTTTTATTCAATTGGACGCTTCTTTCAACTCGGGAAAAACAAACATACAAAAAGGCGTGTGAAAACACACACCTTTTTGTATCTTTGTTTTTATATTAATGTTTGTTAATGCATGCATGTGTATGGATTTGAATGTGCATGCATGCATCGATATGAATGAATGTGCATGCATGCATGCATCGATATGAATGAATGTGAATGCATGCATGCATCGATATGAATGAATGTGCATGCATGCATGCATCGAAATGTATGAATGTGCATGCATGCATGCATAATTTGTAACAGAAACCCCATTATACAATACTACTGGTGTTGATGTTGATGTTGATTTAATTAATTTACCAGGGTGCCCTGATTAACCTTGCACGAGCTGCACACATTATAAATACGCGTCATGCCACGCGTCATCCAAACGCCATTTTCCATATTTTTACTTTACTCTACTCGTTTTTAGACAGTTTTTAGGCAGTTTTTTAGCATCGATGAAGGCGGATAAGACAAAGAAAAGATAACCAAAAGTCGGCGTTTTTCGGGAACTTAATAGATTATCAGGATCATGGAGGAAACCCAACGAGGCAACCATTTTGATCTAGCACCTAATTTGATCCCAGTCCACTGCATCACACCTTTTTGCTCAGACGTGCTCGTCAACCTTTTCCCGCCCTGGTTGAAATCATTCTCGTCCCCAGAGCCCACGATCCTTTTGGTCTGCGCCAGGGATTGAGACCTCCGTAGATACGTGGTGTAACTATCATATAGTGGTTTGACTTAATCCAATATAGGCATAAACATAGGAAGCAATATACATAGCCATACACAGCCATACATGGCTATACAGAGCTATACATGAATATACGTGGCTATACATGTCTATACATCGCTATACACAGCTATACATAGACATAGTTTATAAACTGGAAAGACCACAGCGACAAGGCGTTGAGAGTTGCCGGATCTTAAGTAGACCTGGATCAGTAAAACATTTGAAGTAAAAAAATATACGGAACGACTGATCCTTACGGCAGTTAAAGAAACGAAGACACAGAAGACGAAATACGTAAAGCAAAAAAATGTATGAAACAAAAAATTGCCCGATATTTCGGTTTGCAAAACAAACCTTCTTCAGGGGCTACAGAAGTAGAATGAGTAAATACGTTACAGGACCGTTAACATAAAAGTTTAAAAATTTAAAATAAATGAATATAATAGGTTGGTAGTTGAACAAGAAGTGTCATTAATGTAGCTCATCACGTCTGTTTAATCCTTGCGGCTCAAGTGATTTGGCCTTGTCAATTAAGTGTGCCTCACGTGCTTTTCTTACGGAGTCGCGGTTAGTATGTATTAGTTCCAAGGGAATGAGACGGATGTCGTTGACGGAGTGCCCGGGTAAGTTGAAATGTTCCGAAACAGGGGTTGGGTTAGCAAGCTGTTGATGATTTTGGACGGAACGACGATGTTGGCCAAAGCGTTCGTGAAGATGTCGTTTAGTCTCCCCAATGTATTGGCAAGGCAGTTAAATAAATAAGGTTTTTAGATTTACAAGTTAAAGTGTCTTTAATGCGTCGTTCTTCGTTAGTAGAAAAAAAGATATATTTGTCTTGCCCATCTTGTAAGAAAGGACTCGTGAGGCAACGTGGATGCTTGGTCTGTAAATGCCAGCGGTCGATCTTTGATCTTTATTTCTGGGGTCACGCAATCTGGTGCGAACCAATAGATCACGCAGACTGGCACTTCTTTTGTAAGCGAGGACTGGTGGGGAACACACATGAAAGAGGAGGGCTCTGGGCCAGAAATTAAAATAAGCGGGTTTTTCACCGAAACTCGGCTCCCCAAGCTCGCCTCGTTTCGGTATTAACCGCTTATTTAATTTCTGGCCCAGAACACCTCATCTTTCATGTGTGTAACGCAAACAGTATAAAAACGAAGTGGAAGAGGATGTGTAACAGAAAATATTTTATATTTAAGAAATGTTTGCACAGGAATATATACAAAGTGGCCCAGAATTTTTTCCTATTGAACAAATATAATCACAAGTATATACACCAAAATGGCGGCCGCAAGATATTCGTCCGATGTTCTGCAATCAAAAAACTGTCAGGTTACCGAAGCCATACAAAGCCTACCGCCTGAGCTACGTGAGATAATTCACAAACATTACCTCGCTATAAAACTGAGAGAGCGAGTGGCTTTTGGTTTGAAAGAAGTACACAATGAGCTTTTAAAACAACCTTTCTGTCCTGAAATGGAGCGGCTTGTACATATCATAGTGTGTGTTGCCTATATGCACTGTTGTCAGGGAGGATGTTGTTACCCTTGTTATAAACAAGAAGAAATCTTACATGAAATAATTATTTCTGTCCCCGATATGATTGATTTAATCCTAATTAAGTTTTGTACTGATATATGGGAAGAGGACCACAACCATTAAGTTGTGTTTACGGCGCGTGACTTCGCAACTTGTGCGTATAATAATATGTTTAGAATATAATAACTGCCCCTGGGAAGGGTTTTGTTATCCTTGTTTAATAAAAGGAACCAGACATAAACTGTTGTACACTCCTCCGATCGAGAATTTATCTTTATTAAAGGTTTGCTCTGATAATTACGATTGGCACATTGTATATAAAGAATTATCAAAGAATTTGTTATCTTTAACTTGCCCTTTATGAAGAGTGCCAACAACCCATACAACTGAACACGAATGAAAAAAAAAATTTTTTTAATCTGATTAGATATTTGTGAGTCAAATTTGATGGTTGCCCGATTCAACAACTGTCAGGTTATTGAAGCAATACAAAACCTACGACCAGAGTTACGTGAGATAATTTATAAACATTACCTCGCTATAAAACTGAAAGAGCGAGAGGCTTTGGGTTGGAACTTGGTTCACAACGAGCTTTTAATACAACCTTTCTGTCCTGAAATGGAGCGGCTTGTACATATCATAGTGTGTGTTGCCTATATGCACTGTTGTCAGGGAGGATGTTGTTACCCTTGTTATAAACAAGAAGAAATCTTAGATGAAATAATTATTTCTGTCCCCGATATGATTGATTTAATCCTAATTAAGTTTTGTACTGATATATGGGAAGAGGACCACAACCATTAAGTTGTGTTTACGGCGCGTGACTTCGCAGTTCGGTGAAACCCACAGACAATGACGTAATTTATATTCTCGCACAAGCCTGAAGGGAAACCCCCTTAGCAACTCAAGCTTGAAAAAAAACAGTGAAACTTCTTAAAGCACTCATCCTGAAAAATAACTCTTGGTCTTGAAAATTTTTAAGCACTCAGGAATGCAGACGCTATTGTTAACTATATTGGTGGTCTCTGTTGCTTACATTAATTCATAATCAAAATATTCATTACCGTCAGCAGACGTTTTGAGACCTATTTTATAAACAAATTGATAAGAATCATCTTCTAGATCTTCAGCAAGACGTTTAGGAGCCCATACAAGAAGTTCATCTCCACATTTTGTTTTTAAAGTTAAAATAGCTGAAATCCCATAGTTACTATCCCTGTGTGAAACTTTTTTAATTTTGTATACCTCATCTGAAATATTTCTCCATTTTAAGATTTCTCTTCTTATAAAACTTTCTTTAGTTGGCCATTCTTCTGATATCTCTTGTTGATCTGAATATACATCTTTTTTTAGCCAGTCTTGTGGGATTTCTTGTTGATTTATTAATACATCTTCTGTTGGGCAGTCTTGTGAGATCGCTTGTTGATCTGTACAGACATCCATAGTAAGAAGATACATTGGAAGATATATTTGTTTAATAGGGGTGTTCTTTTTTTTGTGAAGCGGAACGCATACCGAAAGGCCCCGTAATACCGAAAGGCGCCGGTAATTCCGAAGGGCGCCAAAAAAGACAGTCAGACAAAAATAGCACCTTTCGGAATTTAACAGCGCCTAAAAAAATTTCCGGCACCCTTCGGAATTACGGCGCCTTTCGGTATGTCGAATTACCGGCACCTTTTGGTATGTTTCCCACTCACGTGCGCTATCACGCTTTGTCTCACGTGTTTTTTAGTTAACCTTGACACTGGATTATGTAATATCACGTGGAGCTCAGGGGCTTGTTGCCAAGCAAAAGCATCACATTTTTGTAACGTTTAAGTTAAAAGTTTATTGTGACTCTGTTGGTGAAGTTGTCAACTTAGAGATGAAAATCGTATTACGGAACCACATCTTGGCCTGAAATGGGGTAGCCATTTTCATCACGAGTTGGTAACGATATTTTTGAAACACATTCACGAGTTGGTAACATTATTTTTGAAACACACTCACGAGTATTAAATGTATCGTATTTGTCTAATATCAGGAGGAGTGAGAAGTTCAAGAAACCAATGACAAATAGTTACAAAAAGTGCAATCATTTTGTTAGGCGTATATAATTACTTTAAAAATCTACAATTGAGCGAATTTTTTTTCATACTTTCTTTGAACAGAAAGCGGAATTTCCATACAATGATCAGTGACGAAATTATCTTTCATTTTCAAGCTATCAAGAAAGGCCTTCTCGTCGAAATCTTCGCCTCGGAGGTAAAAGCGAATCTCAACAAGTATTTTCTGGTATTCGATACGGGCAAAATTTGCTCGTTCCATTTTTTATCGTATTTCTTAAGGCTTACCACTGCTTTCAAAATAAGGCCAACACCAGTTAAAGTTGCCATGACAACAGGGCTCAGTGTTATTCCTCCGGCTACTGCGGCACTTATTATTAACTTGCCAGCTGAAAGATTACAAACAAAATTTTTTCTTCGAAAACCGCGGTGCAACTTTTCATATCCATGATGTTTCTTATGGTAAAAACCATACAAATCTTTCAGAAGTTTAACCTTCTCTTCAGAAAGTGTTTGGTCGATATGGTTGAATTCGAAAATGTCCCGCATTGTGTTATATAATGTATGAAAAAATATTCATGGCACTCTATATTTAACCAACATAAAGAATTTTTCATTAATAAAATTTTGAGAATGTAATTGCACCATTAAAAGACCATTTGGTAGTTCTAAATTAATATCTATTGTTTGTTTTTGAGTTGATTGTTTTGAAGTGAAAAGTTTCGCAGGGCCACTTTTAAATATTTTAAAGGAATAGGTGGAAATGGAGCTGTGGTTTTTTTATATAATACTGTTATACTTAATATATAGCTTTTTTCTGGAAGGAGTACATTAGCATTACCATTTAATGAAAAAAATGTTTCATTATTTTTCGTATCTAAACTCCCATGTAAGTAATGAACGGAACCACTCAAATTATGCCCGTTTAAAGATAAATCTGTTTCCATCACCATTTTTCCATTCTCAATAACAAAAGCGGTGTCATAGACACTTGGGTCAACGTTTGAAATTGTTTCTTTAACACCATAGTAGTAAAGTGCGCTCGTATGTCACAAATGCTGGCTTCTGATTGGTCGAGAGCGATCACGTGACCAGAGGAACTTCCGGTGAGGGAAACCGCTGACCAGTGAGGAAAATAGGATCGTGGGCTCATACAACCGGAAGTCACGTGGTTTGAGATGGGAAACCGCTGGCGAGTGTGAAAAAAGGATCGTGGGCTCAAGGTGGGTGAAAACCGCGGAGAAAACGCGGGCTCAAAGTCCAAAGTCCAATTTGGGGAACGGGGGTGACCGGAAAACAAGACAAAATGAAGAAATTACATTTTATTAATTTGTTTTACAATAACTGTGGTTTTCCTGAGTGTTCCTTAATGTTCAATAGAGGGTCCCCACCATTGTTTTTGACATCGAGTTATTCTTCGCCATTGATTGTTGTCACGGATCCATTGTTGTAGTGGACGTCGATGATTTCTGATCAAAGGTATGGCAAAGGAACTGTAGAATGGGGGTGGTGGTGGTGGTGCCAAATGTTCTCGATCACAGTGATCACAATCGACGATCTTGTTTTTGGATCTCTCACTGGTAGCCATAGGGGTAGGTCTTGAAGGTGTGAGGATCGATGACTCTTTTGTCATACACCAAGCGATACCATTTGTGTTGGGGTTGAGTGAGCAAGGTGTAGTTGGTTGGGTTGCGAACAATGTGGTGTGTTTTGATGACTTGTATTTCCCGTGGTTTGGGAAGGGGTTTCTGGATTTCATCTTGGACATTCTGACGCATGACGTCGTAATTCAGCTGGGTGTGTCCTTCGCTGTTGAGTCGGAAGCCTCTGACCTTGCATTCCACCTTTTTCTTATTCGTAGCATAGCCATAGTTCTTGGGTCCTCCGCTGACGAATTCTTCGATGTATTCATCATCATCTAATTCGGAGGTGAAGTCCCCTAGATAGGAACCCAAGGTAGGTTGGAATTGAGTGGGTGTTTCCTCCAGGTAGATGACGGAGTCGGTGTCAAAGTACACAACTCTTTCCCCTAAGGCTTCCAGGGCGGCATAGAGTTTGAGCCGGGCGTGGCAGGTGGTGAAGCAGGCCACAAAAATGTTGAGGTTGGGTGAAACGCGGATGTCCTCTTTTTGGTTTTGGTAGTGCACCTCGACCATATCATGATTTATAACAGCAACGTGACGGACGTCCAAGGAATCTTTGTCCAAAAACTGGTGGAAGGCCTGTGGATCATGAAAGGCTTGAATTTGGGTCTTGTTGAGGCGTTGTCCAAACTTGCCCCACATGGAGTTGAGCATCATTTTAGCCAGGGTACGCAGCCCCGGATTTTTCTCGATCTTGTCGTATTCCAACTGGATGCCTTCATGCTCAAAGTACTTCTGGATGTAGTCCTGTTTGGCTTGCTCTGACATATCGTCCTGAGGCCACCCACTGGCTTCTTGTTTGATTTTGAGCCAGGTGTTGACATAATCGGCGAAGAGGCCCTCACAGGTTTCTTCAAAATGCCAGGCTTCATAGATGTATTGGACTTGGTATCCCAATTCGACGGCTTTGACTAATTCGGGGGTGCACCAGGTACTGGTGAGGGTCCGTTGTTCGTCGGGGTGAGGGCAATGATAGGATCTGTCCAAAAGAGGTTTGTCCATTTCTTCTTCCACACAACGGGCACAGAGGGGAAAGAGCAGTTTGTCGCCATGACGGTAAGGTAGCACGGGATGGTACAATTCACGGGGAGGCAGGATTTTGCATTGGATGAGACCAAAGTACTGGTGGATGTCCGTGTGACCCGGTTGAGAATAGATGGTGGGATGTCCTTTGGGGTAGGTGGAGGTCTTGTTGACCCACGGGTACAAGGAGGTGACATCGATGTAGTGAATTTTTTGGCCGGGGGTGATATGATGGTAGAGTTTAATGGCATTGGTACGACCTCCACAGAAAGCCTCTCGAGGTTCAAGAGGATCGATAAAGTTGAGTTCCCGGACGAAGGCGTCGATCTCTGGGTGGGTGTCTCGGAGGTGGTCCCATTCACATCCCCAGATTTGAATGACGTTGTACCCTTGGTCGGTAAGCTTTTGGACTTTGTTTTGGGTGAGGTCATAGAGGTCCTGCATCGTCAGATCATAGTTGCGGGGATGTTTTTCGTAGCGATGGGGATAACAGGTCGGGCATCCGTGGGTGAAACAGCCTTGAAATTCGTAGACGGTGTGGGTGTGGGGACAATAACCATCCACATGCAAGTTGGTCCCGGGGATCTTATACTCGCCTTGATTTCGGACATGTTGGATGTACTGAGGCTCTGGATGGGCACTGGCCAGTAGATCGTCGGGGTTGAGATCTTGGAGGGCGCGTTGACGTAGTTGGTGATCGCACCAGGTTAACCATTGAAGGGCTGGGATGGACTGGTTGATGTTATTTCTCCACCCCTTAGGACCGACAGGTTCGCTGGCAATACTGTTGGGGATCATCCGGTTCATACGTAAATCTCGATTACAAGCCGAGGCAATGGTGACGTGATCGAAGGGATTGAAGCCGGTCAAGTTTTCAAACAGGCGTTTGAAAGTCAGACATCCTTGTTTCAAGAGACGTACATCCGATTGACAATAGGCGAGCAATTCTTTCTGAAAGTCAAACACGACGTTCTTGGCACGCTGCTCTTGATGCCAGGTTTCGAAGGCTTGTCTTCCTTCGAGTGACATGGTCTCAGGCATGTAATAATCGAGGGCTGGCACGGGTCCCACGTACGTTTGGTGATCGGGGTGGTTGAACTTGTGGGGGAAGTAGCCTTTGCAGAGTTCGGTCAAGCCAAAGGTTTTGGGAAACGCGGAGAGGGGCATCTGGAAGAAACTCATTGAATCGATGAACCGGATGCGGTCATGTTTGATCTCTAAGAGTTTACATCCGTTGCGGAGTTGTTAGACGAGGCGGTTGTCCCCATAGTATTCTTGGATGATGAAGTACCCGTCGTACCCCTGGAAGTTATGGGCGATGACATTGACTTGACGGGTATCGTGGAGAGTCAAGGTATCCAGCCATTCCAGAAAGTCACGGATACAGGTGGGACCTGGGAAAGGCTTGGGTTCATCGTTGTTTTCGGTTTCGGCCACGACGAGATTGGCAAGGTGTTTTTCCTGGGGTTGCATGGCTTCGATATCAAAAAAGACGTGTAAGGGTGGCAGGTCTTCCTCGTCCTCGGAGGAGGAGGCATGGGGTTCCGCGGCGGCGGCACCTCGTTTGGCGCGAGGACCTTTTTGACGGGTCCTCTTTCTCTTCTTTTGGTCTTGAGGTTTGGGGGCTCTTTGTATAAAACAACGGTGGTGGTCGGCGTGGACGTACTGATGACAAGACGGGCAATCCACGTGGAAACAACGGTGACGTTGAATGCGGGACAAGCCCACATTTTGTTGATAACAGTCACGGCATCGGTATCGTTGAGAGCACACGGAGGTCTGGAGGCCCGTGGCGGGTTTGCCCGCATGAGTCTTGCTTGAATGGGCTTCGAAACACGCGGGTCCGAAAAAGTCCCGATGACACGACTCGCAACGTTGAGTGGCTTTCAAGTGTCGGGGGTAAGCATATTGAAAGTCGGGACAATCTTTCTGTCGACAGGCTCCACACAACTTGGTCTTGGTGCATCGATGCATCCCCTCATGGTCATAGGGTTTCCAACAATCCGCACACACATAACTGGACCCGAAAAACCCCGGCAATTTGGTGATGACATCATAATGGTCTTGGTTGTGCAACAGGATCAGTTGTTTGTCAGAAAGGGGACCAAATGTCGTGATGTGAAACGATCGCTGCGCATCGACCAATAGGATCTGGTAACCGGTGAGGGATGGGGCCTTGCTGAAAGCCGTTAAGGCGTCATAGCTGCATGGGCCGAATGGTACCTGGGCTTCATTCTGGAGGTCCAGAGCTAGGGTTCTCTGCAGGGGCCTTCCTTGCTGAATGGTGCGGTAGTTCGGGTGCTGGTCCACGCGAGCTTTGGCGACCACGAGGGCTCTGGCACAACAGAGCTCATCGTCGTTGGTGATGGTTATTACCGACCGTTTGTTGGTTGTCAACAGGGTCATGGTGGGATGCCCTGGTTTCCCGCGCCGTGGTCTGCCGGTACCTTGAGGAGCATGATGGACTTGAGTGATGGACACTTGAAAGGAGTCATCCATTTCAAATTGTTCGTTGCTGTTGAGGGCTTGGGCTAAACGTTGGAACAGAGCTTCCACCCGTTCTGTGTCTCGACGCCATTCACCTGCACGTAATCCCCACCCCTGAAAATTATTGTGCAGGCGATCGGAGGCGATGGTAAAGTACAGACGATCTTGATCGTGTAGGTCGGGGGTGGTGGTTAACACTTGATCGACGGCTCGACGTAATCCCTCTTCGAGAGCTTGGGTTATATTTTGGCCTGGAAGCAAGTTCCCCCTTTGACGTAACTGGGTCTTGAAATGACGTTCTTGTACCCCCATGCGATCACTCTTCCGATTCACAAAAGGTTCTAAGTCAAATTGGAAGGTAACGTGTTCAGAGGGATCCAATCCACCCCCGCTTTGTTCCCATTGGTCCAAGGCCTCTTGACAAATCTCATCACTGTCTCCTAGCTCTTCGGTGCAAATCAAAGGTCCCACACAGGAATGGGTGTCGTCTTCCGAATCACTTAAGTCCAATCCGAGCATGGATATGATCTCACGTCTGGCGAGGCCACTTGGCCCCGCCACATTGTCGTCTTTGTCAGAGGACATGATCAGATAAACTGACTGGAGATCGGGGTTCATTTTTTATAGAGAACCAAAATGTCACGTGGGAGGGGAAGGAGCCAATCACTAAATAGGGTGCCCCCTAGATAGGGGGTGTCCTAGGGAGGGGTGGGAAGGGGTGGGGGGACCCCCCTCCCCCCTCTCTAGTGAGGGTCCATGGGGCATCACGGGAATGAATAAGTCCCTATAAAAGAAATCGAATCGTCGGCGGAGTCATCTCAAAATGGAGGTTGATCAATACAAGCTGTTGGAAGCCTTTGAAACGTTTGAAGCGGATTTAGAAGTGGATGAGATTTTGAAGAAAGTCAAGGAGGAGTTGGCGCTGGACTCAAGTGTCACAGAGTTTGGGGAGAAGCTCAAGCAAAGGGAGCAGCTCAAAGAGGCAGCTCAGGCAACCCGGGCAGCACGAGCCACTTACTTCCACCAGCTGTGCTACCCTCAATACACCTGTGGCTGGTTTATCGAGGGCCTTGACTTCTGTTGTGACTACTGGCGGTATGAGTTTAAGCGCCCGCACACACCTCCGCCAGCACCGCCCCCCTCGCCCGAGGTCTCCCGTAAGCGAGGGCCTCCGCCGCAGCAACCGACGACGCACGACGTACCGACCAAACAACGACGACGATGACTCTGACCCAGACGACGTTGACGACAAGAAGGACGAGGACTATGACCCTGACGACGACGACCTTAACGACTCTGACCCAGACGAGGACTTGAACGACATTGTTCCCGACCCTGACGACGAAACGACAGAGTTACTGACGAAAGACGAACGACGACGGAGACGGAACGCCATCAAAAAAGCTATGTACAATGCCCGCAACCCAGAGAAAGCCCGAGCGAGGAATATTCGCAAAAAAGCCAAGTACCGACGCAAGTACCCTGAGAAAGTGCGTGCTGCCAAAAAACGATACGTAGAACAATATCCGGATCGAGTGCGGGAGTCCAAAAGGCGTTATGAGGAGACGCATAAGGAGGAACGGCGTGCCGCCAAAAAACAATGGGCCCAAAACAACCGAGCACGTTGTGTCGAATACGAGCGACGGTATATGGAGAAACATCGGGAACGTATCAGACTCCGACGGCGTGAGTATCGTAAAAGCAATCGTGTTCGAATATTAGAGTATCAAAGGAAGTACAACAGAAGTGAAAAAGGATTGGCGACTCGTTGGACCTATCGTGCTGCGAACCGAGAGAAGCTGCTGGCGCAAGGAAGAGAGTACTACTTGGCGAACCGCGAGAAGATGCTGACGCGAGGAAGAAAGTACTACTTGGCGAACCGCGAGAAGATGCTCGAGAACTCAAGAAGGTACTACCACAACAAAAGGAAGCACGTGCCTCGTCCCAAACCACTGCGGGTGGTATTGAATGATTATAGAACGCAACCTTCTCTGGAAATGTATTTGAATGACTTTTGTGCCTCCTTACCTTCTGTAGAGAGACAGAAAACGGAAGAGAAAATCAAAGCATTAGGACCCTTGAAACTGACCATTTCCTTGGAGGACTTTAAGAAATCGGCGCCTAAAATGCCTGAGAACTTGTCTTTTTGTGAATCATTTCTTGAGGATTATACTCTCACGGATATGGATTCGGGGGGTGTGCAAGCCGTGGACCCCCCTGACTTGGGCCCCCCTGACTTTGACCCCTCTGACTTGGAGGACTTTTCGTCTTTGTTGCAGAACATATCGCCTGACTTGGGCCCCCCTGACTTTGACCCCTCTGACTTGGAGGACTTTTCGTCTTTGTTGCAGAACATATCGCCTGACGAGTGGACCGAGTTACTGGGGGATGTGGAGGACTCTTGTTCCTTTGATCTGGAGGCATTGGTGCCCCCCGAAGACTTCGTTCATGACATGTCACCCGACGAGGGGGTGGATTTAATGTATGATTTAGTAATGTAAAACATTTTCGTCTTAGTATTTTGGCAGAACATGCCATCGTGACATTGTGGTAGAACGATCAAAGAGACAGTGACATTTTTTTATCAACGTGGATCATTTTTGTCTACATCACAAGGGGTTCTCCAGAATCCTGTTTGAGAATCCTGTTTTGAGACAGTACAATGAACTTGGTCACAAATGGGTTCTGTCTCGCAAATCCTGTTTGAGACTGGAACTACAGAAGAACTACCGAACTGCAGAATAACAATGTGATATTTTTTTTATTGATTCAACATGTCATTAAATGTTTACAATTTCAAACGTTTCTTGGCTTGCATGATTTTCTTGACCACTCGTTCGGTCTTGGTTTTCTTGCCAGGTAATTTATCAATGGCTTGGATCATCTTGGTATCGGCTTTCCATTTATCTTGCAAATTCTTGGCACGGCTGTAATCAATGTCGTGTTGTTTCGCAATCCGGTCCAAGCGATTTTTACCGGGATCCCCTCGTTTTAGACGTTTGGCTAAATGCGTCCCAGGGCCCATGTATTGATAGCCAGGCCAATGAAATTCTTTGCCGGTTTTAGCAATCCATTTTTGGACATCCACTGCCCCTCCTCGTTGACGGCGTTTCCTTTTGATACCCCTTCTCCTCCTGTGGGTGGGCATCGTTTACTCACTGTCGTAATCCAATCGACGTCGTAACTTTTTGCCTCGGTGCCAATCTTCCCAACCGGGTAAGGGTTTCAATGATTGCACTTCACGGGAGACGCCTTTGCCTTTGCCTTTGCCTTTGCCTTTGCCCCAAGGACTCTCAGCTATCTTTTTTTCCAAGGTCTTGCGACGTTCTCGAATGGTTTCTAAACGCGATTGTAGATCCCCTCGACTAGTGGATGGGCTCCCTTTCTTGACAATGGGAATCTTACTAGTGGTGGCTGCTCCTTTGCCTTTCTTGGTGGTTGGGGTAATGGTAGGTTTGGGCGTCGACGGGCTGCCTTTTATCATGCGCTTCAACCATTGTTCCACGGGCCCCGTCACCAAATCCCCGGCTTCTTCTTCTTCGTCTTCGCCTGGCGGGGCCCCCGGGGCACCAACCCCCACGCCTCCGGGAAATTGACGAATGCGTTTGGTTAACTTGATTAATTCTTGACTCAACGGTTTGGTTTGAGCATTGACCAGGGCCGGGGGTAATTCGGGATTGGCTAACAACACATGTTTTTTAGCGGCCAGCGTCGCGGCTTTGTTCAACAAGGCATTTTCGGTGAGTTCTCCTTTGTAATATTGAATGAGTTGATTCAAGTCCTTCTGGGGAATCATGTAGACCTCGTCCATAGGGGTTGATTACAGTCGGGGCAAAGTTCCCCGTCTTCTATCTCACGACAGCTCTCACAAAGGCGGGACCTTAACATATGTTGGTACTCTCGATACAACAGGTGATATTTATGCTTCCAATAATAACAGTCGTCTTTCCACTGGTCGGTGGCCCGATTGGCCTCTTGTAACAGGGTGATCCATGTGGCCAGGGTTAACGGGTCGGTCGAGCACATTGACATAACACCTCGTGAAGTCCTTGAAACAAACCGCGTCCTTTTTGTTGAACCAACCACGCACGCCGTTTTTTGACGGAATGTCGACGACGTCCCAAATCACGTAGCACCCTTTTATAGGGTTGAAGTTTAGCCAGCATGGGTGGGGTGACGGGAATCTTGTTTTTTAAGAAGTTCAAAACCAATTCACTCACAGCATTGATTTGATCGGCATTGGCATGTTGTAACAACTCTTGACGTTTGGAACCATTGGCTTCTTGTAACATGGACCGTAAAAACGGTAATTGACGTCGAAGACGTTGCATCGTTTACCGACGACGACGACGACGATAGCGTTGATTGGCTTTTTGGATCGTGCGTTTTATACGTTTATCCGTTTCCAAGGCCGCGGCTTTCCCCAATCCTACCATAGCGGGGACCAATAGATTTAAAAAACCGCCTCGTTGACGACGACGGCGTCGTCTTCTCCTCCTCACCATGGTCGACCCGTCAATAAACGTTGAAGGGCTTTGTCTTGTTTGATGAGGTCTTGCGTCTCTTTATAGCCTTGACGGGTATTGCGTTTGAAATCGGACCACCAACCCCCACCTCGTTGTCGTCGGACATGTTGTACATTATCGGTAATGCCTTTTAAGGCTTGCCCGCCTAATTTGCCTAAAGCAAGTCCAAACCCAGGCGCGGGGCCTGAGAGAAACATACTCATGCCATGGGCAATTTTATCCACCAAACGGGGTTTGCGACGCATTAAAGCTCCTCCTCGTTGTTTCCTTTTTCTGCGTCGTCGTCGTCGTCGTTGGACGGCCATGGTTCTAAGAGTGTCGGACTGGGAGGGAGCGGCTTTTTATGGATCCAGTAGTCTTTGGGTTTCAAGGGACGAGGACATCCGTCTACATAGCATAGAGCTTCCAAGGGTTGGTACACAAAATGACGATGGTAATCTTGGACACATCGTTTGGGTAACGGAGGGGTGAAATCCACAATGGTGTCATCCAAGGTTTGCATCTTGATTAAAAATCCTTCCAGGTCCTCCAAGGGGACACCTCTCACATAGGTTTTCAATTCGGTCAAGGCTTTGGCATAGGTGGTAAACGCAAACCGACTCATGGTCACTTTAAATCGGTATTGTTTAAAATCATTCCATCCTTTGACCACGGTGCCCACCGCCGCCAAACAGGCTACCAACGTGCTGTTGTTCAATAGCGGGCCAGCAATCATGCCCGCGGCCATCAGGAGTAATGCCATCCCATTGAACAAGGCATTGATACACTTGTAATGATTCAACATTTTTCGATAACACCACCATTGTTGATGGTAAAAGGCATACAAGGAATCCATCCGTTGTAATAATTCCGGAGGGAAGGGGATGCCAGGACGTCGAGATCCATTCAATAACGACACGATGGTTTTCATCCTCACGGCGATACCCGGGACGACGAGGTTTGTACGCTCGGGGCTCCTCCTTGTTTATAACTGGTCACAATGCTATTGGTCATGGTCACATTAGCAATTTCCCGTCCTTGGGCCAATTGTTCTTGATCTTGTAATAGCATCCGTAAACGTCGTTGTAAATCGGCTTGACGCAAGGTACGTGGGGGTGTACTATCACTCCAAGATCCTCGAGGGGTAGCTGGATTGGAGGCAGGTGTCAAAGGCGACGTGGGGGTATTTCGTCGTCGTCCTCGTATGCGTCTCGGGCGTCGTCCACGACGACCCCCTCCACCACCACCACCACCACCACCACCGCCGCCGCCGCCGCCGCCGCCACCGCCGCCACCGGCGCCACCAGCACCTCCACCACCACCACCACCACCACCACCACCACCAGCAGCACCACCACGTCCAGCACCCCCACCACCACGTCCAGCACCCCCACCACCACGTCCACCGCCACGTCCACCACGTCCGCCACCACGTCCGCCACCATTACCCCCAGCACCCGCGGCTGTTCGAGCACCCGCCGCCGCCAAGGGTACGCTAGGAGGCGTCGCAGGCGTTCGAGCCCCAGAAGAGTCCGGGGTGGTCTGGGGGCTACGGAAGGATTGACTTCCCGAACTTCCTACCCCGGCAGGGCTAGAGGTTCTAAATGCAGGGGGAGAGGGCAGCTGGTCCACATACGCGATCATGTCCTCGACGGTCATTTGATCAAAGGCTTGGTCGATCAAGCTTGAGTCCCCTGTATCCAAAATTTCTTGGATGGTGCCTGGGGACACTTGGTTGCTGCCGGACGCCCCGACCCCCGCGGGGGCCACGGTATCGTACGATTGCGGAGGTTGACGGTCGTCATCGGCCATGGTTGCTCTTTTTCCGGTTCCAAAGGGGGTGTCGTGCCTTTATACTCGCTTTTGATAAGTGCGCGTCCATCCTTCGTCTTTTAACAGGTGACTCAACAACCGTTGTTGATCGGAGGAGGCCGGGTGTAAATCTAACACCAAATACCCATACGGGCGGGTGGTGGCTTGATGAAACGTCTCCAACGTGTCTTTCCAAGTGGTCGGAAACGATTGAAGCATGACATTGCGTACCCCTAATTGATCTCGAGGATTCTTGAACGCCACAATGTAATGGGCATTGCGGGATATACTTTTGGCATAGCGACCCACGGGAAACATGTCTTGGCACAAGTACAACACCGTCACCCCTTGATGATGCGAATGTTTGGTGAATAAATCCAACACGCGTTTATCGTGACTCCCTTCGTCCATTAAATCGTCCAAGACCAGGACCCCCTGTCCTTGAGGAAACCATTGGACCAACGCGTCATGATCGGGAATCCCTTCGTGAAACACGACCCCATGATCTTGCATGCCTTGAAATCGATCTTGCCACGCCCCATAACAATAATGCATTTGGGTCGGTGGGGTGTCAAACAACTCGGGGTTGTCTACCAAGAGTTTTTCCGTAAACACGGTTTTGCCACATCCCGAAGGACCCACCACCAAGATAGAAGAGGGGGTATGAAAACGAAACGGTTTCCCCGTTTGCATGATGATGATACTACCCATTTAGAAAAAAAAGGCACCTTTTTATTGGAATCGGTGGGACTCGAACCCACGCACGACCCAATCGCTATCCTGGATTAAAGGCCAACGCTCTACCGACTGAGCTACGACTCCGACACACTTGTTTTTCCAACAAATTTTATTTAATGATTACATTGATGATACGGATGACAACAAAGTTGATACCATCGGGCTTCTTGGCCTACAATCAATTGTTGAACGCGTTGACCGGCTTGATGGTCATTGCTTACATAATCATGATCCGAAAACTCATTTAAAAAGTCTTGCAAGGTCCGTCCACGGGCTTTGGCTTTCAAGTACAACAAGGCGTAATCCCCACAACTCTTGCTTGAAATGGCTTGGAGGGACTTGCCATTGGTCACCACATACTTCCAATGTTTCACCATCCAAGCTTGGAACGGGGCGGCTTGCACGTACGTGTCCAGGGGCAAAGCATAACTGTCGAGGATTTCACACACGTTTCCCTCGGTCCACACCCCTAACCAATGTTGTCCGGGTTGATCGTGCGGGTCGGTGTTCACAATGTACCCTTGGGGTGGGGTCTTGACAGGACGCTTGGGTAGTCGATCACAGGCCACCGTCCCGTAAAAGACAGGTTTCAAGTGGGGGTCGTCTCGGGCTAAATAATCCAATTGCACATTGTTCAAGGCCACGTGTTCCATTTCTTCAGTGTTGGTAAATGTTGTACAACACGGCTCCGTTGCGGTCAATCTCCAGCAAGTTCTCAAATTCTCCATAGACGAGCACGGTTATATTGACAGCGGGGGCGGCTCCAAATTCCAAGACCAATTGTAAATCGCCCGTTTGCTTGGGGTTGAGGTTTTGACTGTCAGCACAGCCATTGGCCACATTGTCAAACATGTACAAGGTACAATTTTTTGCTTCGCCCCAATCTCCTAGTTCTACCATATTGCCTTTCTTTTTACACCAAGCGCCACTGGCTTGCAGAAAACGGAAGTAGCCCAAGTTATCTCGGCTGCCATTGTTGTGCACTAACTGCAGGGTTTCATAAGGGTATTCTTCGCCTTTGACAATCTGTTTAATGGACGTCAGTCCAAATTTCTGGAAACAGAACGGATCTCGGGTGACATCTCCATTGAAGGCTCGGCTGTCCAGTAACCCCACAATCAATCGGTCCGGTATTCTGTTTTGAAACAGGTTAGGGATATCAAAGCGGACCAGGTTGTCTTGCATGGTGAAGGTCCGGATTTCACTGCGGACGGTCGGGTAAGACGCCACTTGGCCTTCATTGTGTCTTTTTTCAGATAAACTGTGGTAGATGGCGTCATTCAAACGCAGTTGGCAGAGATGAAACCGTAGTTTCACATCCCCTTCCATCAATCGACCAGCGAGACCCACTCCATTGAAAAACAGGGCCGGGCTATTAAAATGAAATTTCATCTTGATTTCGATGCCAGGCACTAACAGTTTGCCGGTATGAAAGACTTCCAGGTGGGGGGTAAACACCAGACTGTGGGTGACACCGCCAGCATACTTGGCGGTTTCGGCTATCATGGCGTCCAAGGCTCCTTTGTGATTGGCAGGGAGAGCGGTCCAGGCTGCATGCGGTCCTGCTTTGTTAGTATTGTTGGCCGTCCATGCGGGTGGGAAATCCACTTGATTGAACCATCCTTGGGGTCCCAACACGGTCTTGCCATCTTCTCGGTCATAATTCAGCAAGGTTTCCAGGTAAGCTTTGTAATGATAGGTGTCGGATTGTGGACTGATCAACGTGCCATTCAATTGCAAGTCAATTTGTTTGATGATGGAATGGGCCAAATTATTGACGGGCCACAATTTTTGAGCAGCGTCCAAGTCATCGTTCGTACTTTTCTGCAATCTCAATTCCATGGTAAAGTAACTGCGTCCCAAATCCACAAAATCGTCTAATCCCGGAATGATGAATTCCATGGGATTGATACCCGTGGTGGTGGGTTGGATGGTAACCATGCGATAGGCATTGATGCTAATGTCGGTCGGTGGCACCTTGAAAATCCGTAACGCCGGGTTGACGGTCCCTTCGGAACGTTCGTGAGCCGGGGCGGTTTGTGTACTCACGTCAGGCATGTTTAACGTCGTCGTCGAGTGGTGGCACGTCGTCGCCGTGAGGGGTTTTTATACCGTCGTCGTGCTAAGCGTTGTCTCAAATCAAACCCGGGCAGTCTCATCACCTCGGGACTTAACCAACCGCCACGTTGTCGTCGCATCAGTTTCCAAAACGGATACAGTCCACCCCATTGAGTCAACCCTCGATTACTGCGAATCCGTCGAGGTCGTGAATGTACGGGATCCATGTTCACACGCCCAAAATATCACGCGCCCGTTTGGTTTGTTTGGGAAATAAGGCACTGGCTACCCGCACGGCGTCTTTTACACTCTTATGACTCAACGCTTTCTTGGCTTGTTTGGTGATTTCCTTTTTAAGGGCGTCTTCGGCTTTGCGTTTGACACCTCGTGATAACCCCGTTGTCAAGCCTCTCTTGATATTACTAGGCAGTTTTAAAGGATTTCGCGTCCTTATAAGACCTTGCAACCCCCCACGCATCAGATCCGTCATCAATCCTTTGCCTTGTTGATCATACCACTCGTCGGTTCGAAATCGTGTCAAACTTCCCCCACGCATGGTTGTCTTCTTCTTCTTCGCCAGGGATAAACGTTTTGTCTGTGCTTCATGGGACCCCCTTTTTATACCGAAAACGCGGCTTCCACTCACATGAGATTGCACGTAAACGATTCCCCCGCATAGCGTTTTCGTTTTCCTTGGCGGATTTCCTCCATGCGTTTCAAATGCGATTTTCTGGCATTCTTTTTGGCTAACTTTTCTATCCCTTTGGTGATGGACCAAGCGGTTTTAGGAATCCCGGCAATCACCGCGTTAATCCCTTCCCCCGCTTGGGGACGCTGTTTTCGTCGTCGTCGTCGTCGTCGTCGTCGTTTCGGAGGCATGATTGACTGGGGGTTCCCTTCTCGTCTCTCTTTTTATGTCTTTTTGAAGTGTAACGTGACAATGGTATGACCTTCACCAAACTTGACCAAGTCTCCTCCGGCACCAATCGTTTCGGCCACTTGAACGTGAATGATTTCCACCACCTCGTTACGAAGAGACATGTATTGAATGTGCAACGGTTCAAAGTACAGGGTGCCACGTCCTTGTCGCTTGTACTGGATTTCACGCAACAAATCGGTCACGCGATTGCCCACCACCGTGCTGCCTGCCACGTCCGAGTACACGTGGAGCGTTCGCGTGGGGTCGCCCACCACCGCCCGAAACGCCACATTCAAATTGGTGAAACGCCACCCACAACTCATACTCAATTCCATGTAGTCTTCCGCTCGACTGGTGGTCCAAAACACCGGGTTCCCATCCTTATCGGTGATATCCTTCCAATCGCTGTTCTTGGTCATGTCGGGGATTTGATCCCCCAGGAAGTCTTGCTGTAAGTTCGGGCCCAAAATCCATCCGCTGGTAATTTTACGTAACCATCCCATCTTGGCAGCTAACTTGGTATGAACGGCAAACGAGGGCGTGCGAACGGATCCATCATGAGAGACATTCGTGTTGTCAATGAGCAGATCCTCCCCTTCCCAACGAAACTTGACGTACGTGTGTTTGCCTTGATCGTCCAAAAACGTACCCCCTTGGATCACCGATTCCCGTCGTTTCTGTTCCACATTAGTAATGGCTGCTTTCATAAAACTCACCCCGTCCACCACCCAATCCCAGTCGTTAATATCGTCAATTTTGGCCACGGCCGCTCCATATTTGTTATAGGTCCCTCCGTCTTGACTGGGGGCTTTTAGGTGCCATTTGATGCCTAAGACGTGTTGTCCTTTCATCACCAACTGATACAAATTGACGTGGGCATCCGGTAAGGAAATGGCACTCAACCCCACTTGCCATCCACCCCCTGTGAGTTGTAACGGTTTCGGTAGACGAATCTTGAAGGAATTGGCTTGGTTGTTGGGAAATTCACGTCGGTTGGAATGACTGGGTAACGTCACGTAGAACGACATCTTTGTCTGCTTCACACCACCACCTCCCTTTTAAAGTGCAGGGTCAAGAGAGTATGCCCTTCACCAAATGTCACGAGATCCCCATTGGTTTCGGCCATCTGGGTTTCCACGATTTCCACCACTTCATTGCGTACGGGGACATATTGAATATGTCGAGGTTCAAAGTGCGTGGTTTCTTTGGGGTGGTACTTGATTTCTCGTAAGAGATCCGTGATGCGACCCCCTACCATACTACTGGTCCCTACATCACAATACACGTGCAAAGGACGCACGGCGGGAAATTCCGACGGGACACGAAAGGTCCCGTTCAAATTCACAAACCGCCAAGGACACGATAGACTCAACTTCAGATAATCCCCCTCCACTTTCCAAAAGAGGGGTTTGTTACTGGTATCGCGGACATCCGTCGGGGTGGGAATGGTAGACATGCCTTGAAATTCTTGCAAGAGATTGGGACCCAATCGATACTGGCCGGGGGACACTTGTTCAATCCATCCCATTCTCAGGGCCAAGGTTCTGCCCCATGACACGTGCGCCACTTGTCGTTTGTAATCCACGGGCTTGCTATTCAATAACAAATCCCCTTCGGAGGTCCATTCAAAGGTCGGGGCCAATTTGAGGCCATTGTCCTCGGTCCATTTGTTTTTGGGGACGGTTTGTTTCGCACGGCTTTGCTCGTAACGATAGACCAGTTGATGAAAAAATTGAACTCCCGTCAACGAGGTCATCTCCTTTCTCATATCTCGTCCGTAGACAGTGAGTTCGCGGCGTTCATGGTACCAGCGATCGTTCCCTTGATCGTCTTGGATATACACCCGTTCGTGCCATCGTACGTACAACAGAGGATGGGAATCGCCCACGCCTCCTTCTTCCGCTAGCACGGGAATGGTGGGTAAGGATAAACTCGCCATACCCACCATCCATCCTCGGCCCATAAATCGAATGGGTTTCGGCAGGCGGTTTCTGAAATGATGACTCTTGTTGCCAGGAAACTCTTTGGTACTCGCATGACTCATCAACGTCACGTAAAACGACGAGTTGGGCACCAACGTCATCGTCGTCGGCGTCGTTTGCGCGGTCGAAGGGATGTCACGTCACCACGAGCAATCCAACTATTGTACTTGTCGGGCCACCCTTTCCACTTGACCAACCAACGATCTTTTTGACGCTTAAGTACCTTTTCGATGCGAAATACATCGGACACCTGGACTTTTTGTAAATCCTCCTCGTAAAACGTGCCTTGGATGGGGGTCTCATCCCATTCCTGAATCTTATACGTGGGCACGGGCCCCGGGATCACACGATGTACCACAAACACTTCTTCGGTCCAACCGGGTAGATAGCCTTTTTCAAAGGTACGATGAATCGTGTTGAGACGAACCCGATCCCCGACTTTGAATTGGGGTTTTTTCCGACCTTTCAATCGTTTGCTGTACAATCGTTTCCACACGGCTTCTTCGTTGTCCCATGTCACGTTTTCGGGGGGCATACCAATACTTCGATGACGGGTGGCATTGTACCCTTGTACCAGCTCGGGTAAGACATTGTCAAAGCGTAAGGTGTTGGCCGTGGTCAAATAACGGTACAACCGTTCTTTCAAGGTCCGATTAAATCGTTCCACGACACTGGCTTTGGCATCCCCTTCGGTGGAAAAATGTTGGATGTCTTGCTCCTCCACCCATCGTTGAAAGGTCCGATTGTAAAATTCTTTCCCTCGATCCGTTTGCAATCGGTTGGGGTGACGTCCTTGTCTCACAATCTTCTCAAAGGCTTTCACGAGGGCCACGCCGGTTTTGGTTTTCAACGGTTGGACCCATGCGTACTTGGACAAGACATCCACGACCGTCAACAAGTAGCGTATACCCCGATTATGTTTAGCCAACCGTTGCACTTCCACTAAATCCGCGGCCCATTGATCATCTAACCCCCCTACGACCACGGGTAAGGTAGCAAAACGACGACGTCGTGGTTTATGCAAGGTGTAGCCCACATCCTGTTCCAAGAGTCGTTGGGCTTTTTTCAAAGGGAGACCCTGGGCTTTGGCAAACCGTTGCACCCCACCTAAACTCCCCGGGGCGCTAGGATCGTGGTAACGGTTTAACCATTGTTGCGAGACATTGCTTTTCTTCTTCGTTGACGACACAGGGCGTTTGGTTCTCTTCAACTTTGTTGTTGTTGACCAGCGTTGAGTTCTCTTTCGAGGGGCCATACGTTCTGGCATTCATCCCATAACGTCGATATGGTGGGGACCGTGTGGGGATGTGCCTTTTGAATGATTCGATACCATCGCCACGCCTCTGGGTGGGCTTTTAACCATACGACAAACACCACCCATCGATACAGGTTACGATCCACGTGGGTTTCTTCAAAGACGTGGAGAGGATGCGTGTCCTCGGGACATGGAGGAATCGGGATGGGGGGTCCGGGTTGGTGATCATATAACACTTGGCACAGGGATTGCTGGCATTGCCATTGCCCCAGGGACCAGAGAGACTCCCACGCATCACACACAACAGCCTCCATGGACTAAATAAACAATTTTATTCCTACTCCTTTTTTAAAACCATTAAAAGAGACCTAGACGACGACGACCACAGGCGACGGTCTCGAGATCTTTCTGCCAGTTGTCCACACTGTCACTGTACTTGGGGGGTGGTGGAGCTGGGGCTACCATCATTTCTTGACGGTTCTTGAGATCTTGAATTTCTCGTAACAATTGTTTCTCATAATCTGTCAGGGGGCGATCCTCTTTCCTGGGGGCTCGAGGAGGTGGGCCAGGGATGTCCACGCCCCGCTTGGGATACCCTTGTGCATCACGGGTAGGTATTTCAGCTTGTTGGTCGGCTTTCTTGGGCGGGTTGTCATGAAACCAACTCCAGTACTTGGGGCCCATGGGTTGATCGGCCCACCGGAAGAAGTCACACGTTTTCTTGGAACAATTCAGAAACAAGCGATCGGGGTTCTGGGTCGAATGGCTCTGTTGCAGCGTGGCGGGTTCACGGCAAAAACACTGCAAACAAGTCCACATGTCCAACACTTCTGTATGAGGTTGACTATACACGGCTTTCATATACTCCAGGGCTTGATCTTGGCCACAAAATAGCAAACACGGTTGCATGGGACATTTCACATACTTCCATCCCTTTTGAGATTCTCGGGCCTCCAAACGCACGTCATGGCAAGGGCATACCATATAGTCCACCTTTTCATTGTTGTCTTTGATTTGATGATGGCCCACCTCATTGTCAAACACGGTCATCAGAGTGAATTGTGGTGTAGATTGCTCCGCCATGTCATTCAATTCTTTCATCATCTCTTCCACCGCCGCTCGGGTATCTTCCACCACCTCCCCTACCACCGGATCACAGTCCACGGGCGTCATCGTTTGAATGGTGTTCTTCTTCTTCTTCTTCCCCTCTGGGGGATGGGTTGTCTTTCTCTTCCGATCGACTGACATCGTGCTGACGATTTTTTCATCCACCCCTGCCTTTTTATACCCATACCCCTACGCTCTCATTGGTCAGCTTTTCATGACCCTATAAGGACGTCTCCTCTTCCCATTGGTCAGCTTGTTATGACCTTATAAGGACCTCTTGTCTTCCCATTGGTCAACTGCCCCTATTTAAGAGGGTCCCTTGGTCACTAGATCGTCATTCTCAGAGCAATGCCCCCAGACATGATGATCGGAGAACAAGATCTCGGTGCCTTGCAACTGCAAGTGGGTCATGGCCATGTGGTGTACACCGGAGGCGCCAAAGGTACAGATGCCCTCGTCGAAGAACAGGCCAAACACTTTGGGATGCAACTCGAAGTCCTGGTCCCCCCGAACCATCCTCGAGCCACTTTCATCACCCCTTCTACGGTGGAAGTCCTGATGTTGGCCAACCCTCATCTTCACCAGGCAGCGGAGAAACTAGGCAAAAAAATGCCCAGTCATTTTTACACCCTGCAATTGCTGCAACGCAATTATCAAATTGCCTATAAAGCCCATACCATCTATGCCTTTGGCATCTTGGAACCGGATCATAAACGCGTGAAAGGAGGCACTGGTTGGACTGTGCAATTGGCTATGGATTTAGGCAAACCCGTCTACCTGTTTGACATACCCAGTCAATCATGGTACCGCTCGGACCATTACTACCAAGTCAACGAGAATGCCGCCACCCTGGTGACTGGCAGTCAATTTGTTCCTTGGGGACCCAAAAAGCCCACCCTTCATCAAAGCAGTGCCGTTGTAGGATCCCGGGATGTGGACGAGAAAACCCGAGCCGAAATTCAAGCCTTGTTCAACCGCACCTTCTGTCTCCCCGAGAACATTGATCAATTACGTATGGAACTGGAAGACTTTCATTTGTAATTTCTTAGTTTTTTACTTTTGGAATTGTACATAGTCCTTTTTACTTTTTATTTATTTTTTCCAATTGTACATATTTTTTACTTTTTATTTTTTCAAACTGTAGATAGCTTTTCCAATTGTACATAGGAACGCCCCACCCGCGTGGCAAAGAAGACCAACCACCCTTTGTAAAAAAACATCCTTTTTTAATTAAAATTTTAAAAAACTGACAACACTGGTTTTGCACGTTCATCATAAATAGTTGGTCTTGACTCACATGCATCTTGACTCACAATAAAAAAAAAACTCAACAGGAATTAAAAAATGTTCAACTGTTCAAACAACGCCTTACGGCCTTCATGGCCTCCCTTTCCATCTCCTCCAGTCGTTTCAGTTCGTCCCTTTGGCGGACCACCTCCTCATAAAAATACCGAATGGCATCCCATTGGTCCTCTTTGTGCACGCGCGGCAAGTGGTCGGCCAAGAAGGCGTTCACTTCTCTAAACTGGGCCAGGGTGATGGGCCACCACCTCTCCTCCATTGTGTACACGAGCCGAAAATGGATCCATGGGATGACCCCTTTCACCAACTTTTTCTTTAACATCCTATATGTGGCAGTTTCCAGAGGGACTCCATTTTCCAATTCCACAAAACACAACACGAACAGGCGAAGAAAGGCGGCCACGCGCTCCCGGGTCAGTCCACGCCACGCTTCCTCTCGCCTTTGGTACATGTGATTTATATGGCGCTGGAGGGGCGTCTGCTCCACTCTCCTCCTCAATGCGTCTGCTCCCTTCTCATTCGCAGCACTGGCTAAAGAGCCCAAGGGCGTTCTTGTTTCCGACATTTTTCACTTCACCAACTGACATAAGTCAACCAAGCATGAACTCAAAGCTAGGAGTGACGTCCTGGGGCCTCGCTTGACTTATATACCCCCATTCGCGCAATGCACCATGGTCTATCTAAGGAGGGGGGGAGGGGGGTCCCCCCACCTCTTCCCACCCCTCCCAGGGGCACCACTGGGGTCTCCTCGTCCTCGTCATCCAGGATTTCGTGGCAGATCAAATCATCGTCCTCGTAATCCTCATACAGGATTTGTGGCACCCTGTGCCCTGGTTGGTTCATCACCCCTCCCACGTGACCTTTGGGCCTCTATAAAAAATCGCCTCCACTCCCCGTTTTCACTCCCAAGCCAGCAAGCAGTCAAGCAAGCAAGCAAGCAAGCAAGCAGTCAAGCAAGCAACACCCACGGATAGCGGTAAGCCATTTTATTCCTCATCTCTTTTCAAAAAAGCAATCTAAGTAGTTAGCCTGTTCTGGAGCTAACCGGGCTAGGTCCCACGTGCTCCAGGATTTAATTAATGATTCGCTTTCTGTATAAAAAAAAAACAACCACGTCATGTCCGTTGACTTTTTCTGGAGAGTTGAAGAGTGATGATGGTTCTGCCTTGTTTGAACGGAGCCGGTTGTCCATTGGCTGTTTGAATGTCCACGGCAATGCTGTCAAAGATGGTTTTGCCAAGAGGAAAATACATCCGTTCAGTGGTATCAAACTGATGATCGGTATTGCCCGCATCCAAGGTACGTAACAACCCTTTTTCTTGATTTCCCACAATGCTCGGTGCCACCAAGTCCGTGTAAATCATCAATTGTTGTTGTCCTTGTTGCGGTTTGACCGTGGGCGTACTGGGAAAGGGTTGCCGACTCAGATTCGGTCCCAAGAAGAAGTAATAATCGAAATCGGGGTGGGTAAAGCTGACGGAGACGTGCCCCCACGGGGGATATTTGGCGATAGTACCAGTGGTGGGTGACCATTTATGCCGATCGTTGTAATCCACAATATGTTTCACCAGATAATTCTTTTCTTGGACCACGCGTTCCGTGGACGTTCCATCTTTCACCAATCCCATCAAGCCAGCGAATTTCCATTCCATTTCAAATTCCATATTGGCCGGTATGAGGACATACAACGAATCTAATTCGGGGGCGACGCCCGTATTGGTGATTTTCACATAGGGTTGAGCCAGGTTAAGCGCCGCTAGTTGTTTGCGTTTGGCTTGATCGTCCACATCCATTTTCGCTATATCCATCATGACCTCCATGTGTTGTTTTTCCATTTCGCACCCAATGGCAATCCAGGCTTCTTTCAAATTGTGGTAATACCCGGGCGGTAAATAAATTTGTTTGGTGACTTTCAGGGGCGCCGTTCCATCCGTACGTTTTGGCATGTATTTGATATCTGTTTTCATCCAATGTTTTTGACTATCCTCTTGCGTCCAATTCTGTTTGGTTTGATCTTCCAAGGATTGATTAAACCCCGGGTGGGACATATGTACCAACGCCACTTCCCAATCATCTTCCACCAAATAATACGAACGAGGCAATCGTGCCGTAAATTTTTGACCCGTGCCTTGTGCTTGATCACTCAGGAGCGTGATGTAAACACTCATCGTGACTACTCCCTCACTTAGGGTTTACCCCCTTTTATATTTAACCCAATTGGACTTGTGCCATATCAAAACCATATATGGACCATATATGGGTCACCCCTCTTCCCAAAATTGGACTTTGGACTTTGAGCCCGCGTTTTTCTCCGCCACGAGCCCACGATCGATTTTTCAGACTAGTCAGCGGTTTCCCATCCTAAACCACGTGACTTCCGGTTGCATGAGCCCGCGATCCTTTTTTTTCACTGGTCAGCGGTTTCCCCCACCGGAAATGACATGACGTCATCCTCTGGTCACGTGATCGCTCTCGACCAATCAGAAGCCAGCATTTGTGACATACGAGCGCACTTTACTACTCACCATAAACAATAAGATGACCAATTGTTATAAATGATGGATTACGGACCGTACCGTGCAGATCGAGATAAAGGTGTTGCGGGGGTGAGCTACCCCATCTGTGAAAATTGATAACTGTTTTGGTGTACTTTTCGAATGTTTTTGTTGCATAATTAGAAATTGAAATCGCCGTAGCTTGCGGGGTTACACTCAACTCATTCATTTCCGGGGGAAACCATTCAACGACCAAAGTATAGTAACCGACTGGAAGTTTATATAAGTTAAAACCGAGGCGTGACCGGTACTGGTAGGGTGAGCCTTTTTCAAACAAGAGTTTAAGTTGGTAAGCTTTTTTATTAATTTGATGTGGAGAATTGGGAAAATCAACAATACCCAAAACCTCGATATTGTTTTCACTCGAAGATTCATCAGTGTCTTCCATCAAGTATCTGAAGGCGTCTCGTTTTTGCCCTGAATTAACGATCTGAGATTCATGACTTTTTTGAGTGACAAGATCTCTCACAGTTGTTATTTCATTTTCCATGAAATCAACATTAACTGCGCATTTCGAATCTTTGTAATCGGTTTCTAAGTTAACAATTTTATTATTGTTTAAATTCAAGTCTCCAGTCATATTGTTACTACCATCAACTTTGAGAAACTTTTTGTTTGTTAAGCCATCAATTCTGAAGTCAACAAACTCGGCACATGCGGCGTCTCTTGGGTTTGATGGAAGATCAAGATTGATAATCGAATAATTTTTCGTATCAATATCAGCTCCTTTATCCAGTTTTTTCGCAAGTTGATTATCGACATATTTTTTGTTTGTGGCTTGATCTGCCTGTACTGGGTCTTTTACGTTATAGATTGTATTATTGTTCATATCAATGCTTGCTTCCATCTTTCCGCCTTCCTTTTTCGAAAGAAAGATATTTCTCGTGTCCTGATAGTTTATTACCTTTGTCAGATCACCGTGGACAGGATAAGGGTTGCTTTTTAATCGCAAAATATCGTACTTATTTTCCATGTCAATATTAGCAGAACCGCTGGCACTACCCTGAGGGCCACGATCACCTTTATCACCCTTGTCGCCCTTGTCGCCCTTGTCGCCCTTGTTGCCTTTTAAACTACGTGGTCCTTGTGCCCCCTCCTGACCTTGTGGTCCAGCGGGCCCTTTTTCTCCTCTTGGACCATTAGGACCCTGTGGTCCTCCAGGGCCTTTATCCCCCTTCGGTCCAGGAGGACCCTCAGAGGGTTGTCCAATACACCCAAACTGACTCGATTCGTCTAAGGTAGTGACGACTCGTCTCGATTCGATTCGAATCGTCCATTGTGTAGTCGATTCGACTAACTGGAAAGTCGATTTGCAAGACACTTAGAAAAAATCACACAAGAAGGCGAACAGGGAGGGTAGGAAAAGTGGTCGAATCGACTCGATTCGACTCCAATCGTCCGTTGTGTAGTCGATTCGACTAACTGGAAAGACGATTTGCAAGACACTTAGAAACAATCACACAAAAAGACGAACAAGGAGGGTAGGAAAAGTGGTCAAATCGACTCGATTCGAGTCGATTCGACTCGAATCGTCCGTTGTGTAGTCGATTCGACTAACTGGAAAGGCGATTTGCGAGACACAGAAAAAATCACACAAGAAGGCGAACTGGGAGGGTAGGAAAAGAGGTCAAATCGACTCGATTTGAGTCGATTCGACTCGAATCGTCCGTTGTGTAGTCGATTCGACTAACTGGAAAGTCGATTTGCGAGACACTTAGAAAAAATCACACAAAAAGGCGAACAGGGCGGGCTGAAAAAGTGGTCGAATCGACTCCGACTCGAATCGTCCGTTGTGTAGTCGATTCGACTGACTGAAAAGTCGATTTGCAAGACACTTAGAAAAAATCACACAAAAAGGCGAACAGGGAGGGTAGGAAAAGTGGTCGAATCGACCCGATTCGAGTCGATTCGACTCAAATCGTCCGTTGTGTAGTCGATTCGACTAACTAGAAAGTCGATTTGCAAGACACTTAGAAAAAATCACACAAGAAGGCGAACAGGGAGGGTAGAAAAAGTGGTCGAATCGACTCGATTCGAGTCGATTCGACTCGAATCGTCCGTTGTGTAGTCGGTTCGACTAACTGGAAAGTCGATTTGCGAGACACTTAGAATCGTCCGTTGTGTAGTCGGTGTGTGGTCGAATCGAGTCGATTCCACTCGAATCGTCCGTTGTGTAGTCGATTCGACTAACTGGATAGCCGATTTGCAAGACACTTAGAAAAAATCACACAAAAAGGCGAACAGGGAGGGTAGGAAAAGTGGTCGAATCGACTCGATTCGAGTCGATTCGACTCCAATCGTCCGTTGTGTAGTCGATTCGTCTAACTGGAAAGTCGATTTGCAAGACACTTAGAAAAAATCACACAAGAAGGCGAACAGGGAGGGTAGGAAAAGTGGTCGAATCGACTCAATTCGAGTCGATTCGACTCGAATCGTCCGTTGTGTAGTCGGTTCGACTAACTGGATAGTCGATTTGCGAGACACTTAGAAAAAAAATCACTCAAGAAGGCGAACAGGGAGGGTAAGAAAAGTGGTCGAATCGACTCGCTTTAAGAACGAGGAAGGTTCATGTTATCTTCTTGTTGTTCCGTGTGCAAATCCTTCAGATCGACAACACAAGCGAGGGAGAAGGTTCATTGCAATTTTCCTGTTTAGTGTCGCATCACGCTTTAAGAACGAGGAAGGTTCATGTTATCTTCTTGTCGTTCCGTGTGCAAATCCTTCAGATCGACAACACAAGCGAGGAAGAAGGTTCATTACAATGTTCCAGTTTAGTGTTGCATCAGTGACGCTTTAAGAACGAGAAAGGTCCATGTTATGCGTTCCTTGTTATGTCTTATTGTGTCACGCGCACATACTTGAAGGACTTTACGACCTGATTTCTGTTGAGTCAAATCGACTTTTGGGAATACGAATCGAGTCGATTCGTCAAAATTTTTCACTTCCCTGCGCATTTATTCGCGACCTGACTTCCAGTAAGTCGAGTTCCGCTAAACGGACTTCCGGTGAGTCGGAAGTCTTTGATCCTCGAGCTGACTCGAATCGTCTTTGCTTTAAGACGATTCGACTCAGTTTGGGTGTATTGGACATGAGTGGACCCTCAGGGCCAGGAGGGCCCCCTGGGCCAGGAGGACCCACTTTTCCACTTTCACTCGTCGTAGTATGGCTAGTTCCACCTATTTGACTGTTAATATACCCCATTATATATCTTCATCAAAATTTTTTTTCACTAATTTTTGGGGTTTGTCATAGTAAAGGAAAGAATATTTTTCATCGGTGGCGCGATCTAAAACCTCATGATCCACACCTATTTCGTTTGCAATTCGTTTGTTTTCTTTTGGATCTAATCTGAAAATACAAAGATGGCTGCAGTTAACACGGATGTCTTTTGGCACCTTGTAAAAGGTTTGAGAGAGGTAAATAACGCAGCAGTTTTTGTGCCGCCCGTTGATAAAATAATTAATGATATCGTTTTGGTTTTTTTCGCAAACAAGATCGTCAAAAACAACTATTTTTTGGTTGTCCACCGGAAGCTCTTCGAGTGGAATGATTTCATCACCATGAGCCTCAATAACATCATAACCAACCTTGGGGTTAATTTTTTCATCAAAGTCCTGCAAAAGATTCTGATATTTGTTTTGGTGCAGGTTTTTTGAAAAGAGGTAAATTTTATCATACTCTAACAACTCATAAGGCATATGCAGTAATGTGTTTGTTTTACCAGAATTACTGGGTCCACAAATTAACATCCGAAAAAGATCTGCTGGCATACAAGGGTGACCTTGCTTGTAGTCACTCTTGGAAGAACCTGGGTCATAATTTGGAATCTTCATTTTTTTTTCGCTTCTATATATTAACGCTGGAAATATGTCAGTGAAAAATTGGCGTCAAAAGGCAAAAGAAAAGTTGAATCTGGACGAAGAAACAGAAGAAATTCACCAAAAATTCAGAATGGATAAGATAAACAAAGAGTTTGGACAGCTTACAGGAGAAGAGTTTTTAAACCAATCACAAAAAGACTTGAAAAGAGCAGTGCCACTGTGGAAGAAGAGGAGGAAGAAGAGGAGCAGGAAGTTCCTGATTACACAATGGATGAATTTGACGAAATCAACCCGTTTGGTGACGAATTCAGACCGGATGCACCAACTCCAGCACCATCACCACCAACAACACCCACAACACCCACAACACCTATAGTACCAACATCACAACCACCCCCATATCAAGAATTTGATGATTTTCCATTACCACCTCCACCTTTGATGGAAGAAACTGTTGTGCCGGGAACTTCCAAAGATGAAACAAGGGAAGAAACATCAAAACGGCTAAGAAATGTTAGAAGTATTCTTGCTAAATTTGGAAGTGATCCAACTTACAAAGTAAAAAGTAAAGGATCTAAATACTATGGATATAATGTGGAAGAACTAGAAGCTGAGGCGTTTAAACTCGAAACAATTAAGGCACATCAAGAACATGCAGAAAAGTTACTTAAAAGGAAACAACCTTTATTAACACAATTACAAGAAAAAAAGGCGAAATTAAAACCACCTAAAAAACAAGAAAAAAGAGAAACTGCTCAAACTCCTCTTGAAAAAGCTGTCATGAGCCGAAGACCTGCTTTTGAACTTTCTGACAATGAAGATGACTCTTATGATCAGGATTGGGAAACCGAAGGAAGCGGTATCGCTGATGAAGCTGAAAAATTGATCGATCAACTTCATTTTAGATTAGGATCGATAAAAGCAGGAAACAGCTCAATAAAACTGAAAAATCAGGTATTGTTTCTGCTTGACTCACTAGTTGAACTCGGCACAATCAATAAAAAAGAAAAGAAAAAAATTATTTCTGATTATATACAATGAGCTTTGACATACTGCTTGACTCAAGCCTTGCAAAACTAGAAAGAGGTGGAGAACGAAATGTTTCACACGATTTCACAGTAAATTTTTATCCACCGATCGAATTGGGTAAAGGAAACTATAAAGCTGCCTTAAACAGACTTATCACAATGAGTTACTCATGGAATAATATCGATTCTCGTTATGATAATAACAAAATTCGCTGGAAGAAAAAAACAGAACAAGCGTGGAAGACCTTAACGTTCCCGAATGGAATGTATGATTACAAAAGAATAAACACATTTATTCAGCAACACACCGGTAAAGTAGACCCAACAAACAAAGACAGTGATTACATTTTCACAATGTATTTCGATATGTCAATTTATAGAGTTGTGACTTTGATACATAAAGATTATGAGCTTGACTTTTCTCAAGGAAATTTTGGTGAATTGATTGGTTATGGAAAAAGTACCTTGAGGGGGGATGTTGTCGGAAGGAAAGTTCCAGATATTACAAGAGGTGTTGATTGGGTTTATTTGCACTGCGATCTTATCTCACGCCGAACAAACAATGTTCCAAGCGATGTGTTATACAGTTTTTCAACATCAGATCTTCAGGTAAGCTATCCATTTCGAAAAGAGCCACGTCGACTTGAGTGGCAGCCTGTTAATAAAAGTAATATAAATGCAATAAGAGTTTGGGTGACAGACGGAAGAAACAATATTCTGGATCTCAACGGGACAGACATTGCATTAAGCTTAATGATTGAAAATGATTAAAGTTTTTTTGTCGGTATAATATACAATCATGTATCATCCAATTGAGTGGGCAAGATACTTTGATGAAAAAACCGGGAGTTATCGATATAAACACAAAGGGTCGGGTGTGATCCGTGACACCTTCATGACAATTGGTAAAGTACTCAAAAAAAATGTAAAGAATGTTGCAAAAAAAACTGCTGAAAAAGCCACAAAAACAATCGCTGAAAAAGCGGGTCAAAAAGTTGGTGAATTTGCTGATGAAAAAGGTTCAAAACTAATACGAAAATTGCTGCAAGAGAGAAAAAAACAAAAACCGTTGTCACAAGGCGCAAAAAAGAAACTTGCAAATATTTTGCAAAACCCAACACCAAAAAAATCGGACGCTCTTGTGAAATTGAATCAAATTTTTGGCAAAGGAAATTTAATAAAAAAAAATTTTTTTCTATAAATATAATAAGCACTTGCAACATGTTCAGAAGTAAACCATACCTCGAAGAGACAAAATACGTTCAAATTAATTTAAACACCCCACTCACCTTCCCT
Organism: Siderastrea radians; assembly: GCA_964017195.1. Taxonomy (NCBI): domain Eukaryota; kingdom Metazoa; phylum Cnidaria; class Anthozoa; order Scleractinia; family Rhizangiidae; genus Siderastrea; species Siderastrea radians. Next base: position 39,008,338 of record OZ024898.1, on the reverse strand, counting down.
GGAAATAACCAATTTCAAACAAAGACGGGCTACGAATTTACTGTAAGAGACCGAGTCAATTTTTATGACTGGTACAACGCTTATTTTCGAGTTGATTTCAAGTTTGAAGCAAAAGCAAACGGAGGTAACGTTGCTGCTGACACCCAATCAGCTCCAATCAACGGTTCTTTCTCATTTATCAAAAGTTTGAAAGTAATTTCATCAGGGAAAAAATTGTACGAGGCAAGCGATATTCACAAAGGTATTTTCATCAAAAATCTGCTTGATTTTTCAGACGATTATTCAAGAAGCGTGGCAAAAAACCAATTTTGGTATCTTGATGAAGATGCCACCACAGAAACTGATGGCAATGCAACGAACAAAGGAGGAATACGTGCAAGGGCGCTTCTATCACATGGAGGTTTAATGGTTCAGACTATTATCCCCTTAAACAGATACTCTTTCTTCGAAGGTCTTTCCGATAAATTGCTGCCACCAATGCAACTTACTTTTGAAATTCAACTTCAAGACGACCAAGAAATGATTTTTCAAAACAATAACACAGATCTAAGAAGAATTGTTGTTCGTAAATTTGAGCTGTGGGCCCCCCAATTACATTTTACTGGTATAGGACAGACTTTGGTAAATGAAAATTTTTTGAAACCAACCCAATGGAAATACCTGAATGAAACTTTGCATAACAGCAGCGCCCGAAGGGATGCGAATGGTACGTGGTTAATTACACCGGGGGTAAAAAACCCCAAGCATATTTTTGTCTTCATTCAACAAAGTCGGAAACAAAATGATTACAGGTGCAACCCTTACATCTTTGACACATTTGATATTGATGGTGATGACTCAGCAAGATTGGACACTTGCCGCCTTCACTATGGCACAAAATTTTACCCTGAGCTTGATTACGACCATGATTTTAAAATAAGAATTTTGAATGATTTGATCAATTTCCGATACAGAAAAAACGACTACAACACCGGCGTTCAGCTGCAGATTGATAATTTTGAGAAGTTATACCCAATTATCTATTTTGATCTACGAAACACTGAAGAAAGTGTGACAGGCGACCCGAAAAAGCTCGAATTCCATTACAGACTTAATGAAGCCGCTGACGCTCAAGATTATATTATCTTCGCTTTGGTTTTGAATGAAGAAGAATTCGTGCTGAAGCAAATTGGTAATGAGCTTGTCGCCGTCTAAACAAAATGAAAAATTCAAAAAAAAAATTCTGAATATAGTATACAAACAATGAGCACAACTTATCATCCATTCAAAATCGCACTGACTGATGGTCAGAAAAAGAAACTTCAAAAAGCTTATTTAACAAAGACCCCTGTTGGTCTGAAAGTCAAACCAGACCAAATTGGGCGTGGTGACGAACTTTTTCTCACTGACACTCAAATCAAGCGATTGAAAAAAAGATCGGCGGCAGGGAAAGGAATGGTAATAAAATTAAGCCAGACACAGCTTCAGAACACTGCGCAGCGTGGTGGAAATTTGTTTTCTGCTATGTTAGGTTTGGCACGACCTTTGATAAAGCCAGCCCTTGGAGCATTAGCAAGTGCAGGTTTGAGTTTAGGCGCTGAAAAGGTGTTGAAAAAGATATTTGGTAATGGTTTTGGACCAAGGGAAATTGAGCTTTATAAACTTGTCCAGCGAATGACTCCTGCTCAGAAAAAGGAGGCAAAACAATATCTTGTTGGAAAAGGCTTGGTGAAAGGAGGCGGCACACAAAACGGCGGTTTCCTTGGTATGTTGGCGTCTATCGGAGTACCTTTGGCCCTTGATTTGGTCAGAAAAATAATTGGAAAAGGTATGCAAACGCAACCACCACCGCCACCACCACGAACAAGACGATCACCAGGAATACCAAAAGGTAAAGGGATGCAAATTCAACCTCCACCTTTTTATGGAACTTGGGAGGATTATTATCGTTTAAAAAAAAACTGAAATTTGAAGATAAACCTCTTTCCAACATTGACCTGAGAAAATGGTGCAACGTTTTACGAATACCCATCAAAGGCATTTTTAGCAGAAACGAAAAAAAACCCTTTTTTCATTCCCCATGCATTATAAACTTGGATGATTTTGGAAGTTTGGGAACTCACTGGGTATGTTGTTGGCCAAAAGGAAAAGGTCTTTACGAATATTTCGATTCATTTGGGCTTCCACCACCTTTGGAATGGGAAAAAGAAATGTCAATGCATGGGATGACACATTTTTTTAGAAATGACAACCAAATTCAATGGGAACAAAGTGTGAGATGTGGTTCTTACTGCCTTCTCTTTTTAAACGAAAGAAATAAAGGAACAAGTTTTACCGATATTTTGAAAATATTCTCCAACGATTTACTTCAAAATGAGGAAATTGTGAAAAATTATTTTTCATAACTATATAAAGTGGAAAAAGTGTACTGTGTGAAAGAAAAAAGGCACACACCAAATGTACCTGGGAGTGAAAAAGTTGTTGCAACAAAAAAAAGAAATAGAAGAGTCTTGTTAGTAAAATGCGCAAGTTGTGGAAAAATGAAATCCGCTGGTTTATTGCCGGGAAACTGAGTGAGCCTTCCCTTGCGGAGGGCAGTGGAATATTCGGTGACGTTGCTATGGCAGTTGGTGATCTTGCAATTACAAAAGGAATCCCATATCTTGCGAAAAAAAGTGTTGAAGCTGGAAGATATTACGCTTCTGAAGCTATGAGAGATCCCAAACTGCAAAAGAAAGCAATAAATTACACTCTTGACAAAGCCCGCCCAGTTATTCAAAAAGTTGGAAGTGAAATGTTTGATCAACTTTCAACTAAAGTTCGACCAAACCAACGTTACAAAACTGACAGACCTGATTTGGATGGCGCCGGATTTGATATACATGCAGCAATTGGAAAATTTCCGAAACCAAAAAAAGGTTGGACATTGCCGGGACATAATTTCACAGGGCCATACAATCCTCTTGAAAAGCAGGTTAAATTCAATTCAGAAACGGGTGAAATTCTTGAAATATATCAACAACCCAAAGGTGCTACAGATGCGATTGCAATGCAACATGATGTTGATTATGATGTTTGCTCCAACCGTGAAAAAAAGTATGGTGAAAACCTGAAAAAATGCAAAAACAAAGCAGATAAAAAAATGGTGAAGTCTCTTGACGCAGTTCCTTACAAACAAAGGCAGTGGGGTCATGCGGCTGCAAGAAATGCAATCAATGCTAAACAAAAGTTAGGGTTGGGTTTGAAAAAACAAAAAGGGACTGGTGTTTTGGACAAACCGTTGGATGCAATAAAATTTGCTGAAACTTTAACAAAAAAAATGATTCCTTCCACAGAACATGTATTCGATCGGTATTGGTCAGGTGATATTGCGAAAAATGCTTTCACAGGTCCAACTGGTGTCACAAGCAAGAAATTTTGGACTCATCCGAAAAAGGGTACTGTTATGCGTTTGGTGAAAAATCCAAAAACAGGCAAATATGAAAATGTTTATGAAGAACTTTGATTGGCTTTTAACCACCATTTATCAAACTCCTGTTTTGCGAGCCACCAGCTTACTAAGCTTTTTGGAAGGTGCTGAGAAATAGATTTCATAATTTCTTTTTTGTTGGGCCAGCATTCAGAAGGTACCTTTTCAAAATAATTATAAAAAAACAGGGATAGTTCACTGACTTGCCGGACATCTTCTGAAATTGAGCAATAACGTTGCCAAGAAAATTTACCTCGCTGGAAGAAAACATTTCGTTAATTTTCCATTTCCGCAAAACACTTTTTAAATGAAAATTAGTTGCAGTGAAAATTCTTTCCCGATTTTCTTCTTGAAACTGTTCATCATCAAATTCAGACGCTCTACCACATTTTGGACATGCACGACAGAACTCATTCACCACATAAATTAATTGCTCCTCGCATGAAGGACAACGATAAATCTTTTTTGTCAATGGGTATGAATTTAATTTTTTTTGCAATGTTTCTTGAATTTTTTTCGCCGAAATTTTCTCACCTTGCAACCAACAAAATGGGTCGTTCATTTTTATTTTGTATACTATACAATGAGCTTCCGTATTTTCAATAAATTGTCAAAAATTTATTACAGCCCGCAAGGGTATTGGAAAGGTTTTGCAGCAATTAAGAAATTAGCCCAAGCAGCAAAAGTTTCGGAAGATGTGGCTCAAAACTGGTTGATGAAGCAAGCTCCTTGGCAAGTTTATTTACCAGCCCCACGTTACATTCCAAGACCGAAATTTGACGTTCCTGTTCCAAACAAAGTTCACCAAGCCGATCTTCTGTATCTCCCACACGATCGCCCACCACGCTCCCGTAAAACTTTTAAATATGCCCTCACAGTGGCAGATGTGGCCTCTCGATACAAAGAGGCCGAACCATTGACCACAAAAGAGGCTAAAGAAGTCGCAACTGCTCTGGAACGGATTTATAGTCGTGGTCCTTTGAAGTGGCCGAAACTGCTTCAAGTCGATCCTGGTCGTGAGTTTATGGGTGCTGTGAATCAACTGCTTTCGAAACATAATGTAGAGGTTAGACGTGGTCGTGTGGATATTCACCGTGATCAAGCTATCGTTGAAAAATTCAACCGCACCCTGGCTGAACGACTGTTTGGGCACCAGTATGGGGTTGAAATGAGCCTCCCTGAGGGTCAGCGGTCTACTGCGTGGGTGAAAAGGCTTCCTCAAGTTGTTGCCGCTCTGAAGAACGAGGTAACAAGCCTTACCGGCAAGAAACCCGCCGTTGCCATTAAAGAAAAATATGTTTCTGCAAAGCCATCGACACCTTATTCAAGGCCTGTTGGGCAAAGGGAAAAAAAGCTCCCCTATCTCGTTAATGTACGCTATCTCTACCAACCTGGCGAGCTTGAAGGCGGTGTAAAAAGGGCTACAGATCCAATCTGGTCTTTGAAAGTTTACAGCATTGAAAGATCTTTTACTAAACCAAATCAACCCGTTCTCTACTATTTGTACGACGGTCCCAAGCGCGGCTTCGTGCGTGAAGAACTGCTGGTTGTCCCTCCAAACACACAATTACCCCCCGAGCAACTTTAAAATTTCGGCATCTAACTCAATAAGTTCATCATATGTTAATGTTGGCATTTCGTTGTACCCATAAGCTTTTGTATGAATACCATCGTCACATATCCATCGCTTTGAATCAAATGGTGAAAGCGAAATTTTGTTAAGATGCATTCCGTATATCTCATGCCCCTCGCTTGGAATAATGTTCATTCCATGCCTTTTCTGCTCCTTACCAAAAAGAGTTTCCTTGTAATGTTCATGCATAATTTTTTTATTCACAACACTCTTTTTTACACCCTTTCCATTTTTAATATTTTTTTCGTCAGCTTTTTGGTCTAAGACAAACACACTCTACAATTGGTGTTCCATTGCATTCATCTTTCATTTTTCCCAAGACCTTTTTGTTTATATTTGAGTAAAGTGGATGCTCCTTCGGGTAGTCGCTCGTATCATAAAGATCTTTGTTTTTTTCGATGTCTTTGTATACATCATCCGTTTCAATTTCAACAAGAAGGCTGTCGGTATCTGTGTATAAAAGCTCGCACTTTGGCCCGTATTGTTTTTTTAGTTCGTTGTAGAAAAAGTCGTACATCAAGGATAGTCATCCCCGTGTAAACAGGTTTGTCAAGCAGCAGCTGGCTTTTGTACATGTCAATTCCAACAAGGTCATTTGAAAAAATTACATGCCTTGAGTACAAACGGCTGGCAACCAATTTTCTTATTTTTTCTGTCTCATCGCTTCTTGCTAATTCTATTTCAACATGTTTACGCACGCTTTCCATGGTTTTGCCGAAAACTGAGTTATTCATAAGCTTGTAAAAGTTCTTTTCAAAGTCGCTCTTTGATTTTTTCCTGAATTCTGTATTCATCTGAATGTACGGCTCCATCCAGCATTCTTGTTCAAACTCCAACACCCTGTGCACTCTCTTCAGTTTCATTCCCTCCTTCAGATAAAACTGCAAGTTTCTGTAATGCACGACATAGTTGCTTTTGTCCTCAAGTGTCAGCAGCAGCTTCTGGCTCTCAGGCGGTTTCAGATCCATGTCTTTCATCAACATCTTTTGGTAGTCCAACATACATTCTTTTTTCACGACCTTTTTCTCCGGAGCAAGGGGATAGCTGTTGTGTTGCTCATGCAGTTCTGCTGGATATTCAAGATCTACCTCAAGAATCCATCCATTCTTTGCGTTTTCTTTTTTCTTCATTATTTCTTCCTCAGTTGGCATAACACGTTTCCATTTAAAATCTCTTTTCGGGAGTGGGTTGCTCATTGCCCATCCGTAAAGGTTGTTAGCGTCAAGATACATGATGTATTTGTTCGGTTTGCTGTGGTCATAGTCCGGTACTAGCGGGTTGTTTGCCTTTGCGTATCTTTTGCTTACCATGGAAATTCCACCCCGAATTCCCCTTTCCACGAATAAATGCATTTCAAGGTCTGTGAATAACTCAAGCTCGACCCCAGTCTTTTTCAAGAGCGCGTCCCATGATAGGCCTGGAGACGTGCAATAATGCGCCGGATCTAACCCATACTTCTCTTGGCATAGGTTCTGAAGTTCTCAAAAACATCCGCCAGCAAAGCGACATCTGTTTTCACGTAAAGATCGTGATAATCTCCCAGCGTTTTACATTCAAAAGTCTCCCATACTGTCTGCGCGTGCGCATACTCTTCGTCTGTTGTGTGCTCGTCGTTCAGATTGCTGTAAAACTTCTCTTTGTCCGGGAGCCTTGTCTCGCTAAATCTCCCCCATGAGTCCCTGTACTCGTAAGGGTAGATCCCTTTTTTGTAAAGCAGGTCGCTGCCTTTTGAAATGGTTGATGTTATTTTCAATGACTCCTTTGGTGTTGCGCTTACAAGTGAATCAAGGCTTCCTTGCAAAAAGTTGAAGCTGTCGATGAAACGCAGACCTCCGACTGAAAATGTTATATATTTCTCCATGTTGTTTGCGACACATTTCACTTTTTTTTTCAGCTGTGACATCGCTTGCATTAAATGGTGTGCGTCGTAGCCCCTCAGGTTGTGGAAAACAACTGGTATTTGGTACGTCTTGGGGTTTATACGCAGTTTCAGATTACATTCGTTATGCGCCGCTCCACGGTACCTTCCAGTAATATGGCAATGGTCTTTTACTGCGTCTTTGAAGTTTTTCTGAAGTAAAGGGTTTCCACAGAAATAACAATTTTCCTGTGATTGTGCTTCCAACTGGTCTTTTTTGTCTGTTAATCTTTTTAGCCTAAGAATACCCCATTGTTGTTGTTCTTTCTGTGCTCTGTAAAAACATTTTTTGTGTCATTGACCCCTATAAATGCATTTTTCACTGCCTTCACCGCCTTCTATGCTCCAAACCGGTAAAGAGTCTAAGAATTCATCTTTTATCAAACTTTTGTTACAAATATGACAATCAATTGCATTTTTGAATTTTACCCAGTCTTCAGCCGTCATCACAATCGGCTTTGGTGCGGCCAAACTCTCTCTTATTTTAACCTCTTCCTGCAGAATGTCTCTTAAAAACGTTCCAACCGCGTTTTCGCCCCTGTAAACCTTTGACCCTGAAACTTCACCGTCGCTTCTCACAACCATGTAAGAATACCCGCATGCCTCATGCCATTCGGTTTTCTCTGTGTAGCTTTTTTTCTTGCTCTCTGGCCCAAGCTCACAGCCTGGAATCTTTCTTACCAAAGCCTCAAAGTCCGCATATATCACGTATGGCACCTTCATCTGTTTGTGATAATTTTGGAAATAAAGGGTGTTTTTCCCTTCCTAAGGCATCTCGATCCTTGTCGGCCTACCGTTCACTCCGTTGCAATATTTTTTGTGATTTTGCAGCAAGTCCGCTCTTGTAAAACCTGTTAAGCACATCATGCAGTAGTGTTTTGAGTTTCTATTTTTTGTCTGATCGAAGAGCAAAGCTTTCACCCGTTTTACATAACAATAGTGTTGTATAATACCCGACTCAATTAACATCAGGTTTATACGCGGCACGCTTTTTTCTTTTCTGCTTATCCTGTGTACAATCACACAATTGTTTTCCCAGCCAAACACATTTATTGCGAGGTTTTTGTTTTGATGTTCAAAATTGTCTATCTGTTTTACCGGTGTTGGAAAATCGATTCCTTCATAGTTAATGCCATCTTTAACAGGATATTTGCTTGGTCTTTCAGCGTGATTTCCATCTTTTGGAGGGAATAAAGCAGCTCTGATTGCCCACTTCAAACATTCGTTGTCTCTGTTTTTCACGTTAATTATTGCCTTCTTTTTTGCCAGATTGGCTGGAAGAGGTAAATAGGTTCCTCCGCGCAGTGGCTGATAGCGTGCAACATTCACGTAGGCAACCATTATTCTTTCAAGGACCCATCCTGAGCCCCGCTCTGACCAAGACTCTATTTCACCCTTTAATTCTTTCAACAAAACTGTCGAATTTTTTTTTATCTGGTCCTCGTCATTCCTGTTGAAAACGTGCGGTTCATTTTCTCGAAAATAATGTTCCATGTACTGTGTTCCACCGTCTCTCTCTATTGAAAACTCAACTTATAAACCAAAACTTACTTTTACGCTTTTAAATTTTTGGATTTCGTTTTCAACCAAATCAGTAAACTTTTCTTTCTTTTCCCTTGTAAACACAAAAAGATCTTTATTGTTTGGATTTTCTTCAGAAACAGTCATTCTCCAAACACGAAGCCAGTCCTGGAAATTATTTTGGGATATTATAAACCTGTCATATGGTACAACATAATTTGGTTTTAACGTTTGAGGCAAGTTTATGTTTTTCTCCGGTATTGAACCGTAAAACATTTGCAGAACATCGGACGAATATCTTGCGGCCGCCATTTTGGTGTATATACTTGTGATTATATTTGTTCAATAGGAAAAAATTCTGGGCCACTTTGTATATATTCCTGTGCAAACATTTCTTAAATATAAAATATTTTCTGTTACACATCCTCTTCCACTTCGTTTTTATACTGTTTGCGTTACACACATGAAAGATGAGGTGTTCTGGGCCAGAAATTAAATAAGCGGTTAATACCGAAACGAGGCGAGCTTGGGGAGCCGAGTTTCGGTGAAAAACCCGCTTATTTTAATTTCTGGCCCAGAGCCCTCCTCTTTCATGTGTGTGGGGAGGAGAATGTTTGTTTGCAGTGGTTTGAAGATTGGAGAATGCCCAGATGTTTCCGCACAGTAGAAGCAGGGTTAGGAAGAGCGGGATTGAAGGTAATAACGAATGGTACTCGGTTTGCGTTGATATTTTGTTCTCGTGGCTTCAAGGTTTCGTGACGTGGGATGCAGCGGACGCGATTAATTTCTTTTGTGAGGAAGGATTGATTGTAGCCGCTTTTAACGAGATAAGCAATGAGTTCTTTACAGCGTTGATCAAAGAAGGTGTCTGTGGAGCATATGCGACGTAATCGCAAGGCCAGGCTAAAAGGGATAGTTCGCTTCGTGCGATTAGGATGGCATGAAGATTTTAGAAGATACTGATGCTTGTCTGTGGGTTTCGTGTGAAGATCGGTTTGGATTTCGTTGTTGTGAAGGTGAACTTGAACGCCCAGGAACGGGAGGGTTTGATTGCGGGAACTTGAATACTCGTGAGTAAACTTGATGGTTGGGTGGATTGAGTTTAAGTAGCTAATGAAGGTCTTGAGATGTTCTTCGCCCTCCGTCCACATCATGAAAATGTCATCGATAAACCTCCGCCAGACAAAGGGTTTGTAAGTGGCGTTTTCGATGGCTTGTTGTTCAAATTTGCCCATGAATAAATTTGCGTAGGTGGGTGTCATGCGCGTACCCATAGCTGTGCCATGAATTTGTAGAAAGTGTTGGTCGTTAAAAGTGAAGTTGTTCATTGTGAGGATCATACGGATGAGGTCACAGATTCTTTCTGTGGGAAGTGATTTGTTTTGGCGTGTATTAAGAAAGTGGCGGCATGCTTCTATTCCTTCATTGTGGGCCGTATGTTGGTGTACAGTGAAGAAATATCAAGTGTAACGAGGATGGCATTATCGGGAAGAGGTCCTAGGTTCTGTAACTGGAGGAGAAAATGGGTGGTATCTTTGATGTAGGATGGGAGCATCTGTACAAGGGGTTTAAGGTGGAAGTCAACGAATTGAGAAATACGTTCGGTGGGGTGTCCATTGCTGGAAATGATGGGACGACCTGGGTTGCCTTGCTTGCGGATTTTTGGTAGAATGTAGAAACGGCCAGCTTGGGGATCAGAGTTGGAAGAGAGGTATTTGAAGGTTGGTTCATCAATAAGATCTTCTTTATACAGGCGATTGACGTACTCTTTTAACCGTTTTTGTATTTCGTTCGTAAGGTCTTTCGATTGTAACTTGTAAAACTTAGCATCATTCAGTTGTCTCAGGCATTCATTGACGTACCAGTTGTAGTCCATAATTACGGTGCCAGACCCCTTATCCGCGGGTTTAATGACTATGTCTGTACGGTTTCGTTGTTGTTTGATGGCTTTCCGTTCTAACTTTGTTAAATTGTCGCGGATACGGGCAGGTTTTGAAAACATTAGATCTTGTTCGACTGCGTTTATGAAAGCCTCGAGAGCTGCTTCTCTTCCGTGAGGAGGAGTCCAAGATCCTTTGCATCTGAAAGGGTGGGTGTCGGTATCCGTTGTTATGTCATCTTCATTGTGGAAAAATTCTTTAAGTCGTAGCCGTCTTGCAAAGTCGTTAATGTCTGCCTGCACTACAGACCAATTTATGGACTGAGGAGTAGGAGCGAACGTAAGACCACGAGAGAGCAATTTCATTTCGGCCGGTGATAGTTGGACATTGGAAAGATCAATGACGGGATCATCAAGTGTAAGATTAGAAGAGTTCTGAAGTTCAGAACGAGTTCTACGATTTTTTCTTCTAAGTTGAGAAGAACGAGCTCTACGTTTTTTTCTTCTTAGTTGTTGGTGATTAGTATTGCCAGACGAAGAACCGGTGTCTACTTGGGATTGATGAAGGAGTGGAGCAGTATGATTCGAGCGAAGCAGGTTTTGAAGTTTCTTACTACGACGTTGATTAAGATTAGTAAGTAGGTTGAAAGCCATATTTTCCAAGTGCTTGCAAAGTCTGAAGTACGTGAGGTCATCGTTAAGTGACTGGCGGAGTTCTTCTTTCTGAGCAGAAAAAGTTGAGTTCAGAAGTGCAACATTGTTCTTAGTTTCTTCAAGGAGGAGGTCAAGTTGGGATTTAGCAAGATTTTTCAGGTTTTCGTTCCGCCGTTGCCAGAAAAGAGGATTATTTGAACGTATGGCTGGGTGACACTTAGGGGTCAGACCTTTAGGGATCATGTTATTAATCTTGTAAGTGAGAAGGTTGTAAAGATGGCTTTGATAACGTGTGATCTTGAGTCTTGTTCTTCTAGCAGAGTTGAAGAGTGCCTTGGAAGAAACTGGAAGGTCAGAGATATTTATTTGTTGTTGAGGACCAGGGTTGCGTTCGACGTCCATGCAAAGTAGTAGAAAAGAGAACGAAGAAAACATAGATTCGGAGACTGCTGTTGTAGCTGGTATCCAGTTTTTGTGTGCCTGAGAAATGGGGCAGTGTGTGACTGATGTGACGTCGGTAACTTTTTTACAGAAATGCAGAGATGTCAAAATAACGATCCACGTAAAACTCAACAAAAATAGGTGAAACAAGAAACAATTATGCCGTTGGGGAAAGATCCATCTTCTGGTTGATGAGTACGAACGAAATACAAAAACGGTTAAAAGAGTACGTCAATCGCCTGTATAAAGAAGATCTTATTGATGAACCAACCTTCAAATACCTCTCTTCCAACTCTGATCCCCAAGCTGGCCGTTTCTACATTCTACCAAAAATCCGCAAGCAAGGCAACCCAGGCCGTCCCATCTGGGCATTCTCCAATCTTTGAACCACTGCAAACAAACATTCTCCTCCCCACCAGTCCTCGCTTACAAAAGAAGTGCCAGTCTGCGTGATCTATTGGTTCGCACCAGATTGCGTGACCCCAAAAATAAAGATCAAAGATCGACCGCTGGGTAATGCATCCATGTTAGATCCACCAAGCGTCCCGAACTTCTAATTTACATATCGTTACTTGACAGACATGAATGTCACCATTTACCCCAAGTTGCCCACGTTTCACCCCGTTTTCCCACATTTACCCCAAGTTACCCACGCTTTACACTGTTTACCCTCATTTAACCCAAGTTACCCACGTTTTACCCTGTTTACCCTCATTTACCCCAAGTTATCCACGTTTCACCCTGTTTACCCTCATTTATCCCAAGTTACCCACGTTGCACTCTGTTAACCCTCCTTTACCCCAAGTTACCCACGTTTTACCCTGTTTACCCTCATTTACCCCAAGTTACCCACGTTTCACCCTGTTTACCCTCATTTACCCCAAGTTACCCACGTTTCACCCTGTTTTCCTAATTTACCCCAAGCTACCCACGTTTCAACCTGTTTACCCTCATTTACCCCAAGTTACGAACGTTTCACCCTGTTTACCCTCATTTACCCCAGGTTACCCACGTTTTACCCTGTTAAGCCTCATTTACCCCAAGTTACCCACGTTTCACCCTGTTTACCCTCATTTACCCCAAGTTGCCCACGTTTTACCCTGTTTACCCTCATTTACCCCAAGTTACCAACGTTTCACCCTGTTTAACCTCATTTAACCCAAGTTACCCACGTTTCACCCTGTTTACCCTCATTTACCCCAAGTTACCCACGTTTCACCCTGTTTTCCTAATTATGTTGATTTTCTTCTCCTCCCAGTTTTTAATGTTTTTTGATACTTATTTGTGTTCATTCCTTAATTTTAAAAAGTTAAAAATTGCTTATTCATCTTTTGTTTTTGTTACCCACGCTTTACCCTGTTTACCCACATTTACCACAAGTTACCCACGTTTGACCCTGTTTACTCTCATTTACCCCAAGTTACCCACGTTTCACCCTGTTTTCCTAATTATGTTGATTTTCTTCTCCTCCCAGTTTTTAATGTTTTTTTGATACTTATTTGTGTTCATTCCTTAATTTTAAAAAATTAAAAATTGTTTATTCATCTTTTGTTTTTGTTACCCACGCTTTACCCTGTTTACCCACATTTACCACAAGATACCCACGTTTGACCCTGTTTACTCTCATTTACACCAAGTTACCCACGTTTTACCCTGTTTACCCACATTTACCACAAGTTACCCACGTTTCACCTTGTTTACTCTCATTTCCTCCAAGTTACCCACGTTTCACCCTGTTTACCCTCATTTACTCCAAGTTGGCTACGTTTCACCCTGTTATCCGTCATTTACTCAAAGTTACCCACGTTTCAGCCTGTTGTCACACGTCTACCCCAAGTTACTCACGTTTCACCCTGTTATCCCTCATTTAACCCAAGTTACCTACGTTTCCCCCTGTTTTGACACGTCTACCCCAAGTTACCCACGTTTTACCCTGTTTACCCTCGTTTAACCTAAGTTACCTATGTTTCACCCTGTTTTCCGTCATTTAGCCCAAGTTACCCACGTTTCACCCTGTTAACCCTCATTTATCCCAAGTTACTCACGTCTTACCCTGTTTTCCCACATTTTATCCATCTTAGCCAGGTTTCACCTCGTTTGCCAACCCACGTTCACATCTTTTTCCAACATTTAAGTCACTTGCGTTTCATCTTGTTTTCCCACATGTACACCAAGTTACCCACGTTTCACCCAAGTTACTTTCTTACGTATTTCGAAAATGTTTGCGGTTTAAGTGGAGATGGCGTCATTACCTAGGCTGTCGCTTTGATCCCGTATTCACGTTGTTTTTATATTCATATACATGTTTTTATTACTTACAGCCCGTGTTTCTTACCTCCTTATTTAGTCCTCTGTTATGAAACACAGGTACACAGGCCAGGTAGTAATAGCGCTTTCAACAACTAATCGCCTTCTGATTGTGTCGGTCCTTTTTTTTTTTTTGACTTTCCTCCCTACATGTCACCTTTTCGTTTTCACCAATTTTGAAACTGTTTTATTTAACGTTCACTGCATTTTCCAGCTTTAGTCCGTTTAAAGCTAACAAGTTTACTTAGCTTTTTACGATCAGAGGTATCTGTAGTGTGTCCCTTTAAATATCATTGTATTAAAAGGAACTTCATAATCTCTTGTAAAAAAGTAAGCTTTGCTTTAAAATGTCGTTGCTATCTGTTTATAATTTCGTTTACAGGAAACGACCTAAACAAACTGGGAAGATATTCTCGGTGACCTGAAATCGTGACCAAAAAACACGTCAGGCCTGACTCGCTATATTAGGCTGGACCAAATGTACTATTGAAAAGGTAAGAAGCCAAAAAAAAAAAAAAACGGAGAGTAGATTTGAATTCAGCATTAAATCGACTCCTGGAGGACATAAACAAAGAGTACGGCCAAAACTTGTTGTCATTTTCTTTGTTTGTGTGTCGGCCTATTGGGTGTGTATACCTAAACGACTGGATGAATGGACTACTGCCGCAGCAGGGGGGGGGGGGTTGGAAATTGATTTCGCGCTGTTTCAAACTTCATCGCTACTATCCTCCTTGTTCAAAGTGTCCACTGTTTGCGACTGTTTTCTTAAGGATATTTATAAACCATAGTATTCTACTTTAGAAAGGGACAACAAAATTGTCGTAGTGTAAACGGTCTCATCCAGTCAATCGGCGACGGCAAAGAAATGGACAAAAGCGTGTCGCATGTGCATAGCCGTTTTTTTGCTTGTTGTTGTTTTGTTTTCTTTTGCCTTCGCCGTTGCTTAATGGGACGCAAAAGGAATCATAGTGTTATAAGTGATAAACTTTTTCTCTAAGAAAGACGAACATAATTGGGTTGAACGCGATATCGAGAATGCAATCATGTAGCATCGACATATCTCACGTTATCGCGTTGTTAAGTGGCTATTGTAAAAGCATGTGACAAACGCACTTATGGGAATCACTTTTTATTGATCTGTTTTCAAATAATAATACATGGTGATGATGATTCCCTTTATTTCGAAACAGGTAACTTGAAAATGAAAAAGTATGCTTTTTTCAAACACTAAAAGTTAGAAATGTACTAAAAATTAAGCAATTAATCCAAGGATAATGCCTCAGGGACAAGGCGATGACAAAGCGCGTACCATTTTATGCACCTTTACAATGCTTGTAAGTCACTAGGCCATTGCTGGTTAACTCAAGTCGACAAGGGGGTCAGTTTTTTCATTGACCTGCCCTTTTTTTTCACATTTCAAACTAATCTCATTCAAAAGAATGGAAAGGTGCAAGTATGATAGAATGGTAATTGTCGTAATATAGTGAGGCTGACCCATCTTTTAACCCTGGTATAGAGCCTTAGCGTCACTTATGTGCTCAAACGGCCTAAATGTTAACGGGTACAATATGCTCTCAACAAAAGGTGCTAAAAAATGCTGAAATAATGGTTTTGCTTTGCCCCACTGTGACGTTGCTTAGAGTATAAAATGTAATTTCAATACTTTTAAAAATCAATTTTCAAATGTTAAGAGTCAGAGTGACCTTGTGAATCATAGTACATTTTACGCAAGGAGAACGTCATTTCATACAGTTTTTTTTTAATTTCTTTATCCACTTGAATGTGAGTGGCTTTCAATCTGGCAGTCTAACTAAAAGCGAAGCGCGCGAGGGTTAAAAATAGAATCAAGTGATTAGACCCCCACGAGGCTTGGACAACTTGAGCGTGTTCAGAGAGAAATAGAGGGAATCTAGGCGAAGTTTTTGTTTCAAACAAGTGTTTTGGTAACTCTGGCTGTTTAAGAAAGTGGTTTAGGAAAATCGTCCGCCATTCCGGTTTATTTGTCTGAGTCTTGTTTTAGTCAAGACGTCACTCACGCGCTTCGCTATTTCAAGTTGCGTTTTCCGTGCCACTATATCAATATCCGATCTTACAGAGGAGGTTCTTTAAAAAGAAGGGTGTAAACCCAAAATTTGATACACGATTTGTTTAACTAATCAATAAAATATGTGTCTTTAGTGTTTCCAATAATTAGCTTCCAGAACAGTTCATAGTGTCAACAAAACATAGTGTCACTATATGTGTATGCTCCGCAATGCTACTCGTGTTTCTTCTTCTTTTTCTGCTCCAAGCTCCCTCCTCCTAGTTCTAAAATGAAAAAAAAAAAAAAAAACTTTTCATGCTACTTTCTCCTCGTTGCATGTGATGGCGACTTAAACTACTGTAACAAATGCGGAAATACCTAGCTGGTGATTAGAACAAACATGTCTGCCTTGGTAAATCATTTCTCAACACGAAAGCTTCAACAATCTACAGGTAAAACTTTTCATTATAATACACAGTAGAGGGCAATGACGGTAAAAAGATGAAAGAGATAGCGAGAAAAAAAGTTTGTAGGAGGATAACACTAAAGCTTTTTTTTTACCTCGATACTCCTTGTGAAATCCTTAACACACTATTACTGGGTAATATTTTGGGTGAGTTGTCACAGTGTAGGGCTAAAAGAGGTAAGGAAACTGGCATATTTTTGTCGATAAACGAATAACTTACATTACATTACTGAACTAGTACTGCACTTACTCCTCTTAGTCTTGGATCGAGTTGCAGGCACTTTCTCTACAAAATAAAATAACAAAGCATTGGATAAAATATTTCAACGAGCAGAAAAACAAATTTGTTCTTAGTAGACCCAGCGCTTTAAGGGAAGATAACAACGAACAAACGTAACAATTAACAAACAATTAGCCTGTGAGCAGGTTCTAGGTGTTTGGGTTTGCCCAAAACTTTTTGCCGCTTCGCCTCTCGCTTGCCGTTTGCTCCCTAAAATAGAGCCACCTAGCAGGCGGACAAATAGTAACAGGAACAAAAAACCAACAAACCCTTATCATTGCTTGGATCGACAGAAGCTTTGTTACCTGGACGGATAAAAAAAATCATTAGATGATATAAGCAGTATTTATAATTAAATTATGCAAAAAATAAGGGATAAACTGGAAATCAACATACCTTGATCACTACAGGGGTTGACAGTAGCTTTGTTGCCTGGAGGGATAAAAATATATCATTCGATGAAATGAGCAATTTTCAGTTAAATTATGTAAAACATTTAAGGATAAAGAAAAAAAGTAACAGTAACAAACGCTGGGTGAACTGAAAATCAACAAACCCTGTTGTTTTGGTAACTCTGGCTGTTTAAGAAAGTGGTTTAGGAAGATCGTCCGCCATTCCGGTTTATTTGTCTGAGTCTTGTTTTAGTCAAGACGTCACTCACGCGCTTCGCTATTTCAAGTTGCGTTTTCCGTGCCACTATATCAATATCCGATCTTACAGAGGAGGTTCTTTAAAAAGAAGGGTGTAAACCCAAAATTTGATACACGATTTGTTTAACTAATCAATAAAATATGTGTCTTTAGTGTTTCCAATAATTAGCTTCCAGAACAGTTCATAGTGTCAACAAAACATAGTGTCACTATATGTGTATGCTCCGCAATGCTACTCGTGTTTCTTCTTCTTTTTCTGCTCCAAGCTCCCTCCTCCTAGTTCTAAAATGAAAAAAAAAAAAAAAACTTTTCATGCTACTTTCTCCTCGTTGCATGTGATGGCGACTTAAACTACTGTAACAAATGCGGAAATACCTAGCTGGTGATTAGAACAAACATGTCTGCCTTGGTAAATCATTTCTCAACACGAAAGCTTCAACAATCTACAGGTAAAACTTTTCATTATAACACACAGTAGAGGGCAATGACGGTAAAAAGATGAAAGAGATAGCGAGAAAAAAAGTTTGTAGGAGGATAACACTAAAGCTTTTTTTTTACCTCGATACTCCTTGTGAAATCCTTAACACACTATTACTGGGTAATATTTTGGGTGAGTTGTCACAGTGTAGGGCTAAAAGAGGTAAGGAAACTGGCATATTTTTGTCGATAAACGAATAACTTACATTACATTACTGAACTAGTACTGCACTTACTCCTCTTAGTCTTGGATCGAGTTGCAGGCACTTTCTCTACAAAATAAAATAACAAAGCATTGGATAAAATATTTCAACGAGCAGAAAAACAAATTTGTTCTTAGTAGACCCAGCGCTTTAAGGGAAGATAACAACGAACAAACGTAACAATTAACAAACAATTAGCCTGTGAGCAGGTTCTAGGTGTTTGGGTTTGCCCAAAACTTTTTGCCGCTTCGCCTCTCGCTTGCCGTTTGCTCCCTAAAATAGAGCCACCTAGCAGGCGGACAAATAGTAACAGGAACAAAAAATCAACAAACCCTTATCATTGCTTGGATCGACAGAAGCTTTGTTACCTGGACGGATAAAAAAAATCATTAGATGATATAAGCAGTATTTATAATTAAATTATGCAAAAAATAAGGGATAAACTGGAAATCAACATACCTTGATCACTACAGGGGTTGACAGTAGCTTTGTTGCCTGGAGGGATAAAAATATATCATTCGATGAAATGAGCAATTTTCAGTTAAATTATGTAAAAAATTTAAGGATAAAGAAAAAAAGTAACAGTAACAAACGCTGGGTGAACTGAAAATCAACATACCCTGATCACTGCTTGGATTGAGAGTAGATTTGTTGCCTAAACGGATTAAAAAAGATCATTAGATGAAATTTGCAAAAAATAATGTGATAAAAACTATGCAGCAATAAACTTTAAACATTGAGAGTAGCAGAAAATAAACAAACCCTGATCACTGCTGGGATTCACTGTAGCTTTGTTACCTGGACCTATAAAAAATCATTACATCAATTAATCAATTTTAAAATTAAACAAGAAACTCATCGATAAACAAAAAAAAACTTGGAGGAACTGAAAATCTAGATACCCTGATCACTGCTGGGGTTGAGAGTAGTTTTGTTGATTGGACAGATAAAAAAAAAAACAAAAGATGAAATAAGCAATTTTTAAATTTTTAAAATTAAGGAATGAACACAAATAAGTATCAAAAAAACATTAAAAACTGGGAGGACAAGAAAATCAACATAATTAGGAAAACAGGGTGAAACGTGGGTAACTTGGGGTAAATGAGGGTAAACAGGGTGAAACGTGGGTAACTTGGGGTAAATTAGGAAAACAGGGTGAAACGTGGGTAACTTGGGGTAAATGAGGGTAAACAGGGTGAAACGTGGGTAACTTGGGTTAAATGAGGGTAAACAGTGTGAAACGTGGGTAACTTGGGGTAAATGAGGGTTAACAGGGTGCAACGTGGGTAACTTGGGATAAATGAGGGTAAACAGGGTGAAACGTGGGTAACTTGGGGTAAATTAGGAAAACAGGGTGAAACGTGGGTAACTTGGGGTAAATGAGAGTAAACAGGGTGAAACGTGGGTAACTTGGGGTAAATGAGGGTAAACAGGGTGAAACGTGGGTAACTTGGGGTAAATGAGGGTTAACAGGGTGCAACGCGGGTAACTTGGGATAAATGAGGGTAAACAGGGTGAAACGTGGGTAACTTGGGGTAAATGAGGGTAAACAGGGTGAAACGTGGATAACTTGGGGTAAATGACGGTAAACAGTGTAAAACGTGGGTAACTTGGGTTAAATGAGGGTAAACAGTGTAAAACGTGGGTAACTTGGGGTAAATGTGGGAAAACGGGGTGAAACGTGGGTAACTTGGGGTAAATGGTGACATTCATGTCTGTCAAGTAACGATATGTAAATTAGAAGTTCGGGACGCTTGGTGGATCTAACATGGATGCATTACCGACCGCTGGCATTTACAGATGTAAGCATCCACGTTCCCCACGAGTCCTTTCTTACAAGATGGGCAAGACAAATATATCTTTTTTTCTACTAACGAAGAACGACGCATTAAAGACACTTTAACTTGTAAATCTAAAAACCTTATTTATTTAATTGAATGTAAAAAATGCGCTACACGTAACTTGCCTTGCCAATACATTGGGGAGACTAAACGACATCTTCACGAACGCTTTGGCGAACATCGTCGTTCCGTCCAAAATCATCAACAGCTTGCTAACCCAACCCCTGTTTCGGAACATTTCAACTTACCCGGGCACTCTGTCAACGACATCCGTCTCATTCCCTTGGAACTAATACATACTAACCGCGACTCCGTAAGAAAAGCACGTGAGGCACACTTAATTGACAAGGCCGAGACACTTGAGCCGCAAGGATTAAACAGACGTGATGAGCTACATTAATGACACTTCTTGTTCAACTACCAACCTATTATATTCATTTATTTTAAATTTTTAAACTTTTATGTTAACGGTCCTGTAACGTATTTACTCATTCTACTTTTGTAGTCCCTGAAGAAGGATTATTTTGCAAACCGAAATATCGGGCAATTTTTTGTTTCATACATTTTTTTGCTTTACGTATTTCGTCTTCTGTGTCTTTGTTTCATTAATTGCCGTAAGGATCAGTCGTTCCGTATATTTTTTTACATAGACATACACATCCATACACAGCTATACATGGCTATACACCGATATACATAGCCATACATGGCTATACACAGCTAAACATAGCTATACATGGCTATACACAGCTATACATGACTATACATTGCTATATATGCCTATACACGGCTATGCACAGCTATACACAGCTATACATGGCTATATACATACATACATAGCCATACATAACTATACATAGCTATACATGGCTATACATGGCTATACATGGCTATACATGGCTATATATGCTTATATACAGCCATACACAGCTATACATAGCCATACATAGCTATACACAGCTATACATGTATATACACAGGTATACATAGCCATACATAGCTATACACAGCTATACATAGCTATACATGGCTATACACAGCTATACATGGCTATACATGGATAGACATGACTATACACAGCCATAAACAGCTATACATGGCTCTACAGAGATATACATAGCCATACATAACTATACATAGCTATACATGGCTATACACAGCTATACGTGGCTCAGTACATGGCTATACATGGCTATACACAGCTATGCACAGCTATACATGGTATACATAGCATACATAGACATACATAGCGATACACAGCTATATATAGCGGCCAGATAGAAAAGCTGGACTGGCCTCTGGACTGGACTCTGGACTGGACTTTGGACTGACTTTTATTGACTTGAAATGAACTTATTATTTTACTAATTAGTTAATAATTAAAAATAAAGTGAAAATTTTTTTCTGCATGAATATTTTTTCGGGACAAACTTGCAATATATTACTGTTACTGTTACTGTATAAAGGTCATATCTGCTATTTTATATGATGGCCTCCTACGGCTCTCCGCCGCAATTGAAGCAACAACTTCAATTTCTTGACAAGATGGGTCTATAGATCACACTCCGTTATGTGAAACCCTACATCCTGCAACAGAGTTTTAAGACAATATTAGCCGGGCCCAGCGCTACAAACAAAGAAACTCGTCAAGTTGCAGATAATATTTCGGATCCTTTATTGTCAGAAATTTAAGCATTAGAGGCTGAAAAACCTATCAAGTCCGTAAACGAGCCAAATTCAACAATCTAATATGCCAAGAGCGGCATTAAAAAGTCGCTTTACAGACGATCAAAGGTCAAATATTACAAGCAGGCGTAGAGCCGTAGGAGGCCATCATCCAAATAGCAGATATGACCTCTATACAGTAACAGTCCTTGAAATGTGACGCCTTAATTTTAACGGCTCTATTCAGTCGCAATTTAAAAATCCTTCAGACTTGACCCACTACAAAAATACAGGAAGCTAAATTGGTCGAAAGACCGAGTGATCTAAGGCGCGGCTTACAAAGACGTGAAGTAGGAGTCGTGCAGGCCTTCCCACACCCTTTTATATCAAGCCAGAAAAGAAAACAATAGGTCTTTTACTCACTAACAGGCTCCACGCAGATCGAAAATTATATCGCGCGAGCTGCGGGCTATCGTGGAGGAGCGTGGGTTTTCTGGTAAATTGTTAAAATGTTTCTAAAAACTGGTTCATAATTAAATTGAGTTGTTTTTATTTAAGAGATGGACCATTTTGTTTTATTTATTATTTTTTTTTGGTAGAGGGGGGTGGGGGAAATACGAAAAAAAATTCCTGCACAACTTTTACAGAAGAAATATAAATCGTGCATAACGGCACAAAGCAAAAAAAAAAATTTGCAAATTAGTCCCGAAAAAATATTCATGCAGAAAAAAAATTTCCCTTTATTTTTAATTATTAACTAATTAGTAAAATATTAAAATCATTTCAAGTCAATAAAAGTCAGTCCAAAGTCGAGTCCAGAGTCCAGTCCAAAGTCCAGTCCAGAGTCCAGTCCAGAGTCCAGTCCAGCCTTTCTATCTGGCCATACATAGCTATACATGGCTATACATGGTATAGACAGATATACATAGCCATACATAGCTATACACAGCTATACAACGCTATACATCGCTATACACAGCTATACGTGGCTATACATGGCTATACATGGCTATACACAGATATACACAGCTATACATAGCTATACACAGATAAACTTAGCCATACATAGCTATAAATGGCTATAAATGGCTATACACAGATATACATAGACATACATAGCTATGCACAGCTATACATAGCTATACATGGCTATACACAGCTATGCATGGCTATACATCGGTATAGAGAGTATACACAGCTATACATGGCTATACACAGCTATACATTGCCATACATAGTTATACACAGCCAAACATGGCTATACATGAATATACACAGCTATACATACATACACAGCTATACATAGCTATACACAGCTTTTCATGGCTATACATGGCTATAAACAGCTATACATGACTATGCATGGCTCTACACAGCTATACATAGCCATACATAGCTATACACAGCTATACATGGCTATACACAGATATACATGGCTATACATGGCCATACACAGCGCTACATGGATATACATGACTATACATGACTATACATGGCGATACACAGCTATATATAGCCATACATAGCTATACACAGCTATACATGGCTATACATGGCTATACATAGCTATACATGGCTATACACAGCTCTACATGGCTATACACAGCTATACATGGCTATACACTGCGCCACATGGATATACATGCTATACATGACTATACATGGCTATACATAGCCATACATAGCTATATGCAGCTAGCTATACATGGCTATACATGGCTATACATAGCCATACATGGCTATACATGGCTATACATGGCTATACACAGCTATACATAGCTGTACATGGATATACACAGCTATACATAGCTATGCACAGCTATACATTGCCATACATAGCTATACACAGCTATACATGGCTTTACGTTGATATACACAGCTATACATGGCTATACACAGCTATACATGGCTATACACAGCTGTACATTGCCATACATAGCTATGAGCTATACATTGCCATACATAGCTATAGACAGCTATACATGTTTGTACGTGGATATACACAGCTTTACATATCCATACACAGCTATACAAAGCTATACACTGCTATACATCGCTATACATGGCTGTAAACAGCTATACATGACTATAAATGGCTATACACAGCTATACATAGCCATACATAGCTATACACAGCTATACATGGCTATACACAGCTATACACGACTATACACAGCCATACACAGGCATACATAGCTATAAACAGCAGCACATGGCAATACACAGATATACATAGCTATACACAGCTATACATGGCTATACATGGCTATATACAGCTATACATGGTTCTACACAGCTATACAAAGCCATACATAGCTATACACAGCTATACATTGCTATACGCGACTACACATAGCCATAAATGGCTATACACAGCTATAAATGAATATACACAGCTATACAGAGCTATACATGACTATACATGGCTATACACAGCTATACATGACTATACACACCTATACACCTGGCTATACACAGCCATACATAGCTATACACAGATATACATGGCTATACACAGACATACATAGCTATAAACAGCTATAGATGGCTATACACAGACATACGTGGCTATACACAGGCATACTTGGCTGTACACGGCTTTACATAACAATACACAGCTATACACAGCCATACATGGCTATACACAGCTATTAACAGCTATACATGTATATACACAGCCATACGTGGCTATACCCAGCTATATATGGCTATACACAGCTATACACTGCGTTTGTTTTCCCTATCCCTTCTCTTGAAATATGCTGTTCTTTGTAATAATTTATTTATTGTTTGCGGTCTTTCTATCAGGGACCGCGGGAGGGGTGGGCTGATACCCCCGTTCCCTTTTTTGGTGCCATTAAAAAACAAATGAAAAAGTTGGCTATACACAGCTATACATTGCCATACATAGTTATACACAGCCAAACATGGCTATACATGAATATACACAGCTATACATACATACACAGCTATACATAGCTATACACAGCTTTTCATGGCTATACATGGCTATGAACAGCTATACATGACTATGCATGGCTCTACACAGCTATACATAGCCATACATAGCTATACACAGCTATACATGGCTATACACAGATATACATGGCTATACATGGCCATACACAGCGCTACATGGATATACATGACTATACATGACTATACATGGCGATACACAGCTATATATAGCCATACATAGCTATACACAGCTATACATGGCTATACATGGCTATACATAGCTATACATGGCTATACACAGCTCTACATGGCTATACACAGCTATACATGGCTATACACTGCGCCACATGGATATACATGCTATACATGACTATACATGGCTATACATAGCCATACATAGCTATATGCAGCTAGCTATACATGGCTATACATGGCTATACATAGCCATACATGGCTATACATGGCTATACATGGCTATACACAGCTATACATAGCTGTACATGGATATACACAGCTATACATAGCTATGCACAGCTATACATTGCCATACATAGCTATACACAGCTATACATGGCTTTATGTTGATATACACAGCTATACATGGCTATACACAGCTATACATGGCTATACACAGCTGTACATTGCCATACATAGCTATGAGCTATACATTGCCATACATAGCTATAGACAGCTATACATGGTTGTACGTGGATATACACAGCTTTATATATCCATACACAGCTATACAAAGCTATACACTGCTATACATCGCTATACATGGCTGTAAACAGCTATACATGACTATAAATGGCTATACACAGCTATACATAGCCATACATAGCTATACACAGCTATACATGGCTATACACAGCTATACACGACTATACACAGCCATACACAGACAGGCATACATAGCTATAAACAGCAGCACATGACAATACACAGATATACATAGCTATACACAGCTATACATGGCTATACATGGCTATATACAGCTATACATGGTTCCACACAGCTATACAAAGCCATACATAGCTATACACAGCTATACATTGCTATACGCGACTACACATAGCCATAAATGGCTATACACAGCTATAAATGAATATACACAGCTATACAGAGCTATACATGACTATACATGGCTATACACAGCTATACATGACTATACACACCTATACACCTGGCTATACACAGCCATACATAGCTATACACAGATATACATGGCTATACACAGACATACATAGCTATAAACAGCTATAGATGGCTATACACAGACATACGTGGCTATACACAGGCATACTTGGCTGTACACGGCTTTACATAACAATACACAGCTATTACACAGCCATACATGGCTATACACAGCTATTAACAGCTATACATGTATATACACAGCCATACGTGGCTATACCCAGCTATATATGCTATACACAGCTATACACTGCGTTTGTTTTCCCTATCCCTTCTCTTGAAATATGCTGTTCTTTGTAATAATTTATTTATTGTTTGCGGTCTTTCTATCAGGGACCGCGGGAGGGGTGGGCTGATACCCCCGTTCCCTTTTTTGGTGCCATTAAAAAACAAATGAAAAAGTTGGACAATTTTTTTGTTTCAGGGTTAGTCAGTTTTCAGTTTACCAGTTAAATATAATACCAAACAGGAACTGAATACTCTAACTCCGTGTTGAAATCGCCTTTCCTTCATTTGGCTTCATGAGTTGAAATTCTCACGCGCTCTTGGGGAATCTCGAAGAGTCTGGACCTGTTCAGACTTTTTCAAGTCACTTGAATAGATGGAAGTTGAAACTGTCGCTCTCGCTCTTGTCGGGCCATTAACTCTGCGCGTACTGTCATTGACTCTTTCCTGTTGTTGAAGAGTTTGGACTTTAGTTGACTTTTGTTCTTGTGTTGTCCGGGCATTACACATTACGACCGTTACTTTTTCAAGCTACTCTACAAATGTAAACGTTTCGTCTAGGATATATAGTTGCCAAAAGATGTCATTTCCTCAGTTCTATCGATAACAAATAAGGCGTTCAGTCCTTCATTAGGCCGCTACGGACCTACTATGGTAGAAGTGTACGTTTCATGATACTAAACTCAGAAGTGATTTAATATTCTACAGGTCTGCTGGTACACGTTTTTTTAAAGGAAAATGTTTTCATGTTTGAGATCTTTAAAAATGCGAATACGATAAGGTTCATAGCTTGCCGGTTTCATCTTTCGAGTAGAGCCGACCAAAGAACCTGTCAAGGAGCATTATTTTGGGACTGTTTTAACTGACAACTTTTATCACAATTGGCTGCTCTAGACGCATTGCTAATTACTTGAAAAGAGAAAGTTTTTTCGTGAGGTTTCCCCCCACCTGCTTTACACGAGCGATACCAATTAGTCCCCCATTCTAAAATAAGCGCACGGTCCCTGTCTATTTAACTGCCCCAGTTAACCGGTTTGAAACAACTTTTTTGGTCAGTGCTCGCTCAGAAAATTAATCTAGAATCATGTAGCGACGACGGGTCACCGCTTGTTATTTTGTGTTAGCTCAGTCAGCTTTTAAGCAATTATTGGTCAGGATATCCAGAATAATGAAGGCTTTAAAATTCTAAGTAAAACATCCGTAAGTTTCTCTGATCCCTAGCACAAACTAAAATTTCAGCACATTCTTCACAGACAGTGCATGTACCACCCTCATTTCGTTCGCATCCACACTCACAGCTATACATAGCTATACAGGGGTACAAAGGTACAACGCAGGGTAGTATTGGTGGCCCATACCTTTTCAACTTATTCCTGAATGACTTGGAAATAGTTGGACACGAAGAGATATCTTTATTTAAATATGCAGATGATTCTACAATCTTAGTTATGATCTCTAGAGATTTACCTGATGTATCGGGCATTGCATTGTCCAAATTTATGGATTGGACTCACGCAAATAGTGTGCACTGTAACACTAGTAAATGCAACTACTCTTGCATAAGAAAGGCAACCCTACAGCCTATCCAATGTTATACAGTATAACCAGGAGCCCATTATGATCTCATGCAGTATAGTTGTATCTCTATACTGGGAGTCACAATACAAAGTAATTGTTAGTTTAGCTTGCATGTTAAGGCAAAGCTTCATGAAGCCAACAAATGTTTATTTATAATTACTGGCCTGAGTAAGGAGGGATACACACAGGGCGAATTAGATCAGCGTTTTTAATGCGATTGTGCTCCCTAAAATACTGTATGGCCATTCAGTTTTTGCATCTAGTGCTTCTGACCTCACCGCTGTGCAAAGCTTTTTAAAAAGATGCCACAAGCATCTTTGAGCTCTTGGAAAATAGTGACCGCCGCCTTTTTGACAAACTTAAACGTAGTGACCATCCGTCACATAGTCTGCTTGCTGGGTATAAAGATTCATTGGAGCGCCGTAGAAATAGATCCAGTATAAGACCTTCTATAAGTACAGAACGTTTTACAATGTAACGATAGCTTTTTTAATAGATTACTTTTTAAGTATAACCTAGTCAGTTCTTAATTTAGTTCAATTATATATTGTACTTTTGCGCATATAAATAATTTTTTAAATAATTTCTATTGTAACATCTGATACCTATTTTCATCCGATGAATAAATACATTGTTATTATTATTATTATTATTATTATTATTATTAATATTATACACAGCCATATATGGCCATACACAGCTATACATAGCTATACACAGCTTTACCAGGAGCCCACAACCCTTATGGACTCCTGGCTATACATAGCTGCAGCCTTCCGCAAACTCCTTAGCGGGCCACATATCAAACGTGTCGCCCTCTTTTGATCAGACTTCCCCATAGGGCAGGCATGCACAGGTGCCTTGAAGGCTATTGCCAACCAGGAGCACCTGTCGGTTGACAGTAGAGTCCCGGTGGCTTTTTCCTTGCCTAATTCCGGTGTGGCTTTTCCCAGGCCTTCACGGTCAATCCATTTAAGTGACGTATCCGAGATTGGACCACGTGACGCGAAACAGTTTTTCCGCGACGAGATACCAAAACGAAGACCCTCTACAAAAACAAAGACCCATTATGAAAACTCCTTTTTTTTAACTAGAGGAGTTTGTTATTACAGTACACATGGCTCCTAGCGTACTTCTCTGTTTTTACCACATTTTGAAGTCACCTGTGTGTTCATTATCAGAGTACACACGCACTTCCAAATGGAATTCATTCGTTCAATAATAGTCCGAGTCCGAGTCACTTTGGTACACTGTCAAGAAGTTACAACACTTTGTACCAATTATGTGACTAATAATGGTTTTCTGCAATTTGTGCACGTCACTGACTTCACCTGTCTTCGTTAAAATTAGTGGTTCGAACTCAGAGTAACAAATGTATGGTAATGGTATGTACATACGTCAGTCAAACTTTTATTAACCGGATGCGGACACCTAAAAATTTCAAAACGCGGACCCATGAAATTACTTTTTTTTAATGATTGATATGGTTACATGACACAAAGAAGCAGCAAAATACAACTTTATTAACCAATAACAACAACAAAAACAACTGTCTAACGTAGAAGAAACGTACGGTGGATTTGCTTATCGTTTTTGCCTGTGATTTGTTGATCTCAATAGCGCCCACCATGTATAGCCATGTATAGCTGTGTATAGCCATATATGACTTTGTATAGCCATATATACCTGTGTGTAGCCATATATAGCTGTATACAGATATGTATAGCTGTGTCAGTGTAGCCGTGTATACCTGTGTATAGCTATGTATAGCTGTGTATAGCCATGTATAGCTGTGTATAGCCATGTATGGCGGTGTATAGCTATGTATAGCTGTGTATAGCCATGTATGGCGGTGTATAGCTGTGTATAGCCATATATAGCTGTGTATGGCTAAGTATGGCAGTGTATAGCTCTTTATAGCCATGTATAGCTGTTAATAGCCATGTATAGCTGTGAATAGCCATGTATGGCGGTGTATAGCTGTGTACAGCCATGTATAGCTGTGTATGGCTAAGTATGGCAGTGTATAGCTGTTTATAGCCATGTATAGCTGTGTATAGCTGTATATAGCTGTGTATACCTGTGTACAGCTGTGTATAGCTATGTATATCTGTGTATAGCCATGTATAGCTGTATATAGCTGTGTATAGCTGTGTACAGCCATGTGGGGCTGTGTATAGCCATGTATAGCTGTGTATAGGCATGTATAGCTGTGTATAGCTGTGTATCGCCATGTATGACTGTGTATAGCCATGTAGGGCGTGTATAGTTATGTATAGCTGTGTATAGATGTGTATAGTCGTGTATGGTTGTGTATTGCTATGTATAGCTGTGTATAGCTGTGTATAGTTATGTGTAGCTGTCTATAGCTATGTAGAGCTATGTATAGCTGTGTATAGCCATGTATGTCTGTGTATAGTCATGTATGGCTGTACTGCTATGTATAGCTGTGTATAGCTATGTATAGCTGTTTATACCTATGTAGAGCTATGTATAGCTGTGTATAGCCATGTATAGCTGTGTATAGCCATGTAGGGCTGTGTATAGTCATGTAGGGCTGTGTATAGCCATGTATAGTTGTGTATAGCTATGCATAGCTGTGTATAGCTATGTATAGCTGTGTATAGCTATGTGTATAGCTAAGATTCCATCCATCCATCCATCCATCCATGTATAGCCATGCATAGCTGTGTATAGCCATGTATAGCTGTGTATAGTCATCTATGGCTGTGTATAGCCATGTATGGCTGTGTATAGTAATGTATCGCTGTGTATAGCCGTGTATAGCTATATATAGCTGTGTATAGCCATGTATAGCTGTGTATAGCTGTGTATAGCTATGTATGGCTATGTATATCTGTGTATAGCCATGTATAGCTGTGTATAGCTGTGTATAGCCATGTATAGCTGTGTATAGTCATGTATAGCTGTGTATAGCCATGTATAGCTGTGTATAGTTATGTATAGCTGTGTATAGCTGTGTATAGCCATGTATAGCTGTGTATAGGCTATGTATAGCTGTGTATAGCCATGTATAGTTGTGTATAGCCATGTAGGGCTATGTGTAGCCATGTAGGGCTGTGTATTACTATGTAGGACTGTGTATTGCTATGTAGGACTGTATATAGCTATGTATAGCTGTGTATAGCTATGTATAACCATGTATGGCTGTGTATAGCCATGTATGGCTGTGTATAGTAATATATGGCTGTATATAGCCATGTATAGCTATGTATAGCTGCGTATAGACATGTAGGGCTATGTATAGCTGTGTATAGCCATGTTGGACTGTGTATAGTCATGCAGGGATGTGTATAGCTGTGTATAGCTGTGTATAGATATGTATAGCCATGTATAGCTGTGTATAGCCGTGTATGGCTGTGTATAGTCATGTATGGCTGTGTAGCTATGTATAGCTGTGTATAGCCATGTAGGGCTGTGTATAGTCATGTAGGGCTGTGTATAGTCATGTATAGCTGTGTATAGCTATGTATGGATGTGTATAGCCATGTATAGCTGTGTATAGCCATGTAGGACTGTGTATAGCCATGTAGGACTGTGTATAGCCATGTAGGGCTGTGTATTGCTATGCAGGACTGTGTATAGCTATGTATAGTTGTGTATAGCTGTGTATAGCTATGTATAGCCATGTATGGCTGTATATAGCCATGTATGGCTGTGTATAGTAATGTCTGGCTGTGTATAGCCATGTATGGCTGTGTATAGTCATTTATGACTGTGTATAGCCATGTATAAATGTGTATAGCCACGTAGGACTGTGTATAGCCATGTAGGGCTGTGTATAGCTGTGAATAGCTGTTTATAGATATGTATAGCCGTGTATGGCTGTGTATAGTCATGTATAGCTGTGTATAGCCATGTAGGGCTATGTATAGGCATGTAGGACTGTGTATAGTCGTGTACGGCTGTGTATAGCCCTGGATGCCTGTGTATAGCGATGTATGGCTGTGTAGAGCCATGTATCGCTCTGGATAGCTATGTATAGCTGTGTATAGCCCTGTATTTACCTCTTATTAACCGAGCAGGAGGTCTGTATGGGAGAATCTTGACCGAGGTCGTGAGTACAGACCGAACGCAGTGAGGTCTGTACACACGACCGAGGTCAAGTTTCTCCCATACAGACTGACTAAGCTCGGTTAATAAGATGTTTATTATATGGCCAAACAAGAAAACTTTAATTCGCTTAATGTAAACGGTTCGTACTAGCTGCCATTTTGCTTGCAAAAGTCGATGAGCTGAACTTAAATCTGCCAAAGTTTGCTCGTCCTCTACCTTTTTTCTCGTCAGGCTTGTTGGCGCTTCATTTTAGTATTTTTAGAAGGAAATAGTCAGTATTTTTGTAGTTTAGTTTGCACCTTTGTCACCGCAAAATGTAACCGGTCTAGATGCCGGTCTAGATGGGAAAATCTAGACCGCGGTCAATATCGATTTCAGCCAATCAAATTCGCGAATTCGGTAGTTCCCAGTCCTTGTGAGACACGGCCATATAATAAAGCTGTGTATAGGCATGTAGGGCTGTGTATAGCCATGTAGGGCTGTGTATCGCCATGTATATCTATTTATATCTGTGTATAGCCATGTAGGATGTGTATAGTCATGTAGGGCTGTGTATATCTATGTATAACTGTGTATAGCTATGTATATCGCTTGCTATGTTTATGCCTATATTAGATTAAGTCAAACCACTATATGACAGTTACACCACGTACCTACCGAGACCTCTGGCAGGGACCGAAGCAGGAAGTCCGCGAATCACGGACTTCCGGCTTTTATGCGCAGCCTCAGAAATTTGAAACAATAACGGTTACTATCAATCTCGTCCCCAGAGTCCGCGCGCATTTAAGGTCAGCGGGATCGAAATGCCACGGACTCTGGGATAATCAAAAACCGGATGCCACTTTTTAGGTTTCCGGTTTTTTTAAAGCGCATGCTCGAGGGTCCATGCTCGACACATTCTCGTTCCCAGAGCCTATGATCTATTCTGTCAGCGGTGGGATCGTAGGGCTCTGGTATCAGCCATTACCGGATGTCGTGAAATTCACGACATCCGGTAGCGCATGTCTAATTCGTTAAGGTGCTATTGCGCCTGCTCTATTCTCGTCTGTGGAGCTCTGGGCATGACAATTCTGACAGCCGAGAAATTTGAATTCCTATCGAGTCATGGTGTCCGATCGACTAAAAGCTGTTCGGGACCCTCTAAATCTCCTGCAATTAGCAGAAAACCTGGAGCTTTAAAAGGAACAAACTTAAGAAGCTGCCTTTCGTGCCGTAGTTGTTCAGAAGAACGATTGTCCCTGCATTTCGCTCACGGGTTTTGGATTTGTATCTTGCCTAATAAAGGTATTGCATTTGCGTTATACTGAATTGTACAGTTATTTTATCACATTCGTCTGGTTTCTCATGTGTGAGAATGTCAACTGTGCACTTATCGTTTCGCCACGTTTCACCCCATCGAAAATTTCCAGAAGCATTTGGCGCCCAAGTTTTTTAAAAACATCGACATCAAGAGGTCATTACAAAAGTTGATGAGACAGTTACATGTAAATTTATTTATGGCAAGCTGTAGTTTTGTAGAAAATGCTGTAGCGAGAAAAGAATCGCCGGCATTTAGCGACGATCTCTAACACTTTGAATTCTTACGTGCTCAACCAAACAGCAAAATTTGGTCCTCAATCTGCCCTAAGCCACATCCTTTGCGTGGAAATTGATCAAGTCAATATATTTTAAAATTAATGCCCTGATTAATTCAACCGGAAATAAAACGTTATGCGTAGAAGCCGAAACATTTTAACGTTATTACGCATACAGTTTGAATGGGCCAATCAAAAAAAGTAAATTTTTGGCCGTTACCAGAGCTACAAGTGACGTAATTTAAAAAAGCCGCGTAGCTCTGGGGACGAGAATGTGCTCGACAGGACACAGCGGCAAAATGAATGCGCATGCTCGGCTTTTTGGCGGGCTTCCGGTCATTTTCTTGTTTCCGGTTATGATCAGAAAGCTATTATAACTGCAAAGAAAGTTCCACTTTTATGTAGTATATAACCAGAAAGCAAGAGTCAGCGAGGTAAGGTTGGTTTTGTTGAAGGGGTTTGAAACTTGTTGTACTCATACACTTTGCATAAAGGGTTTGGTGCTGTCAACAAAAGTGAAAATTAGTTCGGAGTCGTTATTGTGTGGCTTGTGTTGGATGTAGCGCGTTGATAAAAATGCATGAAGAGAGAGAAGACTGAGACTAAAACTCTATTGTGTCTCCATAGATTATTCCTTTAACATATCAGAAGAGTTCACTCGGGCTGCTCAACTTCCAACGGACAGCACTGAAATCAAATTCGGAAAAACAACAACAGTTGCTCCGTCTTCCCAAAACTTGTTCACGATCACGAGCGCTGCGAAAACAGCCAATTCCATCAAGACTTTTCGCTGTTTTGGATGACCTGGCAAATTGAAGTTGAGGTTACATTAGCACCGGTACCGATACAAGGTAGATGGTGTTACGAGCGGTTGCTCAGAAAGAAAAATTGCCACACATCAGTCATAAACAGCTGGATTACGATTTTTTGAATCACCTTCTTTCGGCTTGTATGAAATAAACCTTCAGCGTGCTTTCAGCTCCTAGAATCATGTGTGATTATAGTTTCTTTCACTTTCCAACGAATTTATTTCTAAAATCAGTTAAATCTAAATTTATAGATTTGTAGAAAACTTTTCCAGTACTGCAGTCTGATGCCAGAACGCCGTGATCGAGGATTATATTTGCACATTTATTTAAGTAATTTTATAATTTCTCCAATTATATAAACTCCTTTCCGTTCGGTGATTGTAGAGTAGTTTTCGCTTTTACTTCTTTATAAAAAAAGCTTCTTGTAATAACAAACTTTCCTCTCTTTGCTCTCTGTCTGTAAAAAATCGATTGATTGTAAGTTTGAGTTGCGACTAACGACACTTTGTCTGGCATGGAAACTGAACCTAGGAAAAAATAAGACTTCCCAATATTTGTCTCAAGGTTTCAGAATTTAATTCTTGCATCTATCATGCCAATCCAAGTTCATTAAGCACTTTAGAAAGACGTATAAGTAAGAATCAATTCTGTACTTCGTGATGAATAAAGCAAGCAAAAGTCTCGTTTCCTCAGCGGTCCGCATGTTTTTTTCGCTTTATAGCCTGAATTTCAGGCGAGTTTTTCTGTGGATTTAATTTTGACTACCAGCTTTTGCAATTATCTTTTTCTTGCAAACAGACTTATCCCGAGTTTTAGCCCTCAAATAACAGCTAGGTAATTTACCTTTAGAACAGGCGAAAGCCAATACTGCTACGGCAAAAGTATAAGCTTACCTGGCACAATTCATGTTTCACTTACGAGCCATTGACTTCGAGCGAAAAATTTACTAAGGTGGCGAAGACAATTAGTTTGCTAAAAAAGATATGTGGAAGAAGAGTCTCTCCAGGAACTGTCTTGAAGGTGAAAACCTTATCTGTTTTGTGACGGACTTATTTCCGCGAAATGAAAACATCTGACGGGAATTTTTAATTTGCCACCATTTTCCCCCAAATGGTTTCTCTTGAGTCCAGTCTCTCTGCTTGCGCCCGCCCGCGAAAATGGCGGGAACGAGTTAGCGCACGCGCACTCATTTTGCCGCTGTGTTTCGCTCGACAGACACAGCGGCAAAATGAGTGCGCATGCTCGGCTTTTTCGCGGGCTTCCGGTCATTTTCTTGTTTCCGGTTATGATCAGAAAGCTGTTGTAACAGAGAAGGCTCCAGTTTTGTGTAGTTCGTAACCAGAAAGCAAGAGTCAGCGAGGTGAGGTTGGTTTTGCTGAAAGGGTTTGAAACTTGTTGTACTTTGCGTTAAGGGCTTGGTGCTTGTAACAAAAGTTTAGTTCATGATTAGTTCGGAGCCGCGAGTGTTTGATTAAGCTTATTGTGTGGCTTGTGTTGGATGCAGCGCGTTGATAAAAACGCATGAAGAGAGAGAAGACCGAGACTAAAACTCTATTGTGTCTCCATAGATTATTCCTTTAATGTATCAGAAGAGTTCACTCGGGCTGCTCAACTTCCAATGGACCGCACTAAAATCAAATTCGGAAAAACAACAACAGTTGCTCGTCTTCCTAAAACTTGTTTACGATCACGAGTGCTGCGGAAACAGCCAGTTCCATCAAGACCGGCCTTTCGCCGTTTTGGGATGATCTGGCAAATTCAAGTTGAGGTTACTTTATCACCGATACAAGGTAGATTGTGTTACGAGCGCTTGCCAAGAAAGAAAGATTGTCACGCATCAGTTATAAACAGCTGCATGGATCGCAATTTTTTTAATCGCCTTATTTTCGGCTTGTATGAAATAAACCTTCAGCATGCTTTAGCTCTTAGAATCATGAGCGATTATAGTTTCTTACGTTTTGCAAGGAATTTATTTCCAAAATCATTTAAATTTAAATTTATAGATTTGTAGCCGGGGATAAACTCTTCCAGTGGTGCGGTGTGATGCCAGAACGCCGTGATCGAAGATTATATTTTGCACATTTATTTAATAATTTCAACTTCGCCAATTATATAAACCTTTTCTGTTCGGTGATTCTAGAGTAGTTCTCGCTTTTATTGCTTTATTAAAAAGCTTCTTAAAATAACAAACTTTCCTCTCTTTGCTCTCTGTCTGTAAAAAGTCGATTGATTGCAAGTTTGAGTTGTGACTAAGGACACCTTGTTTAGCATGGAAACTGAGCCTAGAAAAAAATAAGACTTCCCAAAAATTGCCTAAAGGTTTCAGAATTTTATTCCTGCAGCTATCATGCCAATTCAAGTTAATTAGGCACCTTAGAAAGACGTATAAGTCAGAATCAATTTTATACTTCGTGATGAATAAAGCAAGCAAAAGTGTCGTTTCCTCAGCGGTCCGCATGTTGTTTTCGCTTTATAGCCTGAATTTCAGGCGAGTTTTTCTGTGGATTTAATTTTGACTACCAGCTTTTTCAATCATCTTTTTCTTGCAAACGGACTTATCCCGCGTTTTAGCCCTCAAACAACAGCTAAGTAATTTACCTTTAGAAAAAGCGAAAGCTAGCACTGCTACGGCAAAAGTATAAAGTTATCTGACACAATTCATGTTTCACTTACGAGCCATTGACTTTGAGCGAAAAATGTACTATGGTGGCGAAGACAATTAGTTTGCTAAAAAAGATATGTGGAAGAAGAGTCTCTCTAGGAAGTGTCTTCATGGTGAAAACCTTATCTGTTTCGCGACGGCCTTATCTCCGCGAAATGAAAACAAATGACAGGAATTTTTGAATTGCCACCATTTTCTCCCGAATGGTTTCTCTTGAATCCAGTCTCTCTGCTTGCGCCCGCCCGCGAAAATGGCGGGAACGAGTTAGCGCACGCGCACTCATTTTGCCGCTGTGTCCGCTCGACAGTTTACGAACTGAGCATGCGTTATGGGTCGTGTAAAGACAAAAAGGGCGCGAAATATTACGACGTCCCCTTGTTTTTGGCGCCATTGACATTCACGCGAGACTCGCGTGAAAATGAAAATTATCCCCGCTCGCAGTCTCGCGAAGATAGCCGCACCGGTTTCTATAAATTTGTTTCACTTCGCGTAAGAAAATTCAGTTCAGAAAGGAGACCGGACCTCTAATGCAAAGAGCGCCAATACGAGGCGCTGAAGACTGTTGTTGTTGATGGTAAAGATACCATTTGTGTACTTCCAGGTGAATATGGAAGATCTCTCAGTGACTGGCTGTCTCCATACGTTTGTGACTGAATGTGTGTGTTTTTTAAACAACAGTGGTGAAGAGAAAATTAACTCTTTTATTGTAGTCGTATCCTCATTAAACTTTTTGATAGAAGAACAAATATCAAGCATGAACGTTTTCAAGGGTACTGAAAAAGTAGCCATTGTCGAGGAGTTTGAAGTGCCGCCGCAAATTTTATTTCACACCTTACGGCCCTTTACAAAATTAACAAAGTTTCAGCGACATCTTGAAAGAAAACGATAGTCATGGACGAGGTTCTTTAGCAGTCGAATAGCGCGTAAGCTTACTAGTTTGAAAAGTCTAATTGAGCAAGAAATCAACCTTAAAAAACTTGACCTTGTTTTTAGCGCGCGGTATATACGCGTAAAAATTAGCTTAAATTTTTTTACAGAGTGCGACTGCTTATTTATTAAGGAAGACACAGAGCAAATCAACTGTACTGATGCTATTAAACGGTCTTGGACAAAGTAGAGCGGTCATTTATTTATGAAACGTGCCTGAGCAGGCGTTGTGTTATGTTCGCCTTTCGACTGTGCTGGTGTTGTGTTTTCTCCACCACTACGTCGGTAAATATTTTACTACGGTATAAGTTTTATACGGAAAGCTCGTTTGCCGAAATACTAAAACACTACATAGGATAAACACCAAAAAATGACTTAGGTACAATTTATTAACGAGTATCACTGGTCTATAAATAATTCAACTCAATGAATCAAGGCAAACTGAACAGCCACTTTTTAGTACAGCTAGAAACATTAAGAATCTATCACAATCAAGGATGGACGATTTCTTACAAGTTGAGAGTGAAAACAATTTAATACTAGAGAAAGACCTTTTACCTACACTCGACGAGGTTTATCAGTCTTGCCAGCTGCAAACTTTCAAAGCTTACAAATACGACAGCTACGAAGTCTTGCAAAAATAAACAGGATCGCTGTTCTCGTTGTTTTTGTCATCCTGTCCGGTCGCTGCAACAGTTTTTGCACCACTTAATTCAAGAATCCATTCTTTTCAGCTACAGTGAGATTATCGGCTCCAGTTCAACAAAATAAGCTTAAATTCTGTCTTCTGTTCCATCAAACTCGCACATGGCTCCGCGGAGTGAACCGATTTTTAAAACAAAGCCGCTTATTTTAACTTCTACTGCTGCAATGGAAAGACCGCCAGCTTCCATCCTCTTTAGACAATGTTGAGAACAATTTTCAAGCCATCAGTGTTCATGAACCATACTTTAGAGCTGGAAATTAGAGGAATTTATCCGAAAATTGTACTCCTTCTTCAACCGTAGCGTCGTTTATCTTGCAGCAGGTATTCATTCAGCTTTCTCAAGAACCGCTGCAACATATCACAAGGTTTTGGCGCCTTTTTCGTTTTAATCATGTGATCGACACCAGTTAGTGATTTGACTGTATTTCGATTCTTTGTTAGTTTGCATCGCCCAGTTTCAGATTTCTTTCCCATTGTCGATCTCTGACGTGATCGAAAACGTCCAGCAAAAGCATTCTAAGTATTTTTATTTCCTGTTTTGACACTTCTTTCTCGCAGACTTCCGGTAAAAAATAGTAGCCACTCAGATTTCGATTCGCCGGCATTTTGACATTGATTATCCCCAGGAGGGAGTGATGAACTCGCCGCTCGGCTGGTTCGAGGTGTCTGGCCATCGTGACGTCACGACGTGAAAAGCCCGCGAGTTTGACGAGTCTTCAAAAATGGCGCTGGCAACTATGTTAGAGTTCGGGCAACAAACGTATTTTTTGTGCTATTAAGCTGTCAGCTAAGCTTGTTTTCTTGGGTAATGGAATTTTAGTCATCCCTTTTTTCGATATAGGTAAGTGGCTCTTTGTCTTAACGTTAAAATCACACTTAAATAATGTTTTAAGAGTCATGTTTACTCTCTGCGATCGAAGAATTATGCGGGAAAATTGTTATTGTCCGCGTCCCAAAAAGTGTTTTTATTTCAGTTATATACCACAGGGAAACTTGAAACTAGCCTATAGTTTAACAAAAGTAACCAAGTTGAAATAAGTGGTATAGTATTTGCCAAAAAAATGATCAGTCCGTTTGTTTAGCTGAGTATAATAGAAGGCGAACCTAGAAGGGTATGTTTAGCACTTAAAAGTTAACTCAGTTTTCTTACAGTATTTGCTTCCATCTTCTGTATAAGGAAAGAATAGTGATATTTAATTGCTAGGGAAAGAGCAATCGAACTTAGTATATTTTTGCCACCTCATTTAACCCGTGTAAACCACACGTTTGCAGAACAACATAAAAATCTGAATCAGGTCGCAAATTATGCGGGCGCCTGAGGAAACAAGTCTTCGGTGATCTGGTTCTGTACTTTTTTATGAAATTTAATAGATATATTTGAGTACCATTTGGATCAGTGATTCAGTGATTTATTCTCAATACCTCCAGTTTCCTCTAGATTCAGTTGCTGTCCAGGTTGCACAGTGTTTTAGAAAGAGTTTGACCGTCTACTTGATCCACAACTAGCTACAACTGACGATGACCGTTTCGCAAATAAATTGAATTGGTCCTGTCATTTGATTTTCAAAGATTAATTACTTTTAAAACAGTCAAACTGAGGACCATTCTAGTAAAGAGAGAGCCTTGTTAACCCTTAACATCAGTAACCTGAGAAAGTTGGCATTTTAGATAAACTGTGGTTTTTTATAATTATTCGATAAGAGATCAGCAGAAATTTGGCCGGAAAGCCGGCATGTCAGCTGTTTTGCCTCGCCTCCAGCAAATGTTGTCATCTTTGTCGTTTTTTACAAGATAGTTTAGCAAAGTAAGGAATTACTGTGGTCCATTATTAACTTCGAACCAAGCACATGAATTCACAGTAAACATTTCTTTGTATTGGAGTATTCTTCTCCACATTTTAATGATGTTTAAAGCCACTGATCATTTTAATGAAATTGTTACGCAATTTTATTTTCCAAAAATTGGAAAGAGTTTATACATATAGAAGTTATGTTTTTGTCTCCAAGCGACACATCTTAGGGTTTGTGAGATACAGCTTCTGAAAGGTGATCTTGATCACGATTTCAATCGATCGACCAAAGCGTCCATGAAATCTTTTGAGTCTTATCGCCAATTGGTTATTTTGTTTTGAGGACCAATTTGCATTAAGAATACTTTTTATGTTATAGCATGCAGCATACCTTTCGTTCTTTTATTGTTTTGATCTGTTCTTTTTGAGAAACTGGACTGTAAACATTTGCGAGGAAGCCATTTGTTAACTTTCCTTTGAATTTCCGGGGCAGATTTATATGTGACGTCACGTTGGCCAGACACCTCGGTTTTTCATTCGCCAATACCGGCACTTGTGCCCAGGCCCAAGTTCATCACTCCCTCCTGATTATCCCAGAGGCCTTGCATCCTTGGTGCTGACCAAAAGGAATGCAACCTCTGGGAACGAGAGTGGGTTACTATCGGTTACAAAAATGGGCAGCTATTGCGCTTGCGCGTTACCTGGCCCCTGCCAGAGGTCTCGATCCCTGGCGCAGACCAAAAAGGATCGTGGGTTCTGGGGACGAGAATGGGTTGAAAGATAAAAATCGTATCTTCTGACTGGATAAGAAATTTTCGTCACTGGAAAAATCCTGGTATTTCATCGGTGTCTCTATAATAAATATATTTATTTTTTTCTCAGCGCGTGAGCGGGCAAGATGAACCAAATCCTGCAATCTGATTGGTTCCGGGAGCGGGCGGAATTTTCCGATCTTGACCGCGGTCAACGGAACGCCGGGCCGCGGGGAGTTAGCTACAGGTATCGAAATTTGGAAAATAAAGGGGTTTCTTTTAGTTATATTGCTTCCTGTGATTTCTGAGTTTTAACAGAGTAAAAAAGCGTATTTTGCTGCTCTGGTGTCACAAACGGCTTCGTTTCATGGTTCATTTTACGCGCGCTTGCAAAACGTTGCTTTCCGAAAACAACAAGACACGTTTAACTTTTGAAAAACAACAAGAAAAAAATAAAAATATTATTTGCCGGCCTTGGTCGGTCCGTATTGAGAAAAACTTGTGCCCTCGGTCTTGAGCACGGCCCTCGGCCTGCGGCCTCGGGCCGTACTCAAGACCTCTGGCACAGTTTTTCTCAATACGGACCGACCAAGGCCGGCAAATAATATATATATACCAAACCATTGGATAGTGTCTTTCGCGCGCTGTGATTGGATACTCAAAGTCGGGATGGTATCTGCTATTCTGTTATCAATTAAGTGGAAAGCGGGAAACCCTTACAATCGGAACTTATCCTCTCATTATACTGACTATAAGGCATTAAAAGAAAACTTATGAATTCATGTTTGTTCTCTAGTTCACGTCGATCGATTTCCTTGTTTTCCGTTGTGCAAACGTAAATGAATTTGTTGGTCTTTTAACAAAAGATCAAAGCTGCTTTTATATCACCTTCTGCTCATATTTGACACTTCGGCAAAGATTTTAAAAGCCTCTTTCTAGCTAGCCTGCGTGCAGACGTCTCTTATTTCCAAGCAAAGGAAATAGGAGACGTCTGCACGCAGGCTACTTTCCAGCGAAAGAAAGAAAAAGCGAAATGTGTCACTATTAATTCAATTTTTATAGCGATGATGTAATCGTCGCTATGATGGTGTCGTGCAGGTTTGTCGTGGTTACATCCGGGAGTTCCATGGCAGTAGGGCCGTCTAGGTCATGAATGATATTCTGGCGGGGAGCCGGCAACATGATTACATACGAAATTATGTGGCCCGAATGAATCTATTAAGACCTTGAATAAGCACTGAGGGCAAAAGAGCGACCAAAAACCAAACAGGCTGAGGCAAAGAAATTAAGGTTAATTTTGCTGTGTGACAAAGCCTTTAGGCCTAACTCAGCCTGTAGAAACGGTTGCCTTCTCCGCTCGATTTAGTTTACTAATTCGGCCAATAATCAAGGCAGCTTATTGGCGTTATCGCGTGTATATGACGATGCAAAGAATAAGCGATTAGGGCATAAGACGGGATGGCTCGGTTTGCCGGGATCTCTGTCCCGGGGGGCTACTCAATAAAGTTTTATACGGGGAGGCTCCGCCCAGAGGTTCAAACCCTTACCCTTTAATATACTTATTTTTACGAAAATGGTACCCTTTCATATACCTAGAGCAAAATTGCACCCCTTTCTTATACCTCAAGGATAAGCCAAAACAATAGAATTTCTTATAATCGCCACTCGCTTTTCCCGGGTTTTCAGTCGTTCTGATTCAGTTGCGTATTGATTTCTTTCAAAAAGGGGCACCCTCTGATATACTTCGCTTTAGCCACCATTTCTTCCACTTTCACTTTCGGGCGAAGCCTTCCCGTATTCCCCACTATGGGGAGTACCCCCCCCCCCCTCGGGATCCCGGCACATCTGTCAAACACAATAAAATCGGCTAAAATCAACTTCGCGATTACATGGAAAAAAATCACCCCGGCCAGTTTGATATACCGTAAAATTCCGGTTATAAGCACTGGGCCTATACAAGTTGGTAAGGGGGTTTGGGTGGGCTTATAAATAGGGGGGGGGGGGGTGGCTTATAAGCGGTATAAAAAATTGTTTCGGGATGAGCAGATGACAAGTCAATTAAGACTAACTTAAAGCGACATCGAAATACGTTTTCCATTTACTGACGTCTTCAGGCTTGGAAGCGTCACAATAACTCGGGATTTAAGTTCAATACGTACCTTTGCTTGGATCAAATTTAGTTCAATAAAATTTGGAACATCAGTATAATTAAACTTATTGTTCCGCACTCTACTTGTGTTATACTTTCCTGATTTTCGATTTGAAGAAACAAGGATAAATGGAGGGGACTTATAATCGGGAAATGATTTTTGTTAACAGGTTGATGGGACCATGACTGGGGGAGGGGCTTATAACCGGGATTTTACGGTATGGAATTGATTAATTCCCACCAAAATTAACTTTCAAATTTTATGTTGTTTCCCAATGTGGTTCTACAGATTTTCAATACTATTATGTCGTCTGTGTATTTGATTATTCTCGTTGTGAATTATGCCTGTTGTTGAATTATATCACCCACGTTCCCAATGCTGTTATGCTGCCGTGTGTTCGATTATTCTTCGCATTAGAAATTCCGTTAGACGTTTCCTCAATGCTGTTCGGCGTTATTGTTTGGCGTCCGTATTGTGTTATGCTTTTTGTGGATTTTGTTATTCTTGTTTAGAATTCTATTATTCGTTTTGCTCGACCGGGCTAGCCTGGTGCTAGCAATAAATTATCAAACATGGTGGAGTGGGACATTAACTTGGAGAAAACGTGGTTTTCACAGACCTCGGTCCTGCCTGTGGAACCTTTCTCAAGAAATGTTCAGGAAATGGAAGGAATATTTGACAAGACCCTGCACGAGATCGAATCTTCCACTGTCGAATTATCCCGATAGATTTTGTTTCGCGGCAAGACAGGTTTCGCACTAAAGTTTCATATCC
Organism: Siderastrea radians; assembly: GCA_964017195.1. Lineage (NCBI taxonomy): Eukaryota > Metazoa > Cnidaria > Anthozoa > Scleractinia > Rhizangiidae > Siderastrea > Siderastrea radians. The sequence goes on along the minus strand of OZ024898.1, from coordinate 38,964,757 downwards.
CTCCAAGTAAAATTCAATTGTTTTTTCCATACTCATTTCGAAAACGCATTTCCAGGAACGTAATTTTCGTTGCTTTTGTGCCCAAAAGTAACCTATCGGAAATAGGAACGTTCCTGCGCAGCCAATTAGATCGCATGTTTGCCTAGTAGTCAGGAATGAGTAATAGTAATAGTCAACACCTTTTTTCTCCCGCAACCTGCAAAATAGGGTAAATTTCGCGAGTGAAAAGGAGTAACAAGCGTTAATCCTTTTTCCAAAACAAAGGAGCTCAGACGCACAAGCTTTTAAAGCAGCTTGGCTAATTTTAAGACAAGAACAATTTCTATCCACACAAACTAAGTGTTATTCAGTTCTTTTATTCTAAAATAACTTCATTTTTTTCTTTTATTAATAATCTCTTTAATAATTATTTAACCCGTGACAATAATTTAACTTGAAATATTAACATATCCTCTAAACTACGTTTTCTCTTGTTGTTTACTTCCTGCACATAACAGCTTTCACAAGTGCTAACACCAGCTACTTATGGCGATATTTATACTAATTTTTGAGCACGTTACAGCATTTTTAATACTTCGTACCAGAACCACTTAGATTTTCTGACTGTTTGACTTCCTATCCTCCTCTGCAGGCAATAGTGTGGCTTGAGAACAGGGGAGATGAGACTAAAGCAACAATACAAGGGAGAGGGGAAGGAGAACAAAGGCGGTACTGCGCCTCAGTCATGTTCAGCTACTCGTGATCAAAACGGGAGTTGTGCCCGCGAAGGAGGCGTCCATCTTCCTTTTGTATTCCCTGAATTAAGTCTGCCTAAGTTCGGCGAATACAAAAGAATAAAGGAATCTGCAAGCAGAGACGATTTTGCACTCGGCATCTTTTTTTTTTTTAAATCAATAATGGTCGTCACTCAAATCTGCAGGCGGTTCATTCCCTATCTCACAACCCAGAATTAAATCCTTGGCCACTTCAACAGAGTTTTTGATAAGTTCTTGTTAACTTTTTGACATATCTTTAAGAACATTTGATGGCTTCCGTTTCAACCAACCAATCAAATCCAAGGGCAATGCGAACAAAAGCGGATCTTGACAACTCTGCATCTCAAACCTCTGTGTAAGTGGCGACGGTAAGGTCCCTAGCACTGCAATCTCCACCCCCCCCCCCCCACCATTGACGAAAGCAAACCCCATAACAGCAAACCCGATTTCAACTGGCGTGTATTTACAAGCTAACCTGAATAGTAATCACGATCTAACTATTCCTTATAATACAAAAGCGTAGTCAAGTTCACAGAAAGAAATAAAGATAACATTAAAAGACAATGAAAAGAGAAATTTAAATCTGAAATTTTAAGCGAAATTGTCTTTTGCACATTGTGAAGCTTAGTGGTAAATAAAGTTAGCGCTAGAAATTGAGATTCCTTGCATTTTGCTTTATTTATGGCAGATCAGTTTTGCCCAATAACCGAAATTTCACAAGTATTCCATGCAATGACTGAATGCCATTTTCTTTTTTTTTCTTCAAAGTCTGCAAAACAATTTTTGAAAATCGGTAACACTACACAACTTTCCTACCAACGTATATGTGAACCTTTTGACCACAAGCCTCTCCAGTCAAAAGCCTGGTAATGTGTAGTGCTGAGTCCATCTATCACGTGATCAGTACATGTCAACCCACGCTGTACCACATTACTACAGTGGCTTTCACGCTCAGCCAATACACATTGCTTGTACAACGAAAGCACTATGGGGAGTAGGGTGGCGATTAGATGAACGTCCACACCTCTAGTCCACTGCAAAGGAAGTCTTCTTGTGAGGTCAGCTGTGGGTTGCTGTATGTTGAACAGGGATGACTTCTACCATGATACAAATCTTCATCTAGCCAAAGACCAAAGTTTCCACTAGAAAAACAGGATATGAACATAAGAAATCAAAATGAAAAAAAGCATGCAACAAACGCTGAAAATAACGGTACGATGACCCACATAACTGGATGGTTTTTTTCTCACATCATGATGTACAATTCAGTTTTAAAAAAGTCTTATTCTAAGATCTCCCTCTTAAGCTTACGAAAACTTAAACTGAAGTAGATTTTCAAAACCCTGTTTTTGCCTTCTTCAATTCCTCCAGCTTTAAGATGCGTAGCTTCCAGCCTTGTTTCCAAAACTCAGATCGTGAAAATTGTCAACTTTGTACATGGTACCAATGCGGTACTCAACTTTGCACATGGTACCAAATGCGGTACTCAACTTTGCACATGGTACCAATGCGGTACTCCACTTTGCACATGGTACCAAATGCAGTGTCCTCTCTCTTTTTTCATGGTGCTTTTTCATTGACTAGCCCTACGACATCAGGAATTGATTTCCTGAAATTTGCCTCGCTTACCCTCCACTTCCGATGGCTAAGCTGTCTTTTGACCCCTTGATGAAAAAGTTGTTCTCACCGGTCCACTTGAAAGTCTGAAAGAGAGAACGAGCAAAAAGATCACATAAAAAAGTGGACTTCCAGCCATTGAAACAAATGTTTCAGCACGTATTTTGTGTAATGCGACTAGCTATCTAGGAGCTTTCTTTTTAGGGAACGACATTTTATATTTCGGAATATTTAGAAAATATGCGTTAACATCGCCATGCTCTCAAAACAAAACTGAGCTGAGCCATTTCACATTGCAGATATGCAGACAACGGCAAAACAATTTACCAAATGAAATGTAACCAGACTGATTTGCTCACTTGAGCTTTTCTTTTGTGATGTTCTCAACGCTGCTGCCGTCACAGATGTGCAACATCCCTCACTGACTGAACAAAGGAACAAAATTAATGAGAATTTAGTTAAATACCTCGACTTCATTCTTGTCAAACTTGTACAAGAAGGACTCTCCGGTGCCATAAAATCCCTCACTAATTTTCAGCGGGCAGGAGCAAAGGGCACCAAAAATCTGTTAATGGAGCAAAACGTTGTTAAATAGTGTCGAAAGCAAAGCAAATAACCACATCAATGCCTATATGACGTACTGAGTACATGTGTATGTCATGTTTGGTTTTTAATGTGGCTATATGACGAACTGACTACTAGTTATCTGTCTCCAAGCCTTTATCTTTCTTACTACTTACTACGATCAGATTATGCACTCTACGAGTAGCATTGTGGCAATTACGAATAAGAAGATTTAACACAAAAAGGTGAAAAGGTTTAAAGCAGAGCTATCTGGAAGGATAACGCAGAATTCGCACGCTAGGGCATGCGCTTCGCACGGAGGCAGACGACGATTTCGACGTCCACACCTACGGTGCAGCGATGTGTGCAAATGATTCATGAAGGCCTGAGACATGGATGCTAACGATTAGGAGATGGATGCCGACAATCGTGAGCAATTGAGCAGTGGAAGTGAGTTGTCAAGTCATCGCTCTGCCACGGGTTGCCCGGGTAGGAATCAATACGTCACCTTACTGCTGAGACAAGAGAAAGAAGGAAAGCGTCCAGGGCCGGGTTGACCAGGGTTCCGTCAATTTCTAATAAAGTCTTATAGCCAGGCGACAAGGTTTCCTGTAAATCCTTTTTGCTCTACATTGGTGCTTTTAAACAGCCACTTAAAATTAGCTGGAAGAAGTCCGAACCTGTGTAAAAATTCCAATACCGGTTAGCGTTAACCGGCTTTCGAACAGGAGTACAGCAAAACTGGAACCAGCCAGCATCTCTTCAGAGAGCGCTTCAACCCGCCACTGTCATTATGACTGAAGGTAGCCTACTATCTAACTAAAGTTATCAAGCTAAAGTCGTAGCATTTTAGTGTACTTACGTGGTGCGCGCCATCCATTACCACGAGTAGCACTGGCGTATCAAAATACTCCATTTTCCTGTAAAGTGTTTTGAGTGAGAAGCCATGTTGAAATGTACTGTACACCAACACCCAACAGTGTCCAACGGTCCTTGAGGGGAGGCTTCTGTTTAACTAAACAAACGCAGATTTGAACTTATAAACAATTCCGTTTAAGAAAGAGACAGTTTAACACTCCTATAGTGGACAAATAACAGATTCTGCCGATTTTGTATTGAAATGTGAATTTAAGAAGTTGAGTATAGTACAAAGGTAGCCCAAACTTCAGTAACTGTTATGAATGAAAATTACATGCTATTTGCGAGCGCCAGTAAACGTCGAAATTAGAGACGGGTACGCAATAGCACAATTTCGATATATTAAAATTCAACTTAAAACAATAGACATCACTACGAAGCTTACGGGAATAATATGAGACATGGGTTTATTTCCCTAAGCCTCGAAATGACGCCTGTTTTTTTAAGACTGAATTCTAATATATCGAAATTGGGCTATTGATAATTACCAATTTACCTAATCAGCTCGTTAGGCTGGCACGCCCTGCGAGATATGTAGGTTATGTAATCGTCAGGCTGGCACGGTTTCCCGCACATGCACCTGTTCAACATCGTTGCACGTGCGGCGAAAATTACGGGATTCTGCGTCGGTATGTAGGTTATGCAATCGTTAGGCTGGCACGTGCAACCAAGTTTTAACACATGCACGCGAAAGAGACACCAATTTCCACAACAAACACCTGTCATTATTCAATAGGGCGGCTAAACAAAAAAGACAAGTCTAAATACAACGTTGAACGATTTTAAATCGTTTGGTCAGCATCGCAGAACAAAGTTTTATTTAACAGTGTTGGATGGTGTTGCAGCAACAAAGTCAAATTAAAACAAAAGGTATTCCATTATCCCTTCGAACACGCAAAGTCGAGCCTGTTTTTTCCCGACTAACTCGAAACAGGGTTTCAGTGTTGCTCAAAATGTTAAATTTTCCTTCTTTCGTTGGGGATTTTTCGATGGTTTGCGTTGTTTCTCCAAACGAAACCAAAATATTCGAGTCTGGACGTGACGCGTATCAGATTTCGTTAAACGTGAGTTTCATATGATCTTCAAAACAAATTGCGTTTGTCCTTACCATTTTCTTGCCTCTTGCAAGAATATCCTCCACTTCAAACATTTTTTAACCATCACTTAGCATTCTGAGTGCAACAGGCCTTATGCCAGCTACTTCCCCACGCCAGCATTTACTACAGTTTCCATAAACTCAATACCGGGGAAGGGGCGGGGGGGGGGGGGGGCTCCACCTCGAGGTTCAAACCCTGACCTTTAATATATTTATTTTGATCGAAACGGAACTCCTTTCGCATACCTAGAACAAAAATTGAACCTTCTTCATACCTGAGAAAAAGCTTAACACTATCTCATAGTGGGTTTTCAGTCGCTCGATTGCTCCAAGATTTCGTATATTCTGCGTTGTAATTTCTACCAAAATTTTGCAACCCGTTTTAAAACTCAGTTTTAGTTGCTGGCCCTTTTATTATAAGGTGTATCCTGGCGACATTTTAAAATACTAAAGCAACAAATATTCCTACTCTATTGTACACTGGAACTGCAAAAAAGCCGACTATAGTGAGTAATCCCCCCCCCGCGCGCGTCCTACATAAGCTGTGAAATCCCTATACAAAACCTTTTAAGACGCTGTTAAGTAATCAGGATTAACATAAACATACCAGTAGCTTGGGATACTTACCGCTCTGAGACGCTCTTCACTGAGGATTTCTGACTTGGAATCCATGTCTGGTAAGTTATCGTCAATAAAATCAGGCGAAAGGGTGCTGAGAGAAAACGAACCAAGATATGACATCTCAATATAAACAGACGTAGGAGTACTGAGAGAAAACGAACCAAGACATGACATCTGGGGCGAGTTTAACACAATTGCTGACAACATGCTTGAATCCCCCTTATCATTCCCCTCAGCGAAGGACCGCTTTTCTTTAGAAAACAATTTCATTAAAAATTCCATTTCAGTTAATTCTTGTCGCACACTCGATCAGAAACTCTTGGATAGTAAAGCCAGTGACACAGTCGGAGGCAAACTGAAATCATCTGGACACTGGCTGCGGGTTTAACGAGGTAAACGCGCGGATAACTCACGAGGCTTGCCCGTGCGTCCACATGTGCTTCTAAGCGCGCAATTAAAAAAACTATAGCATTTTAAGAAGGCCACCAGCAGCTCGGAAATTCAGGGAATCAGATTTCGTTCCTTGAACTTTATGCGCGATTGTAAAGTCTGTGGTTAGCGCGTTGGACTTCAGATCAGAATATCGGTGGTTTAACCCTTTCACTCCCAGAGTCAGTTATGGAGACATTAAGGTGATTCTGACATCTGACTCTGTGGATGAAATCCTTTAGTATTACCATTCAAATGAAACCTCTTCAGCAGTACTTTCACATGACACTATTTACATTTCAGTATTTTACAAATAAAATTTGGGATTCGTCTTGAATTTTGATTTTAGGCACTCTTGGGAGTGAAAGGGTTAAGGCCTATGTCCTGCTATCGTGATGTTTCCCTAGACAGGAAACCGACTCTACATTGTTGCTCTCCACCCAGGAAAAGAAATTTGTACGATTATCTTCTTGGAAGCCACCGAAACAATTCGAGGAAACAGAAAACGACGTTTTAAGAATTTGTTTAACATTTTTTTGGGTGGGTTCCCCCTGATCTACCACTTTAAATAATTATAAGTAATTCTGATTGTAAACTGAATCGATCACTGGAGAACCGCAAAATATCGTTCATGCAGCATCAGGTACACCTGGTAATTTTCGGCACTCACCGTGATTCGAGTACAACACCGCCTCGTGTCGCTGGCTTAAATAGCCACGTTTTCTCAGTGATCCCAAAAGTGGTCGCTCGCGGAATATTCAACTATCAAGAATTAATTGAATCTTCCACTCCAAGAGCCGATCACAAACACTAATACGGTCAGAAATACGGTGTAAGTATAGCTATTGATCGAACATCAGTGTTTGAATTTTACTGTCCTTTTATGGCTGAACCAGGAAGTGACCTTTTGTTTATCATGTCGGATTCTTGATTTGACCGGCTTTTACACAGAAGCTTGCAAGGTTCATCGTTTCAACTGTAAGGTGTTTACCATTTTGTAGTTAAAATCCAAAAAATTCGAAAAAATTCGGAAATTCAGGACAACCCCCGAGGTACAGGGAAAATTTGGATTTTCAACTAAGTTGATAGCGTAAATTGGTCACCTTAAAGCAATCCAAAAGCTGACGTTTCGAGCGTTAGCCCTTCATCAGTGCAAATTACGGAATTGTGGGTTGTATGTGGTTAACATGTTGAACGGTGGAGGTATCTTGTAAACGCAATTATTAAATCCAAAGTTTCTGTCTAACTTCCCTACCGACGCCTTTACCTCCAATGGTAGTCCTTCTTTCCTCGTTGTAACCGAATCTTGGAAAAGTCCGTACCATTTGTCATTTCTCCTGAATGCAGAGTCCTGACAAATGGTAAACGCTATCTCCTTCGGTAGAGATGCCATTAGGAATAAAACAACACAATGCAATGGTGACCGCAGCCGTTTTTCTACTGCGAATGACAAACACCCCTGGCGAGAGCGTGGGCCGATCCTGGGCACGATAATTCACTACGTATCTTAAAAACAAAGACGTTTCTAAGCATGAAACTTATTCAAATAACAGCTTTGTAGAATAAGGGGTTCACGTTTTACAAATGGCTTTTCGTGCTCGAAAAGGTTTCGGGGCTTTCGAGAAACGGGCCCCTATTGCCGGTGACTTATCATGTTGTCAATTTAACTGCCTTCTCATATTCTCAGTCTTCGTCTGCTGCTAGCAAACCACATTCTAAGGTTGTGTTGATTTATGTGATTGTAATGTCACCAACCTTGCTGTCAATTTTGCAGCTTTTCCAGGTTTTGCCATAAATCCATAAAAACCTTTCTTGCCTTTGGGAACATCACCCTCACTAAGTGCTCTTGACAGCTGTAACAAGGTAATCAGGTCAAAAATTAAATCACCATCTTGTTATCATTTGAGCACAAAGTCACGACAGCGTGCGACACGTATAGCGAGAGGCCTTACAAAAGTGACGAACGGCCAACATTGCTGTTAGATCTTATGTTATACGCAGTTCAAATTTCTCAGGCCCCATTTCGCGACAACAGACCCTCTAAAATGTCCAAAGGGGATCTACAACACACTCATAAGGCAGTTTCTACAGTAAACCCTAGCTCTAGCCACATATAATAACGCAAACAACACACAACTTTTAATTCTGTTCAAACTAATGAAGGGCAAGGCCAAATCTACCGACAAGGGCGTTGGCTGTTTGCACTGTAACGAAAGCAAAGCCACCAAACTTTAAGACCTTTCCTGCACTTGAACTGAGAAAAGTTTGGTTTGACACTTGTACATTGTTCATAAAATGGGATGTTACAGTGGCAACAATATTTTGACCGGCAGTTTTTACAGAATTTTTAATTTTCCTGTTTTAAACGCAAAATTGCAACTTTCCTCGGGAAAAGTAAACACAGTTTTCTTTTATTGGTTTGGATTACTTTTTGGTGGATTTTTTAAGGTTTTGAAAAAAAAAAAAAGAAATTCAAGATGGCCACCGTTTGGAAATTACATGCATAAAGTTATTCCCTTGCCATAAACAACTCATGTTGTAGACCTCAAAAGAAACACCTTTAGACGTACTACATTATCGGAGATAAGAAAAGGTATGGAATTATCCCTACCCTACCCCTCCCTGTCTCAGCAGAACAAAAAAGAAAAAAAGCCCAGTCTGAATGGGTTCACAGTAAAAGAACAACAAGTTCAAACAGTTTTCCTACCTTAGCATGTGAACACGCAGGAGGACTGTTGGAATAGAATGACTCCACCAAATGTATACCCTGTACATATGAATAACAAAAGAGTTATCAAAACAAAACCTTGAATGTATGGTGAAGGACCTCGTTCAAGAGTTTGTCTGTCTGTTAGTTTGTTTGTTTTTCCTTACACCTTGGGATCCACACAGTCCAGTGTCTATGCTGGATGAAAAACAACAGGTGCATAAATACATTTTGTATGGGTTTAGCTGCAGTCTAAGGTAAAATATTCCCAAACACCAGTGAGAAAATGAACTACATGCATTATCTTTACACTTCAGGCTTCAGAATTTCACATTAGTATTCCTGCATATGCTTACTTCAGTCTGAGATTAATCAGGGGTCGAGACTAACGGTAGCAACTACATCGTGTAGTCACAGACCAGTATAAATTCCGTTTTGGATAGTACGTTTTGCGCTTTCACTAGCCATTTTGGCTAGTGAAAATTTCAAAGCACTAAAGCACCGGATGGAAACCAAACTAAATTGCTTCTGATGATCGGATCCCAAAAGCAAATTGAGTGAGCAGAAACTAAAACTTATTCCGTAGAAGGATATCATAGTGTACGTATGATACTCGTTTTGTCCTGTCAACGTTTTTCCCTACTAATTCTTGTCTCAGATGGCAACGTTTGCTCGGTCATTTCTACGTTTGGACGAAATTAGCCGTCTTCAGAACGTTTCACCATACGTTTCCTTGAAAGGTCCACCAGTGCGTTCATATGATATTTGTCTACACGTTAGTAGGTTCACACAATTCTTTAGTCTTCTGTTATCGACTTTTTTCCATTAATTGCTACGTTCGTACAATAGTTTCTCTTCCTAGAGGTTCTCTCTACGTAACGTCTTCACAACGTTTCTCCGTACGTAAGTAGGTTCGTCGATTTATTAGTCTAGCCTTCTCAACGTTTCTTTGTATGTTAGCACGTTCGCACGACATTGTTCTGCTCTTCCTAAGGTTTTCAGTGTGTTAGTACATTTGTACGAAAAGTCGACACTACTTAGCGTTTCTCTGTACCTTAATATGTTCATACGGTATTAGTCTTGTCTTCTCAACGTTTATCCTTACGTTAGTGCAATTTTAGTTGTCTCATTTACGTTTCTCCATAATTTATTGTCCCACTGTAACAGTTCAGTTTGTCCGTTGGGCATTCTTCCGTACGACACACACGTTCTTACCGAATTAGTTTTGTCTAATAACCTTTCTCCGTAAGTTAGAAGTTGCGTATTTTGTTGGTCTCTGTATCTTGGTTCGTTGGCAGCGTTTCTCCCTACTGTAGTGCATTTGCAACCAATGTGTTGATATGACTTCTCATCGTTTCTCCGTACCTTAGTAAGATCGAACCTTATTAGTTTGTTTCTCCGCACTTAAATACGCTTATAATTTAGTCTTTTCTTGCAGACGTTTTTCCGTACGCGAGTTGAGTGCTGTATCAGTCTTGTCTTTTTGACGTGTCTCCGTACCTTTCTTACAACGCTCGCACAATGTTAGTCTTGTCTTCCTAATATTTCTCCGTACGATGACATGCTCATAGAAGGTGAAAGCGGTACTACTGACGATAAAAAAAATCACTTTTATTTTTTCCTCGGATTTCGAAACTACGTTTACTAAACACTCCCCAAGTTGGTAAAATCGAACAACGTTTCGGTGTCGTCATGACGCCATTTTCAAGTTCAAAATTGATTCGGATTAACTGTCAGGAATAAATAAATAAATTAATTAATTAATAAATAAATAAATTAGAAATTTTACGTCTGGTGATCACTTCCTTCATTCTCATGACCTGCATGTAGTAGTAAGGAGAAATCAGTTTCTGATCACCTCTTCATCAGCTGTCTTTGAGCCTATAGCTGTCATATCATCATCACCACTATCATCTTCATCCATGGCATTGTGGATATTGGGGCACCACTTCTGAAAGAATCTGTACACTTGTTCTGTCCTGTTGTCACAAACCAGAAATAACTTGCATTAGGTTTATTTATAAACACAGTCATTTATAATGCTCCTATCAGTGTTAAGCTGGGGGGGGGGCAATGGTGGCTAGGAAGACCTGGGATCCCCATCACAGTTTGTTCATTGGCATTTGACTGTCCAATTTACAAACAATAAGGGCTTACAAGTTCCGGAGGTTTGACCAGATAAGAAAATTATTTCACCCAGTGTTTGACCTGATATGAAAATTTTTTCTGTCACAGTGAGGAGCACCTAAACACTAAGATATCTAAACTTGAATCAGATGCCTCACATCTGGGGGGGAGAACGATGCAGGAAGAATAAAGGAAGATTGTATTTTGCACCAGCAGAAGTACAACAATGAAAATGGCAGGCAACAAGAGTAATCAATTAAGATATGAGAGGATGGACGTTCACATTCAACTGAAGGCCTTTCTTCTTGCCTCGCTGTTCAAACACACACCTTGATGGAGGTATAGCAAACCAGTACTCTCTTCTTTTCTGATCTCTATCATGCAGATCCTCCCCGTGTTCGAGTGCACGTTCACCCATGCTGTGATGCCGACACCAGTGTTTTTTACTGATTCTCAAGCACAGATACAGTGGCTGGTGGTGCAATGGCGTCACAGGCTTCGGTATTACGGGCACAACATCTTCCTCACCCTCTGAGAAAGACGAGACAAAACTAACATCACACACAGTGATACACGTATTTGAAAGACAACAGGTTACATTTACATATACATCTGGATGTACAGTGTTGTAGTTAATGTATCAGACTTTAAAACTTTCAATCAGACAATTGAGGGGTTGGTTTTTCAATCCTAGGTTGTATTTTAAATTGTGGTGTATTGTCTTCTCAGACAAGTTTTAATTACGATGTACTGTAAGAAAATTATTTTAGAAATAACCGCCAAAACAAGTTTGGGCAGAAAAACCTGGAAGTAATCATTGAAATGGCTTTGTTCACTCCATGTTCCCCAGGGCAATTAAAACTGAGTAAGAACGATATCAGAAAAGTTGAAGTCAAACATGCAACTGTAGTGTATTTTAGCTGTCTGTGAATACAGTTTCCTCATAAATAACCAAGACAATTACTTACTCACCAAAATCTTGTTTGAATGGTGATGTATTCAGTTTGAAGTAACCTCAAGAAAATATTTATTCTTCACAATTATTACTCTTGATTTTTCAGACTAGTTTTGGTGGTCCTATTGAGCCTGGATACTCATTTACTGTGAATGTAATATCTAAACAGGGTCTTGTGTAAGATAAACTTTTAAATAAATCGAAGAAGAGACTGCTTTTAAGTCAACATTTAAGTTTTGTATTAAAGTACAAGACAGTATGACTTACCACTTTTTCCATAACTCCCTTGCCCAAGCCAGTACTTCACATTATTGCTAAGAGCAGCAAACACTGATTGCTCTTTAGCAGGAGATGACTGGCTTTCATCATGTGCAACTCTTGCACTGTCATTTGATGCCTCGGACGTAGCTGAGTCATTTACATGCAAGTGTTCATGTCTATTACCAGAGCGTATAGCAAAATCCAAGACTTCTCCTTTAGTGTCTTCCATGTGACTCAAAGGACATCCAATACCAGAATCTTCTGACGTTGGTGAGACAGAGTGAATATCTCTGTTTGCAACACTGTCTTGCAAAATTACTGGAGTCCCTTCAGAGTCCTTGTAGGATTTTCCTACCTGTTGTTGCACCTGGCTATTTGCTAAGTTTGCCACCTGATCTACAATACTATCCAATACTTCATGTACAATAATTTTTATGTCTTCAGAATCCATCGCAGTAGCAGTGTTTGAAGAATTACAAGTGCATCTGTTCGTTACGTCTTCTGACTGAGTTTCACTTTTCAAGTAAGTCTCTGAGTAAGTTATTTTGTTCTCCTCTGAGGAGGGCGATAACTCTGATATCTCCTTGAGATTTGTACAAACTTTTCCACAACTTTTACAAATCATGGGTGGAGAGGACATTTCTGCATCACTGCTATTTTGACGACTAAGTGTCTTTGCTGTGGCTGCATCCAAGTAGAACCTGAAAAGATTTAAAAAAGAACAATGTCCTTTTTAATTTTCACCCTAACACCTACATTGTAAAAGCTCCACTGTTTGGCTTGCCTAGTGATATATAATAATTACCACATTATTATCAATTAGATTATGCATCAGTCATTTCCAGCAGTGCCCATTCCCCCCCCCCCCCCCCGGGCATTAGGAGTTTTTGAAAACAACCCGGTAAATGCCCCACAGCTGTGGATCTACCATCTTATTTTGTCCTCCTTAGACAAAGTTAATCACAAATTTATCATCCTTGCCCAGTGAATGTATCACTGAAAGGACATGACAGTGCTGTGATGTGTAAATCACAAGACCGTCAAATACCCCGGGGTAAACAAAGGGCCTGCCCCTGGGATGGACAATGAGGAAAAAATTAATGCCCCACTAATGCCCAGGGGGGATGGGTACTGCAGGAATTGACTGATGCATTACACTATACAAAGCTAAACCAATTGACAAAATCTTGCCTAGACCAATTAAGCCACTCAGCCAAGTTTGATAGTTTTCAGCCAAAAAACAGCAGTACAAGGCTTACTGGTAACTAAAAACCTCTGATAATTTTGTGGCCTGTCTTATCCAAAAAATGGCCACTTTTAATTGGTCTCTGACCTAAAAGTTAGGATTGTACAGTGTATGGTTGTAAGCAACATACCTGCCAGGTTTAAGCGGATCATGAATTGCCATAGCAGCAATGTCTGTATACATTGCGGCACTAGTAACTGACGTCATCAGTGTGGCTATGCTGTAAGTATCCTGCCCCCTATCCATCACCAGAGGGTCCGACACATACGGTTTAAACATGACAGAGTGTGGAGTGATCAGAAGAACACCATTTGCAATACCCTGTTAAAGATGTGAAAGATAATTATTATCACCATCATCATCAGCAGCAGCAGCAACAGCAGCAGGATCATCATCATCATCATCATCATCACTATCATCATCATACTTATCATCATCATCATCATCATCATCATCATCATCATCATCATCATCATCAACATCATCACTTCGTTGTCACCACCACTGTTACTGTCACAAAAACTGGATCTGATTTGCAATTGAAAGGTTTTATAATGTACCTTCAAATACTTTGGCTGGTGTGTACATGTAATTTCTTTTTCCAGATTTATAATGCATTTCAATTGACTTTATATTGTCCTTAACATTCAGCAGTCATAATTAATTTTTTGGACAAATGTGTTTTGGGAAAGGTGGGTAACTGTGTAGAGTTTAATTCTTCAACATTACATTTATATTGATAAACAGCTCAAGTTGAGTTTCACTGAGTTTCATCTACACATAATTATACATACAATAAAGGGCTTGCTGGAAAAAAAGGCATGTCTGCTGATTTGTGCTTGAACCCAAATTGTCACAATTTAACTCTCCTGTACTGACTCTACCACACAGGATAGTTATCACATAAGTAACATAGTTCCTTATTAATGTTTTGACCTGAAGGCTTAAAGTATTTTTAATTAAAAACTCTGATCTGACAACAACGAAACTGGTTGCAAATTTCAGGGAATAAAAAAATGGCAAAAACCCTGGAAGTCCAAAGAAGGAACAAAATGATATTTCACCTGTCCATCAGTAATGTATTTGGCATATATTTTGAGGTAATGTTCAGTGACTTCCTCTTCTTCTTCTTCCCATGAAACATCTTTGGTTAGTTTGACAGTTTCATGATCTCCATCTGCATGTGTGTCACCAAAGTGATTCTCCTGATCAAAATCAAACATTTCCAACAAAAAATATTAAGAGAAAACCTTCAAAGCAAATCTGACCAACAATAAATATGGTTTCAATTGTATTATGTGACATAATAAACAAGTGCAAAAGCCAATATGAGAGAATTATCAGCACCACAAACTTGAAAGTACAGACCATGCAAAATAATAATACTATATTTCCCAACACATTTCCAAGCATTTTTCAGCCAGCCAACAAATGTTTAGCAATTTTTCCCGGTTTTTAATATGTTTTTTGTGAGCCTAACGATAGAAGTTATAAAATGTTCCAGTTTCTGCAGCTATTTTTCTTAATTTATTGGAAACCTGCTTTGAAAAAATGGGAATTTCCTGTGGCATATCCACCAATGTGCTCTCTATGTACCGGTAATCCCCTAATTCTACATGGAACTGGAATGTTGGTTTTGGGGAGAGAGGAAAACCGTAGTACCAGAGAAGAACCCTTGGAGAACAAACTACAAACTCCACCCACAAGACACCAAGGCTACATGTAAGAGTCAATCCTGCTCCCCACGTTTACATTTTGCAGTAGGCTTCCTTGCTTTCACCTCGCATTCATGCTCAGGAACTTCTGAACCCAGACCTAAAATTGGTCTGTTCATTGCAGAGTACATTTCTGCTTTTGCAAATACAATGTACATTTACATAAAAAGTATCCTGCACACCTTGATGGTCAAGGGCTGTGGTGGTTTTGTTACAGGCTGTGAGGATGGTTCTTTGACAGAGGCACTTGTTACTGCTTGATTCTCAGGCACAAAAAGTGTCTGAAAACATAAACAGTTACATGATATAAAAATTATCAGAGCAAAAAATTTTGTTACTGTCAATTTGACAATATCAATTAAGAAACAGCAGCCTTCACTTCACAAAATTCAAATTAATGCTCCATGAGAGTAATCAATGCAATGCTAATGTTCTAAGATTTCAATCAATCAGTCAATCAATCAGTCTCACAGGAGATTAGTTGGTAATTACCAACAATATTACTATTGTCATTAAAGATGTGTTTATTGTTCATCGTGGTGTAAGATAGGCAAGATGAATGTTTATTCGTTTGTCTCCCGGTGGCATCGCTTTGAGTTGTTGATCGCGACGTTTCGACTGCAATACTGCTAGTCTTCATCAGGCAATGAGGTCAATTGTTTAGGTGTCGCTATTTGTAGCATGTTGGTTCGCTGCCATTGGTGCATAGCTTAAAACTTAGCTTAAATTGAAGTGAACATCTTTCAGAAACTGTCTACAACAAAATCAAACCTAGCCACAAACAGCCACCTAGGATATAATTATGGTCTACTGACGATACACCAGCCCAAGATACCATTAAGACCTATAGTATCGTGTGTAAACACCTTCGCTTATTTGTCAGCTCACTTAGCTGACATCCTGTCCCCGTTGACAGGTGAATCAGACTACACAGTTACCAACTCTACTCATTTTGTGTCTACCATCAGCCATGAATGAATACAAGAAAATGAAGTCATGGTATCTTTTGACGTAGCCGAGAATCGTTGTTTACAAACGTGCCAATCGAAGGTGCCGTAAAGGCCGCATTATGCAAACTAGAGAACGATCCCGGTCTTGCTGACTGCACAAACCTTACACCTACACAAATTGCTGACTTTTTAAACTTTGTCTTAAGGTATCAGCCACAGAAAAAAGTGTCATTTTTTCACAAATGAGGTTTTTACATGCTCAGATAAATTTCTTTGAGAGCTTTCTTTTAAACAAAAAATTAGAAGATAATAAAGGCTCAGTGGAGAGTTATTAGGAGTAAAAGATTTTTCCTTGTTAATTATGGTAATTGATCAATGACAAGTTCTATCACACCTGATTAACTTGATCACGTGAAATCGATAGAGCGTGCTGGTTGCACTCACATTTTAAGCGATTCTTAGAAGTGGTTTATGGAACTTTTTTTACGAAGTAAGGAGAGATTTCTTTCACCTAAATATATCATTAAGAAAATCGTTGTGTCTGTTTTCGTCTTCCAAACCAAGAATGAAGGAAAAGAAAGCCCTTGACAGAGAATGGGCAGTGAATTGGCGGAGAGCGATCAAGGTTCATTTTATATCGACAGGAGAAGTGGTTGCGTCGATTATTTCCCCGGATTTTGCCGCGATTTTCGGCATCTTTATCAACCTGGTCAGCATTTCAGAAAATATTCATAACACATTTTAATTGTTACATGAAACACGGATTGAAATACGGAAAACATTTCATTAGTAAGACGAAAATGACGAAATGTTTTCTCACGTCCAAGAGCAGTGAGTTGAAAGCTAATAAATTTTTTTCTGCTTCTTGCCGCGTAAGATTACTCCTGTTACATGTTACCTGTCAAAGTTTTACTGTTTGAGAAAGGTGATCCTTATCTGGTATTGACCAAAATAGAACTCACGGGACATTTAGGTGCCACAATCTCACTACTGGCAAGACACCGCAGAAAATACATTTTCCTTTTTTCTCGAAAGTCAAATTTTGGCAAGTTGTATGTATGTTTTTCACTACAAGTCGACAGCCACTCGACCAATTTGGCTGAAACTTGGCCAGATTGTTGCCAGATAGCTTTTCCACAAAACCGTGTCTGCCAATTTTAATCCCTCTTTTTGATTTAGAGCTAGACCTTTTTTCCGCGGAGCAGCCATGGGGAGCCCTGTCTCCACGGTTATTGCTAACCTTTACATGGAAGAGTTTGAGGAACGGGCGATAGCAACAGTGACCTATAAACCTAAGACCTGGAAGCAATATGTAGATGACACTTTTACAATCTTAGAGAAAGACTAGTATGTAGACGGCTTTTTACAACATCTGAACAGCCAACAGCCTACCATTCGTTTTACCATGGAAATCGAGAAAGATAACACTATCCCCTTTCTCGACATGTCAGTTTCAAGGGATTCAAATGGTCTTCTCACCATCTGTGTTTACAGAAAGCCCACCCACACTGACCAATACCTAGCCTATGATTCACACCATCCTCAGTCAGTGAAACGCGGTATTGTCAAGTGTCTATACGACCGAGCCAAACACCTCACATCAAAACCATCAACTATCTCTGAAGAAAAGAAACATTTATCATCAGTACTTGTTTCGAACGGATATCGTTCTTCATTTGCATGAAAGCTCACAAAGACTACAAGACCAACAGCCAACAAAGAACCTACGCAGGAATTTAAATCTACTGTAGTTCTACCCTACATAAAAGGTGTATCAGAGGTTCTTTGCCGCTGCCTACAACAACAAGGTGTACGCACCGTCTTCAAATCAGACACAACTCTTAGGTCTCACTTAGTGCAACTGAAAGACGCCCTTGAACCAAGTAAACAAGACGGTGTTATCTATAAGATTCCATGTAAGTGCGGCAAAGTATACATCGGGGAAACGGAAAGCGACGCAAGACAGGAAAAAAGAACACGGCAGAGATATACGGCTTGCTTGTATGCAAACCTCTGCAGTTTCGGAGCACACAAACGAAACAGGGCATCTTCCTACTTGGAAAGAAGTTAAGTTTATTGATCGTGACCCTCACTGGTACACACGTAGGGTCAAAGAGGCTATCCATATAAGATTTCATCCTAATAACAACAATAGAGATAGTGGAATCAAAATTCCTGAAGCTTGGATACCTACGATAAAAAAGCACAACAGCCAAACAACCACAAAGCGGACCTGTGAGGGTACAACATCTAATAGTCGGAATAATAATGAGGATCGAAATGCACCAACAGTAGTGAACCAGCATGCTACAAATAGCGACACCTAAACAATCAAGATCATCGCCTGATGAAGACTAGCAGTATTGTAGTCGAAACGTTGTGATCAACAACTCAAAGCGATTCCATCGTGAGACAAATGAATAAGCATTCATCTTGCCTAATATTACTATTTTTTCCACCGCACAAGAAAAGTCTCTTGACCTGATAACAGTGACTTGGTGTTTAATCTTGAAAGAGAATGGGCTGCTTGATTCATGTAAAGTGGTTCTAACTTTTGAGTCACTGAACAAAATCCTTTAGTGTACTAAGAATTTAAATGAAAGTTCTTTTAAAGCAGCAAGTAATTTCCTGTGGTGCTGTTCATGATGCTGCACACGGAGGTTCTAACTTGAGTCTGTGGACAAAATCCTTCAGACTGTGACAAATCAAATGAAAGCTCCCAAATAGTAATTTCCTTTGATACATGTACTGTCATTTTACAGCCAATTTCCTCTGAAGGAAAATTCACAAAATTAATGAAATTATGATGTCAGTTTTGTTATAAAAAGGATAAAATATAGTCTAACTTGACCACACTAATCAGCAAAATCCCTCTTTTAAACACACCAATATCAGAAATGCCAAAGAAAAATTAATCAAGATACCATAATCATGAAGAACTTTAGCCAGCATGAATGGAATCACATACACATACCCTAATACAAGCCTTCAGATAAATTCTTGGCCACATACACTCCACAATCATGGCTAACAGACAAGTTGATTGACCACAACATGTGATCAGATTAACTTGAATGTTGTTTTTCAATAGATATCCAATAGTTCATATAAGCTATCATACTGTTAATTATTCATTTAGCCACCTTGAAACACCTGAAAGAAGCTTTAAAAATATCTCAGTGGGCCAAAATAAAAATCACTATCACAGTTTCATTACTCCTCTACTTCTTTCTGGATCTTTATTTGAAAACAAAATAAAAAAATTGAACCAAAAAACCTCATACAATGAGGAAGTAGTTAACATGTAACTCATGAGTCTGATCCTCAGACTATCTTCCTGTGGTACCATTTGTCAAGCTGTACAAGGTGGTTCTAACTTTTGTGACTGTGGATGAAATCCTAAAGTATAAACATTTGTTATGAATGCTACCAAGAAGTACAATTTACTATCGTTTTGTGCACTTTACTTTTTTTTTCAATTTCCAGAGTAAACATTAATTTTGCCAATAAGTACTTTAACACTCTTTTTGAAATTTTTTTTTGGAAATGCTAGGTTAAGTGATCTGGCCTGTACGGCCTGCACTCTTTCAAATACTATGCGGTGAAATTATGGAACTCACTACCAGATAATATCAGAAGAGAATGTTCTTTAACTAGTTTTAAACATCTTTTGGAAACAGTTTCTTTTCACTGAACAATGCAAAATTTTAGGTAATTAATTTAGATATTTGTAAAGTAAGTGCTTCTTTCTCTCTCTCTCTCTCTCTCTTTGTTTTCACGTTTTTGTTGCACGGAGATATTAGGGACTACGGACTACGGACTACGGTGACTACGGACTACGGACGGGAGGCACTTTAGGACTGGGACGAGACATATGTGTTCTGTTTTCCCCACCATCACAAGCTCACGACGGTGCGTAGTGGAAGGATTTCACATGGTACAGTGTGGTGTAGTACGAAGAACTGAAGATGGTATGGAAAAGTAGTCTAAAGTTAGAAAATTGAGGTGTTCTTGTACTGTAATGCTTGAACTACAAACCAATATGCATTTGGAACAATTTCAAGTGCTTATGAACTCAGAACAGCGAAATATGTACGGCTTACTTTGTTTACTGATTTTGACCGCTGCGTTGTTTTCCAGAATGAAATTAAATTTGATGTTTTGAATATAGCTTGTAATATCAACTCTTCTCTTTGCTCTTTCTAGACACAAATGGCTTCCCTTCAAGTTGAGAAGTAATTAATTTAGTAAAATATGTCAAATTTGCTTCTGAAGTAGTTTTGCGAGCAAAGTAATTTGAAAAGTGAGCCCTGAAAATTTGATTAAGCTTCCACACAAGCCTCACGTGCAATTACATTTTGAATTGCAGTGCGACGATTACAAGTCAAAACCAGAGCATCTCGAATCTATTAAAAGAGATTTTGTATCTGTTTAGTGTACAGTTGACCTTTGCACTTCGTTCGTAGTCTGTTGTCTGTAGTCTGCGGTCTTAACTTCGCATTTTCGTGCCACTCGTTGTGTACTCGGCCCAGTGTTTCAGCCAAAGAAAAACGCGCGTCCAACCGTAGTCCGTAGTCCGTAGTCACCGTATCTTAAAGTCCCTATTAACCTTTCTGCCTACTCAAAATTCCTGTGTAAATAAAGTTCATGTTATGTTATGTTGTTAAGTTCCGCACCTGTCCTGGAAAAAGCATACGAGAGGAGAGCTTGTTGATTCTAGTCAACTCAGATGGTGTTGTGTTAAACCTGAGTGCAATCTTCGCTAAACTGTCACTTGCATCAACCTATAACCAAGCACCTTGATTATTATACCAAGACAAGCAAGAATCTGGTTTAGTCCACACCCTCTCCCCAGCATTTTGCTAATACAGGGTATCCAATTTTATACACCAGGGGCCTGTTTCTCCAAACTCCAGATAACTTTCCGGGCCCGAAAACTATTTTAGGTGCACAATATTCTCCAATAGCTATACAATTTTTATTGATTTTGAAAGCTTCACTTTAATCTTTATAATTTCGTGAAGCATATTGCTAAGTTTGCGCCAATAATTACCATTAGCTGATAAATAAATGAGCTCGAAAAAATACTTACCAGGCCCGGAAAGTTATTGGGAGTTTCAAGAAATGGGCCCCAGGCCCCAGTTGTTCAAAGAGTGGATAACTCTACACTATCCAGTGGATAGATTGCTTTGTTTTATTAATATTTAGCTGCTGGATAGTGATTTATCTGGTGGATGGTGTTATCCACCAATTGAACAGCCAGGCACAGAGTGAAGAAAGACAATGTATATTATAAAACATGCTGTCTTGTTTGTGGACAGGACACAACAGCGTGTGCAATGTAAGCAAACACAGTCATGTCAAACTTCTCTTAGGGGGAGAGGTCTCCCAAGGAAGCCTTGAAGCCTTGAAGCCTTGAAGTGCAATATGCCCTTATTACAATCAAATTGCCTTGAAATCACAGTGAAAAGCACCAATAGTTTCTAAAGGTTATTTCAAATTGCATTAAAGATCATCAAAAACACCCGTTTAAATGGCCATGATTTACTGGGAAATGTTTTAGCATTTTGGAAAAGTAGAAGCATGCAAGTGGCGACTGTTTGCAAGAGATGGATAATTACCATCGTTTTCATCTAAGCGTGGACACGTGACGGAAAAACATGTTCTAACTCAGGTGCAAACAAGACATGTTTGACCGCCAAACATCACATGTTTGGCTGGCAAACTTTGAACTTTGAAGGCTGTTAGAGCAGGTTTCACTAAAATGGCAGGTGTCCAGAAAACGAAGAAGACCTAGAAAACACAAATTTTAGATGTTTTTCTTCAAGATTCGGAAAATTAACGGGCACATGAGAAAACATGTTGACTTTGTCAAATATTTATGCAAATTTTGGCATTGAAACCCCGATCACGCACGTAGGAATGCAAGTTTAACGGCTGTCAAACTTCAAATGTTTGGCGTCCAAACATGCCACGTTTGATATCCAATTAAAACATGTTTTTTCTTCACGTGTCCACGCTTAGATGAAAATGACAGTACAATAAGAGATGGGAGGTTGGAAATCAAAGAGATTTGAAAATGTAATGTAATTAAATTTTATGGACAAGTTTTGAGCTGAATATAAATTACAAATTAACCAAAAATAGCAACTGGTAACATTACAAAAGCAATGCATTTTCATTCAAGGTGTAAACGGTACACAAGACAGAAAAGGAAAAATGACATAATTATCTTAGGTATCTCAAGTTTTTCCAAGACCTCTTTGCCAGCCTAAAAATACTGTATTGACAGTAACTTACCAAATATTCTTTGGTGCCTGATGGCGGTTTCCTTTTAAGTTTTGTCGCCATGTCGAGATCTACAAAGGGAAAAGTATTTTACTTTTGTTTCACTAAACGCATTTTAAACCTCGTACATTGAACAATAAATGAAAAACCTACAAATTACAAAATGGCTTCCATTAATACAAATAACAAATAAGAAAGCGATAATCGCCATGAAGATAAACCGCGCTGCTTTTTCAACCGCAAACAAGGAAATAGGAATTTACAATTCATTTGTAAGGTCTTCCACTGTAAGCTAAGTTAAATACATCGCTGATTTCACTAAATTGGCCGCCATATTTTGTGACGAGGAATAAAAGAGAGGCCATTTTGACGTATCAAGAAGCTTACTTGCAAATCACGAGGAGGGCTGGAAAACAAATCTTTTTTGTATTAAATTATTCATTTTGCTAACTTACTCCAAGGATAATCAACAACTTTTAATATAAACTTTGAAAACAACAACATGTTTTGAAATGCTTTCTCGTTGTCATGTCACAATCAAATTGAGCTTTGTCAACACTCTTCAAAAATATAAGCTTATACGATTCATCTAAAATGCTGGTTCCGCTTTCAAAACACGTGGCTTTAAGGACGCTTGGAAAAACATCAACATTGAAGTTATCCTGAACCACATTTATAAATGAAAAGGAAAATTACGAGAGTGGATCGACATTATCATTAATTTCACAATTTGTCACACATCGCCACTGAGCTCGTCTAGCAAATTCGCATTCAAGTTTTATAAGTTAAACCTTACATTTTCCATCGTTAATACAAAACGGCACTGAAAACTGCACAAAAGCTTTCCAATAGTTTCAAAACAATCTTACCAAGAGAGGGATAAGCTATCCAATGAAACCCTCTTGTGACAGTTTTACGAATTTCTTCTCCTAGGAACGATACATTTTCCCAGGAAAGGTAGCGAGCCGAGCTTTCGGACTTGCTTCTTGACGTACGAAAAGCCCGTTGCGCCTTCAACTGTCGAGTTTCTTCCGCTTCCTCGCTAATTTGCGACTCCTGTTCCTCTTCTTCTTTTGCACTAAAGAGGAAAAATAAATTAGTTCCCAGTTAGATTATAAACTGCAGAAATAAAGTCAGTAATGGCGTCGAGCTATTCACAACAAATATCACGCGGAAAGGATATTAAGCTGAAGCAACACCTTAGACGACAGCTAAGGGAAACTGGAGCTCGCCAAAGTTTACCTTGATATGTAGCCTTTTATAAGGCTGTACATAATATGCTTTCATTTGATCAAAGGCAAAATAAAGGCGAACCAAATATTTTCAATGAAGACCTTGCAACACGATTACACGAACTTCACTCTCTGGACTCGGAGGCTGGTCGGGGGGAGGTCGGGGGCGTTATAAACACGTGACGTCATGTTCGACTAATCGATTTGTCTCCGTCAAATATTCGCGACATCTCTACTTGCTGAGTTTTATAAAGACGCTGCCAGCCGCTCGCTTGTTGAATGCCGAAAAAAACGAGAAGTCGTTTTTTTTTTACTTGTACAAACTAAACTTACCTTTTGAAAGAGGCAAAACGTGAAAACATTTCTTTTGCCTTGAACATGGCGAGTCAGTTTTTCGTATTAAAAATAACAATCTAAAACCAAAACAATCTGCATGAACAGCACGCGTGTAGTGATTTGACGACGTTCTCAGGCAAAAACAATTTGTCCCCTTGTCCCTTAAGAGACCGATTCCATGGGTTAACGGAGGATCGAGGCTGCTTTGTCTAATTTAAACACAAAGCACCGTCTAAGAAGTTCCTTTTCCGTAAACATAAAATTCTCTTTGGTATAAACGCACGAAATAGAGAGTGAATGCCCTTTTGACCTATCAAATGAAAATAACATTGCGCGCGATTGGATAGATTTTCAGGGATATTTAAACAGCGGACAGTGTGACACTCGACAGGTAGCAATATTAGTCAAATGTAAATAATTTGTAAAAATTTCAGTTTGCAATAGCATCAATAAATTTTATGTTTGTACTTTCAAAAATAAGATTTCCTTACCTTCATTTCAAAACTTGCAAAATAAGATTTCCTAAACCTGTTATTATTAGCAACGTAGAAATTGGAACATTTTATTTTTTAGTTAAAGCGTGCTGTTTCTGTAAATTCATAACAGTTTCTGATACAGTATCAAAGAAAAAAGACATTATGTCAATCAATTCTGAAAATAAATGTGATCTCCTTCATTTTATTATTAGTCTCTGTGTTTTATTTAGTTTTATTTAAGACTGACCTCTTTCTAACATTCCGTGAATATAAAAATAAATGTTAAATGCTGGCCCATTTCATTCAATGTTTCCAACCAAGAAAGAAAAACTAGGAAAGAAACAACTTTCAATACAATAACTCTCAAGAACAAATGCTTTTTACTGCAACGTAACACCTTCACAGGAAGAAAACAAAATATTGGACATATGAATCGAAACCGTGCGATCGCACGAGGCAAAGTTTTTAAGATGTTCCTTTAGCGAGGCTTTATGTGTTTTGCGCACCGGCTTTGCAATACCCGTTCACACTAATGCGTTTTCAGAGGTCTCTGTTTTTAATTCATTCCCAAATCTTGGCAAAATATTTTCGTCCAAACATATGTATGTTCTCTTGGTTGAAAATGCACACTTTTTGCAGGTGGGTGTGGACAAAGTACTCGGCTACGCCCTATTAAAAATGCATAGCTACGTAGGCTCCCAGAACACACCAAGAGTTGCGTTGCTGATTAGGAAATAAGTCACGTGGGACTGGGGAGATCTCAATTAGCTTCGCGAGCTCCGAGCGCGGGAGAGCAACACTGATGTTTCGGGACTTCCGGTTCGGCGCACTTCCTGTTAGAACGCTCAGGAAAATAAAATAGCGAGTTCTTTATACATTTTTTTTAGTTTGTTTTGGAACTGAAATCAAAATATTTGTAGAATTTTTTCGCATTGTCTAGACTGCAAGCAGTCCCTCTCAGGGATACACAAAATTTTGGATTAATCAACTGAGTTGATAAGGTAAATTGTCCACCGCATAGAGATTCGCTCTGACGAAGGGCTTACACTCGAAACGCTCGAAACGTCAGCTTTCATTCTTTTTACAGTGGCCAATTTACGTTATTAACTCAGTTGATAAATCCAAAATTTAGTGTTTCACGTCCCCATCGACGCAGCACCACAGTTTCCTAAGAAACTAACCCCCTTGCCTCTCAGGGATAGTCGAACGCGATCACGTGTAAAGGTAGGATGCCGAGTGGAAACGTAACGAGGGTGGGGTGAGCTAGAACACGCACGTCACGTTTCCACGCGCGTCAAATTTTGCATTCGCATGTTCTTCTTGCTCGACTATCATCATCATCATCATCACCATCATCATCATCATCATCATCATCATCAGCAGCAGCAGCAGCAGCAGCAGCATCATCAGTCACAGGTCCTTTACGCGCCCAGTGCAGACTGCGAGCGGCCGTTTTTTTTTTCCTTCAGGGTTAGCCAAGCGGGCGAGAAAAATCGGGGCGATCCGAGCAGCGAGCGGCTCTGTTGTCCTTCAAGAAAAATAACAATTTCTACCAGTCAACGCCCCGTGTCGCTCGACTATCCCTTGGCAGAAATAAATGTGCTGACATAAATAATATGGGAAGAGGTACATTCATATTAGAAATGCTTTGAATAATAGAGCGTTTTCATATGACATCATGGCCGCCATATTGATGTACCCAAAAACAATGAAACGGCGGTCATATTGGCGTACTAAGCCAATCCGGTTGGAACTGAAGTCTTTTGTTATGTAAAAACTTTCTTTTCTTCCAATAAATTTACATAGCTGCTGGTCACGTGAGCAAAAACGCTCTATAACTCACACAAAGCCTTGCGTTGGGTCACTTTCCAACTCCCTAACCATGGGTTACGACTTTATTGTTTAAATTTGATGAAATTGGTGTTTAACATAATCTTAGGACACACTGCTGAGTGTGATGAATAACAAAATTGTTTAGGATAACGTATCTCATCTAGTGGTGCCCATAGACTCATTAGATCAGAAGTGTTTGCCTCATCCGCCCATAGTTGCAATCGCTCCAAGGAGAGCCATCTTGCAGTTGCGAAGCCATGCTTCCTTTCTTTTGGTTAATCTTCTGCCAGGTGAGTTTCTCTTCCTTTCTTTTTTTCTTTTCGTTGCAATTTAAAAACCTCGTATTTCGTGAACTTTAATTTATATACTGTAGCCCTGAAATAACGAGAACACAGTTTGGAACCATTCGCACCATTTGTTTCAAGCTTTACGTGTAGTCTAGTTACGTTTATAAATCTCTCTTCAAGCCGGTGAACATTCAAACTGGTCTCCTAAACATTATCTTCTTTAACTGTTTGAAGTAACTGCCCAGAGTCCAACTTCAATTCAATAAATTTTCTTCCAAATTTCAATTGAGGTTGTAGATTAAATTGTTAAATGAGACCATATTGAAAAGAAAGCTATATCAAGCTGTACTTTCATCGGGAGATGTTATTTATTTTTCAGTATTTTGCAAAGTTAATTTTAAGATTTTCTGAAATCTTGAATTAGGGTGTTATTCACATAAAAGATTTGCCAGTATTGAAAAGCGATTTGAAACTAATTATGTGTTTGCTCAGGTTTCGCTGGGTGTGGAAGGAAATATGTGGCAGAAAAAAGATGATGATTTGGATATTCAATTAACAATGACAACTCAACAGCCATTGATTCCAGGGTAGGTTTCCTTTTTGGTTTGCTTTTAAGCTTCTTAAAGCTTTTACTTAGCTTTTATTCTAGAGGAGACGAAAGATTTAACAGAGTTTAGAGACGGAAAACAGAACATCGTCAAGGTCGTGATATTTGAATAATCGAATATAAACAAAAAAAATCAATAGTTCTTCATTCATCAGTTTAAACGAAAACTATTTTAATTTTCGACATAAGGTATCTGAATAAAGCTAATCGTCTTCTTTTCTCTCGTCATGTAGAGCCTCTGCATTCTTCAAGACGTTTTTTTTTTACTTTACTTTCTGCTGACTTTACTTTGCTACTTACTGAGAACAAAAAATAATAAATATTAACTTTCAGGAGTTGACTACAGAACGGAAGTTAAATTAATTTCTAACTTCAGGGCGATTTCTCATGAGGCCGTCGATTAAGCTACCATGCATATATTTGAAAAACACTAATTGGCTAGGGAAGGTCACCTTGCGTGTTTCGTTTAGAAAACTGGACTCAACAATAGTTAGTTGTTTTGGAAACTTTTATTTTAACTATCAAGAGAGTTTTCCTTAACAACAAAACAACTGTTCCTTTATAGTTTAACAATTGTAGGCTTGTATTGAAATAAAACAGGTTTTTTAAAGTGAAAAATAAATAAGTCCTGTTACAAAAAAAGGAAACTTCTTTTACCAGCAACAAAATTTTAAATGCTGGATCTCGGAATTTCTTTCACCCTTTTTTTCAAACCTGGTATTTTCCCCAAATTGTTGAATTCAATAATATACACTGAAAAGTGGTGAAAGTTAATTTCGAAAAAAAGTGTACAAAATCTGTAGTAACACACAGCGATGTTCACAACAAGTTATTATCTAGATCAGTAATTCGAATTGAAAATCTGTCAGCTAGAGTTGAAAACTAGATATATTTCAGACTGAATTAAAAACTATCCGAAATTGAAATAAGTAAGTAGAACTCACAGGTATAGCCATGCAATTAACCACTTAGTTTAACCTCTCAAAATACAGTGTTTTAAAAAAAACAAAATAAATAAATAAATAATAAATGAAATAAAGAAAGAAAGGAAGAATTTTGTATCCTGGATGTGTTTTGTCGCTCAGCGGGTTAAGAGACAGTAGTCGGAAATAACCATTTGCGAAATTGAAATGTTTTCCTTCAGCAGAGAAAGTGACGCGATATTCTAACCAAATGCGTTTTGTTTCTTTTACATTAACTTGATACTCGTGTACGTTATAACGTTATCAGGCCGACTTCGTGGAGCTCAAAGGCATCGCTCTTTGTTGTGGGTATTTAAAATGCAATATCTTGAAAGGATCACCACTTGCTGTTTCGTTAACGCTGTGATGCGAAATAAATATTTTGATGCATAAGACGGGATTCACAACCACCACACAAGTTAACCGCTTTCTGTTCTCACGGGAAAACTGCACGAATTTTCTCTGGATCAATAGGGAACCTAGAAATACGCAGGAGATTTTTTTTGTTCTCTACTCAGTAAGGCACTTTTGCTCCGCATTGTTTGTCTGGGTAGCCAAGAATCTCTGGAGAAAACTTGATATAAACAATGCATGTGACCTTGCGATGGAATTAGACCGGGTCAGCTGTACTTAGAAATGACAACTTTAAACGTAAAAGCATCTTCAACATAAAAGACTGAAAAGTCATGTTTATTTTCTTGATCTTTAAGAAAGTACTGGACAATTTAAGCGCCCCTTAAGATGTTTACTCAAAGGTTCAGTAAAGGGCAGAGTGTAATGCTTCTGCTGAACCGTTAGCTGCCTCGTTCCGTGACATTAGCACGGGCTATAAAGAACCTTTTTAATCCACTGAATAGACGGCGGACCTAAGAGCAGTTTTCAAATGGGTGTCGTAAGTAATGTTGTGCTGGTTTTGCTTTACGTTTCTCTTTGGTTGGTTACTAAAGCTCGCGCCACTTTCTTGACCAGGCAGAAGTAAAACCAAAACCAATCGTGACTTACTTGTACGCGTTTTCCCGCGCTTGTTTCTCTTGTAATTGGTTAGAGTAATTACTTTGGTTTCGGATTTACGACACCCAATTAAACACCACTCTATTAGAGTGGTTTTCAATTCAGTGTCGAAAGTAAGTCGCGTTTTGCTTTGGTTTTGTTTTACTTTGCTGAGACTGGTTAAAAAATATCGCGCCACTTTCTCGACCAATCAGAAGTAAAACCCAAACCAATCGTGAGTTGCTCGCACGTGTTTTCCCGTACTTGGCGCCGTTTGCATGTATTTGCTTCGAGTTCTGATTGGTTCATTGGGCAATCTGTGTTTGTTGTGATTGGCTGAGATAATTACTTTGGTTTTGTTTTTACGACACTAAATTGAAAACCACTCTATTATAGAACAACGCGCAACTTTCGTAGCCAATCAGCTTGCTATAAAAGGTTTTCAGTTAACTGTCGTTTAAGTGCCACTGGGACGAAAATTCATAGGTTTATTTCGGCCAAATTCTGTCGCAGAATATCGCTTTTTGTTCATATTTCCCCAGAAAACTGAACAACAAACCTTCCATCCTAACATTTTTTAGCTCCAAAGTCGCGTAAAATGTGTCCGCCATTACTGAAAACGTGTTCCTGGGTGATTGCGCAATTTAATAGCTTGTGACGTCAGAGGCTCACCTCAGTCGCGTTTCCTTGTGTTTTGACTGAAGATGTCTACCGTCGACTGCGAAACCTCCGAAGAGTATTTCTACGATGTGGACAGTCTTTAGCTTCCGAAGCCTCTGAGGATTTGTTTCATTCGGCAAATGAAGAATTTTTCTTACCGCACGATGTAAGAACTGATGTGAGGTTTCAACTAATAATCTTGTCAACAAACTGTTTAAAATTTTTTTTCTCGCCATATTATTCGAGTTATTTGGCGGGAGTTCAAAACATAAGCGAAATATGCTTAGAAAATGATTGTAGTTCAGGCCCAGTTGCTCAAAAAGTGGATAACTCTTTTTCAACGGATAAGTCGCCGTCCGGTGGATAAAATTTATCGCTTCATCTCGGTTGTTCAAAGCTTGGATAGCGCTATCCAGCCAGCTGTTCAGCCGCTATCCAGCGATCATAAAGTTGTCCATTCCAAGATAGGTTGTGTAACTTTTATCCACTGTAAACCTGTAGCAAAATAGACATGGCTATTCAGAGAATTGATCTTTTAAGCTGTGGAAATTTAGACAACACCTATGAAAACTTTAGACTTTGATGCTCGCGAATTCTCAACCATGGGTCGATCGATGTTACTGTTGGTATGAGAGAAAATAAAAGAAGCAATACTTTGTCTGCCGATGTTTATGTTCATTATATATTATAAAAAAAGCATTGAGATTTTTGGCCATTCTTGGCATAGTCTGGGAAACTTCCTTGAAAAACCGTAATTGTTGTAGTCAGCTGGCATGCAGCTTACCTTGTCTATCATAGTACAGTGGTCACTCAACACATTGAAACGCAAGTGCTTGGCGCTGCTAAATATTTTAAACAGTTTTCATAGAATTCTTTTTCTGAGCCGAAAGATGTGAAATAAATCAAAACCTTTTTTTTCAAGAACTGGAGGCCTTGTGTGACCGGAATCTAAATATTTGTAGTCAAAATTAAAAGCCACAAGGAAAATTTTCCGCTGCTCCACAACAACATGCGGACCGCCGAGGAAACGAAGCTTTCGCTTGCCTTATTCGCTGCGTAAAAATAATAACTTGATATTTAATCATTTTTCTTTGTAGTTCATTTACTAAGATTGCTATGACAGGTAAAAAGAAATAACATTGTTAAACCCTTAGGCAAATAGTGGCGTGTGATATTTTTTCCCAACTTCAATTTCCACACACCGACGATCCGATCTATTAAAGCCTTTATCTCGAACAACAACACCAACATTTTATTTGCATTCCCAATCACAAATGCCACTGCACATAGAAAGGAGAAAGAAAAAAAGTTGCAAAATCGATTAATTTACAATTCCTGTGTCTATTGATCCATTCCTTAATGCAAAAGCTTCGTAAACGAAGTAACCTAATTTTTTACAAGTGAAAGTGTCAGGAGGCTCGCAACAGTTTTTTTGGCCTTGGAGTGTATCTTTTGAAGTCAAAATTTCGCATAGAAGATAAACTTCGATTTCCTTGATACTACACCACCTTTTCAACAAATGATCAAAGTTTATTTTCTCACTGGTTTCCTAGCAACAGCTGTCACCATAGCAACGGTAATGGACAACCCTCATTTTAAACAATGTCGAATATCTCGAAAACTAGTCAGACACTTTATGACGAAACTTGAACTATTTGAACTACTCAACCTACACAACTTGTATGCGAAATTAGGGAAAAATCTGTAAGAGCGTTTTCACGTAAATCATGATTCATTTTTTACGGGCTGATTTTGGCCATTCCTGCAATTTTCTCCAATATTTCAAGAAAGATAAAACTTAGCACTATCTCTTTTCAGTTGAAGGACCTTTTATGATATCAAAACATTCTTAATGTACATTGAGCTTCATAGGTGGCTGCGATTTTAAGATATTTATATTTAAAAACTGCTAAAATGCAGTACAAATCAGCCAAAAAGTCCGTAATTTACATAAATAGAAATATTTCTAAACTGCCCTTACAGATTTTTCTCTTAATTTGATTGACGTTAGAATAAGAATTCTTTTTGATGTTCCAGCAGGTTTTAGGCTGAATAAACATTTCTGTTCTTAGATAAGAAGGCTGGATCTTGGTCAAGTTTCAGTCGGCGTTATTACCTTTGAACGAGCAACAGTTTTATTTCGTTTTTTCTGGTCTATTTCTCGGTTATTCACGTGCAATGAATATTAATACACGCTGCGCTTGTGTCCTCTCGTGCGTTTATAATTCCTTCCCATAATAAAAAAATATTCGTCTTCTGAGCTTGTTTCTCGTCATTTTTAGGCCCCAGTGTAATGCCATCGTGGGCGTTAACATGTATGCAATCGATAATTAAAAAAGCTAAAACGTCAGTCAGTATTTAAAGAATAATGGCAAAGAGTCTCCAGGAAGAAGCTCAGAAGGCGAAAATTTTTTATTATTAGGAGAAGGAATTATAAATGCACGAGAGGACACAAGCGCAGCGTGTATTAATATTCATTGCACGTGAATAACCGAGAAATAGACCAGAAAAAACGAAATAAAACTGTTGCTCGTTGAAAGGTAATAACGACTGAAACTTGACCAAGATCCAGCCTTCTTATCTAAGAACAGAAATGTTTATTCAGCCTAAAACCTGCTGGAACATCAAAAAGAATTCTTATTCTAACGTCAATCAATTTAAGAGAAAAATCTGTAAGGGCAGTTTAGAAATATTTCTATTTATGCAAATTACGGACTTTTTGGCTGATTTGTGCTGCATTTTAGCAGTTTTTAAATATAAACATCTTAAAATCGCAGCCACCTAGGAAGCTCAATGTACATTAAGAATGTTTTGATATCATAAAAGGTCCTTCAACTGAAAAGAGAAAGTGTTAAGTTTTATCTTTCTTGAAATATTGGAGAAAATTGCGGGAATGGCCAAAATCAGCCCGTAAAAAATGAATCATGATTTACGTGAAAACGCTCTTACAGATTTTTCCCTCATTTCGCATACAAGTTGTGTAGGTTGAGTGGTTCAAATAGTTCAAGTTTTGTCATAAAGTGTCTGACTAGTTTTCGAGATATTCGACATTATTTAAAATGAGGGGTTGTCCATTACCGTTGCTATGTTGACAGCTGTTGCTAGGAAACCAGTTAGAAAATAAACTTTGATCATTTGTTGAAAAGGTGGTGTAGTATCAAGGAAATCGAAGTTTATCTTCTATGCGAAATTTTGACTTCAAAAGATACACTCCAAGGCCAAAAATACTGTTGCGAGCCTCCTTAAGAGAAATACAATAATTATTTTAAGAATCGAAATCGGAATATTTACTAATAATATCGTCCATTAAAGATTTTCTAATTGCATCATATCTATTGCAAGATAAGAGGAAGCGTACTTCGTTTTCAACTTCACTTGAGCTGCAGCATTGACAAATTCTCAGATGCTCAGGGAGTTTAGGGATGGCATGTCTTCCATTTTCAATTCTTAGGTTGTAATTGTAACTAACCTAAGTTTTGCTACTGCCCGAACAATAATGTCAATCGACTGTTCACCGACAGGGAATAAAGAGAGAAAAGTTTCTCCACATTCAGGATGGTATGTTATAAAATAAATGTCCATGCTTCTAAGCGATTACTGCTCTGAAATTAACACACGCGGAATTAAAACAGGAAAAGATAAGCAGTACAAATTATATCAGCTTAATCACGGCGTTCAGGATGGCATTCGCCGAGGATCTTCGCGCTAGCAGACGGCAGAACTGAAAGGGTTTTGCACGACGATAATAAATTTCAAAATACGTTTAAAGAAAATCAGTTGTGCACAAAGGTGGATGCGTTGAAGAAGAAACAATCACTTCAACTGCGTTATAAGATTAGGTAAGTTACCTTTCGTCTTGTTCGCGCAGATAATGTTTTTTTCCCGGTTCTTTTTTCCATATAGTTGGAATGGGCAATGAAATGATCGACCTCTGGGATCTTGCGACATGAACAGCCCTCTGAAAAAACTCGTCCGTGAAGTGATCAAAATGCCTCTCGGGTTGAAATTCGCACTGTGTGTGAGTACGAACATTGTCCCTTTTTCCGTTGCGGGTCCGCTCGCAGGGCTTCAATGAAGCAAAATACCAGCTCGGTGGTTGGATTTATTGTTGTAGCAGTGTACAACACAAGTACTACCTGTCATTACTGCTGCGGCAAGGAAGATTTCAAAGTCGTGAACAAACACTTGGCAAGAAATCTTTCCTCGAGGACAATTTACTTTCCAGTGGCAAGTAACCATGTGAAGGCACTAGGTTTGAGGTGAGCCTCTGACGTCACTTCCGCTCATTCGCAAGCCAGCCTCCGGAACAAGGGCCAGTAATGGCGGCCGCAAAATCTCGACAAAAACCGTCCGAAAAAAGCGACTTCTTGTCGTCGTAATAAGTTGAAATTTGGCATGGTGACTAAGAACCACAAACTATGTTCGAAAATGTAAAAATATGGAATACCAAAATTCTGGTCCCAGTGGCACTTTAAGTCAGAGTCACGGTCATCACTCTGACCAATCAAACCAGACGCTCATTAACACAATGAATCAATGCAATCACTGAATTTGAAGCAAATGCATACAATATATTGGCGTAAATCATATCTAGAAAAGCCAAAACAAAGCAAACTCGAAATCCGCTCGACACTCGTCTCAATAAAAAACTGCTCTAGAGGAAAAACCAGTATCAGTCCTGGCCTACCGCATGAGCACATTACTCACATTGAAGGAACTTTTTCTTAGTAGCGTTCATTTTCTTGGAGCTGTGATTGGTTTGTTTTTGCTGTTTGTGTATGTTGTGATTAGCCAGAGTAATAAATTTGATTTTGGTTTTACAATACTCACTTGTAACCGCTCTATATCTATTCAGTGCGAAATGAATAAGGAAATCTACTAGATATTGATCATTCTAACATGGCTTACATGCTAAACGTATTTATTGCTTTAAGATACTACTGAAAGGGAAATATTCAGTTCTTTACCGATATAGCCAACCTAGTAGCCAGGTGTTCGTTTCTCGCCTCCTCTACTTGGAGTGAAATTTCGTGAGCGCGCCAAGTCCAGTGAGCGGGAAGAGAGAACCTGGATACTAAGCTGCGATAGAGCAATTTTTGCATGCCTAACGAGCTAAATATAATTATTGCCAAAAGGAAAACCTGAAATAAAAGATGCATTCATTTAACAGTGATATAGAAATTCTTAATCAGTATAGCAAATTGGTGAAACAATATTTACTTTTTTCAACAGCGACGAAGCATATCTTCGTGTGGAAAGTCGTGACATGAATACCAGCAAGCAAGATATCTGGGATTTGAAAATGACGTTTTACTTCCCGTACTTTCTAGAATACCCATCTAAAGGGAATATCGTCATTTCCGCTTCTGTGGAACCATCTACAATCCAAATAAACACTGGCCTGCTAGTATTACAGGTACGCTAGACTTGGAATCAAAATTGTAAGTATGAAAGAAACGAGTAAAGACTGGGAATGAATAGTAAAAACCAGATGCCAGTGACAGCGAAATCACCCGAAATCACGCCGTGATCGTCAATGGCCTGTTTCGCCTTTAGCACGACAAAAGTGCTATTGAATTAATTTAATTTTAAATTGAAATGATTTGGTTTACCACTTGAAAGGTAGAAGGAGTGTCCATAGCAGGATTGACAACGTTTGGATAAAATTTACTACTATAGATTATGAAATTAATAATAGACTGTTAATACGAAACTACAACAACTCGTCCTCGTTGGAAATAGACATGGCAAACACATGTGAGGAATCTTCATCGGAGTGTTCTGACAGTATTTCATGCAATAATTTCTCTATTTACACGGGAAGCAGTAGCTTAGATTCAATGGAGACGTCATCGGAAACAGTTATTTTCGCGGGAAAGACTTATCTAAAAATAAACCTACTTGTAAAAACGCCGTTGCACGAATTTTTGGCAGTTGCACGCTCTGGGTAATTGGCTCCTGTGAATCTGAAAAAAGGAGTCATTTAATTTCCAAGGGTAACAAAGTTGTTTCCTTTCTAAGTCAGTTCTTTCAATCCCAGTTTTAATTCCTTTTAGTTCAGAGATTTGAAGCAGTGTAAATACATCAGTCTTGACATCAAACTTCTAGTCAGTGGACTGGACATGATACCAACCGGAAGTGAGAGCACGTCAGTAGGTCACGTGGATGTGTCCTACCAAAGAGGAAGTGGATCTTGCTCTCATTCTTTCAATACTTACAGCAATGTCCAAATATTGGCGTATAAACCAGGTAAGGTAACACGCAAGTGCGAATTTGCCGACAGTGAAAGCCCTTGCGGGATACCGGATTCTGTTTACTATCACTGACCATTTGTGTACTATTCTTGTATTTTTCCACCTCTTTAGCCTGTGAAAGCTTCAGTCCTTTGGGAATAGGAAACGGCACTATCAACGAGAGCCAGCTGAGTGTCTCTTCTCTGTACAAGGAATTTTATTACAGAGGAGGCCTGGGTCCATACCGAGCAGGAGTTGACAAAGAGGCGTACTGGGCCCCAGCCTTCGGCCTTGCATCACATGACCGTGGACAGTATATTCAGGTGGATTTCGTGACACTTAAAGACATCAAAATGGTCAGTTGGTAGCCGCTAAATTTTGAATTAGGATAAAGAAGTCTCCAACCTTTTCCTTTCTATCTTTCCTCGCAAGTCCTAGTGTTTGTTTGTTTGTTTGTTTGTTTATTTTTTTTTTACTGAAGGAGACTACGAGAAGTGAGGTTCGTTTAGCTTTCGTCATGTATAAGAGAACTAATGCGCTTGATGATAAGGCAAAAGTCTGGTTCTTAGATGTAGTTTATGATTTTCGTTTGTCGGGTTTGATTGCAAATGGTCTAAGGCGTACCACGCTTGACAAAGGAGCGTCGGCTAGGGGCAAGACATGTGTTTTTTCCTCATGGTAGCTTTTTTTTTACTTTTTTGTTCTTACCTTCACAGTTTTACGTCATTCTTATTTTGTGCTTTACTATGGGTTTTTATTATTTTCCGGTCCAAGTCAATTTTAATGACACTTTTGGGAGAAATCGAGAAATCAAATTTGGCGGCTATTCTGAATCATGATGTAATAGCCATGCCCAAAAAGCCTGGTTATCGTCCACCGAATTAAAGGTCCTTTTTCAATTCATTCTACTTCAACGAGATACGACTTAACCGGCTCAAGGAGCACTTTTTTCGACAGATCTCAGCCCAAGGTCATCCTGAATCCACAGCACCGATTAGATCATTGAAAATCAGAACAAGCTCTGATGGATATCGCTGGGAAGATTACAGTGAAGCAAATGTAAAGGTACTTTATAATTATTCATGGCTCATGACGTAGAATATTGCACGTTCAGTTTCTAGTTTGTGCAACACTGGTATCTCTAGCCATAGGATTATACATTCCCTGAAGACAGAATGCAGAAGGTAAAAGGGATTAGTTTCTGCAGAAACGGTATTGCTGCGTTGGTGGGAAAGAGAAAAGAAAAGTTTGAATAAAGGGAAAGACCGGAGAAACACTCAAACTTGTCGTCAGCTCTTCGACTGAATATTTCCCCCTTTTTGCTTTGTTTCTCGAGCAAAGGAAAACGAAAAAAAATATATTTTGCTTGTTGTGACAGATTGCAACTTCACAGTATTTTACCATCATACACAATGCTTGCAACTTCAAAAGATAACGTTGTTTCTCCTCTTTACAACTGTAAGTTTTTCATTTATGATTTTGTGCCTATATTGGTACCAATCTCGAGCTTTTTATATATGTCAAGAGTGGGCTAATACTGAACCTCGATTTGCTCGGGCTTCCATAGCTTCTTTCCGTGCTGCTATGGTGTAGGCAAAGGCGGAAGCTCTCATGTGCTATATATATGAATTTTTTAATACTATTTTATAGAATCAAATTATTTGAGAAACGAATGATAATACGTGATAAACCAGTGCAGAAAATAATGAGTCATAAAAAGGTATCTGGATTTAGAAATTTGAAAATAATATTGTGATAAAAATAAGAACATGATGAGAACTTAGAGCAGACTGGACTTTTAGAGTTGCTAATCAATTATGTGTAAAACATCACTTCACTGAGAAATTCTTTTCCTTGCGTTTTAGTTTTACGTTACCAAGGGTTTTGGCGTCAGAGGTGACATCTTGTTGACGACAGCAATTCTTAAGATGCCGCTGACAACACGCTGGCTCAGATTAAGTCCCAGATTTCCGGATGGATTTATCGGCTTTAGGTTTGAAATTTATGGATGCTCATCGGAGAGGCCGTCAGTTTCATTTGAAGGTGGGTAAAGGGTAAAGTGTTGTGGCTAACCCCCTGGACTGAACGAGCCAGTGGCTCATAAGGGCCAGCGGACGGTGCGTCCTTTTGTTACTGC
Source organism: Siderastrea radians (assembly GCA_964017195.1). NCBI lineage: Eukaryota > Metazoa > Cnidaria > Anthozoa > Scleractinia > Rhizangiidae > Siderastrea > Siderastrea radians. Next base: position 38,926,755 of record OZ024898.1, on the reverse strand, counting down.
GCATATGTTCGGTGCATTTCTAGCTATTCGGGTTTCTTAAGGAATTTACACACTAATACAAAGGTATTTTTTGCGCGGTTAGCAAAGGCTATCAGAATCCAAAAAGAAAATTGGGAGTAGCCTCGTATCTTTCAGAGATAATCCGGCTTCCGTAGCATGAAACGACTGGGAGCATAACCCGACTCTCCTCCCCTCAGGATGGGATGCTAGTCCATTTCAAAGTTACCTTGAGTTCCCCCATAATTTTGCTAGGAACCCTCATGGTTTACTGGTACACATTTAATCTCCTGGGTGAAGCCAGCGTGGAGTACTTTCCTGATGAAAGAACTTGAGTGAGTTTACATGAAAGTGTGACGTCCATAATTTCTGGCTTGCCGACTTTAAGGAAAGCACAAGCTTTACCATCCTCTTGGTGTGCTGTACATTTACGGTAACTGTATCGGCATATCAAACTAGCGAAACTAAAGGGGCAATTTAGGGCTTTTAAAACTAATGAAATGCAATATAAACTATAAGAAGTGCTGCCATGTTGTTTTGCTTCATTTTTCTGTGTTAACTTTGGTGATTTAAGGCTCGGGAAAGCGACGCCTTTATTTTCCCTTGTTTGATAAACCGATACAGCCCTTATAAATGTACAGCACACCACACAAACAGAGGATGATAAGCCTGTAAAGAAAGGTTTGCAAATGAATACTGAGTGCAACTGTTTGTTTCTTTGTTCAATATCGTTGAATCCTATGACTGGTGTTAAAAAAAATTCTGCTCTAATTACCAGTTACCAGCCACTTCGAAAACTCCAGGAAAACTCTATTAACTGTCGCAGTGCTTCACGTCATATCACGCACTGCATGACATCATCCATACGTGATTGTAATCTAAACTGTTAAAAAAACATTACGTTACTTTTGCTTGTAGATCCCCCATTAGGCATGGAATCTGGACAGATCGCAGACAGTCAAATTACTTCATCTTCTCAGCTTGATGATTACACCAAGGAAGGAGCTCGATTGAACTTTGAAGCCGTGTCAGGGGCCTGGTGCGTTGCAGAAGCGGATACAGAACGATGGCTTGCGGTTTATTTAGTAACAACTCACGCGATAACTGCGGTAAGGATCATTCAGTGCGCGAGTCAGTCAGTCAGTCAGTCAGTCAATATATAGACAGTCAGTCAGTCAGTCAGTCAGCCAGCCAGCCTGCCAGCCAGTCAGTCAGTCAGTCAGTCAGTCAGTCAGTCAGTCAGTCAGTCAGTCAGTCAGTCAGTCAGTCAATTTGATTGACTGGTCTATGGAGGAGGAGGGTGAGCGATCGATCAATCAATCAATCAATTAAACAATCAATCAATCATTCAATTAATTCAGTTAGTCAGTCAGTCAGTCAGTCAGTCAATCAGTCCGTCGGTCTAATAATCAATCTCCGGTTACCTCTCGGTACAACATGTCTGCATAGCGGACTCTCTGGAAGTGATCCTTCTGGCCTTTACTTACGGGAGGTTGGCCTAAGAAAGCTTGTCAACAGTCCTAAAAAAATTATTGACTGGTTTCGTTCTAGGTCTCGTCGCAATGTCGCTTCCCATTGGACAGCTCTGCGAGTCCGCTTTGGTGTTCGGTGTCATATTATTTGGGTTACAAGGATGGAAGTTCATGGTCGACGTACCGGGAAAATGGAGTCAACAAGGTATAAGACTGGCACTGATGTATCAAACATGAAAAAGCGTGTTTCACTAAGATTTCCGACACCGTGAAGAGCGGTGCAACAACGACGCCTAGCGGAGTTTTCTTTGACGGAATTCGAGGTATTTGATATCCTGGCGAAACACTCGAGAAATTGTTTGATTTATCTTCTCAAGCAAAATAGATAACGTAATAAAGAAACAGCGCAGGAAAGGAAACGTCAAAATCTATGCTTATTAAAACTTGTCTCCGGATTAATATATTTACGAAGCCATTCTAAGCTAAGATGTGTCTCAAAGTAATGTTCCAACAGGCTAATGTTACGAAACAATACTTACGATAAATCTTAACTTTATAGGGAGCCTTCGTAAATTCGGGGCCAGGTTTCTAAATCTCTCTATGTTCCCATGCAACCTAAATATCTCTTAGACGGTAACTGCCCTTTCTTTTCCTTATACTTCCAGCTGTTTTTTGGAAACGTGCAGAATCATGTCATGGTGAAGCACCATCTGATGAAGCCCATTCAAAGCAACAAAGTATCGTTTCGTCCACTAGAGTTTATAAATAAATATTGCATGCGGGTTGAGATATACGGAAGAAAATTGGACGGAAGCTGGTTTGGTAAGTTACCGTACGTACGTACTGCCCGCTCCCTCCCCCCACCCCCAAAGTAGCAATTAAAAAAAAATTGCGCTTCCTAATTAACATACACATACACCTCATACACAAACATCTCAGCCAGTGAGTAACAGCAACGAACGAAAGGTTTATCCAGGGGATTTGTAAATATATATTGACGTCAAGCGAGAGGGGGTTACAATAAAAGGAGCATCAGCAAAAGCGCAAGTACAGTGATAGTTTTCCCTTTTATTTCTACTTTTTCTCCTTTCTTTCGTTTTTACGTGAGGAATTAAATCTCACGGCTACACATACAATTTTGTTGATTTTTGCTTGTGCTTTACCAAATACGTAAAGGCTTGTTATCAGTTATCACCAATCTTCAGCTAGCATTTGGTGCTTGTATTATGCCCAAACCGCACCAATTTGACACCTCCCTCTTCCCATCTTCTCTCCTCCCATAAGAATGTCTAATCTTGCATGTGGTAACAATTTGGGTTCCATCCGCTTCACATAAAAAACAATACCATGCAAAAGGATTGCACAACGGTCACAGCTAGGAATTAAACCACAAGCTCAGAAGTAGGGGCCTTCTTGTACAACGAAATAACCCCCCCCCCCCCCAATGTAGCAGTTTAGGAAAGGGCTGCTCGATAGCTTTCAACGGGATAATCACACTTGACAGTGTTTCATCCACAGACTCAAAAGTTAAAACCACCTTGTACAACATAACAAACAGCACCACAGGAAAGTACTGCTCAGTAGCTTTCATTTGAATGGTCACACTTAAGGATTCCATCCACAGACTTAAAAGTTAGAACCACCTTGTACAGCATAATAAACAGCACCACAGGAAAGTACTACTCAGTAGCTTTCATTTAGTTACACATGGATATACGTCAGATTTCCTTCACAGAATCAAAATTGAGAACCAATTTACCGGAGCATCCGACGGATCGTTTCGGGGAATATCTGTTCGGAAGGGCCATAATCACCTGACACATTCGGATTTAATTGTAGTGAAAACTAGAGATTTCTTTGGCGAAACTTCACCTCAGACTTTCGTAAGAAGGGGACTGTTTAGAATAGACAAACTTGCTTTGAAACAATCCAAGATAGCAGAAAATGACATTTCAAGTATTTTGCTATAATTTATTCATTGGCATGGGTACCCCTGACTTTACGCAAGAGAGGTTCAACTTTGGGAGTAAAGTAGTTATTCTTCGACCTTGCCAGTCATATCCGTTTTTTTATTACAGAAAAGCCCGTCCTATACTCCAGAGCCTTCCTCGTTGATAAGAAATTTAATCGATTGTTCGTCTGCAGCATCGAAAAATCAAGGTACTATTCGTTTAAATGCCAAACAAGGAGCTATTACTTATTTGTTAACGCTTTATCGGCTACGAGAGCCAACATGATTTTATGAGCACACCTCTTGCATTTAAGTAACACTTAGTTGCTACAATAATGATGTTATTTTCTAGACATTTTCCCGTACTTTTTTTCCAGAAGTGTACTTTAAATTCAGTCGCAGTTTGTAATTAAAGGTAGCTATAATTAAATTTTACAATTAAAAAGAAATAAAAGAGAGAGACCATTTTATAAAGAGATAAGGATTTTTTACACGTCACCAGACGGGCCATCCCCACGTGAGAGCACTTCGGTTTGTGAGCAAACTGTTTTTGTGTCCATCTACTCGTCATTAATCTTAAAATTTTTATTTTATCTGACCTCTACATTTCAATGCTTGTATTAGTTTTGCTTCAACAAATAAACGTCTACTGCCCTCTTGTCTTCTTTTCATACTTTTTCACTCGCGACAAAATTGTGACAGATTTTTAGGACCTCAGTAGTTATATAGTTGGGGGTACGAGAGCATTTTTGAAAATGCGCTCATACCAAACCCAACTATATATCTACTTTCCATCTGATGGTTTACATCTGATGGTTTACATCTGATGGTTTATATCTGGTGGTATTATTTTATGGTATTATTTTATGGAAATCTATATGTTTTTATTTCATATGGAAACGAACGCATTTTTCAATTATTTGGAGAACTATATGTATTTTATTTTATGGAAACAATTATATGGATGACTATATATTTTTCCATTTAATAGAATCTGTATATTTTACAAACGCATTTTCCATTGCGTGACTTCATACAACAGGAAGTCTTAAATTTCTCGGAAAACAGGAAGTCATACCGAGAAACAAGTCTGGACATGTCTGGTGAAAACAGGAAATGAGTCATCTATTTTCCAAGGTCATGAGATTGTCATACGATCTCTATCAACCAATCATAATGAATAAAGTTGGAAATATATTTTATAATAAAGTTTACTTACAATCATTACTCAGAAAGTTTGCAGTTAAAACATTCAACATGCCGAAGTCTATGTCAACTATCCAAAACCAGATTTCTGGATGTGAGAGGATTGTGACTGATACCTGTAGTTAACAGAAAAGCAGACTGTGCTTGCGTGACTTGTATGGAGGCCGACACAGCTGTGTCGTGACGTCACATATTCAGATTGCATAATGTCCGTAAGCGAAACTATTGATTCCATCGTTTGCTATATATCGTTTATCGTCGAAACAGCTGAGTGACACTTTATTGAGCTCATAACTACCTAGTTGATGATTCATACTTCTGATTGTTTTCATGGTATGATGTATTTGTTTGTTATTAATTAATACATTTTTATAATCTTCATGTTTGATGTTGTTCTTTATTATGTTCTTCTTAATTCCCTTAGCTGTTTTTCCACCTTTATGATTGTCTTTTATGTAACTGTACATTTTTGATCGCAAACCGACGAATTCTGTGATTGGCATTCCAGCTGCTTCATCCTTGAATTTACCAATTACCTTCTTGTTTGTCTTATCGAAATACGGAGAGTTTTCTGGATAGTCGCTGTTGTCAAATCGATCTTTGTCATTCCAAAAGTCTTGGTACACATCTTCAGCTTCAATCTCATATGTTAGACTGTCTGTGTCAGTGAATAGTAGTCTAGCCTTATTACCATACTTTTCTTTTATGTAGTTATAATGAAAATCATACATTAATGTCTTACTTAGATCAAGAATACACATACCCACATATGCCGGCCTGTTTAGAGTTAGCGTTTCTTTAATCTTATGCACTGCTACCAGATTTTCATTGAATATCTTACTGCTTACATAAGTTGGTTTAGAAGCCATCTTCAATAGTTTCTTCTCATCTGTAATAAGTCTGACATCAACACGCTTTCTTATGTTCTCCATTGTCTTTCCAAACACTGAGTTATTCATCAGTTTGAAGAAGTCTTTTTCGAATGAATTTTTCGCTTGAGTACGTTTTTGTGTATTGAAGTCAATGTATTGCTTTAGCCATGGTGACTGATTGAATTCTAATACTCTGTGCACTTTCTTTACTTTCAATCCAAGATCAATATACAACAGTAGATTTCTATAGCGTAGAACATATTTTTCTTTGTCGCATAATGTAGGGATCAGTTTATGCACCAGTCCTGTTGATATGTTGAACTTTTTCTGTATGTTCTTACAATATTCAGACAACATGTCATCACTTACTTTAACCTTTTCCGGTCCTAGAGGGTAGTCGTTATGAAGATCATGCAACTCTTTGGGGTATTCTAGATCAACTTCTAGTATTAACCCTTTATTGCTGTCTTCATTATACTGAGCTAAATTGATTTTATTAATCTGCTTTTCAGTTAACCATTTGAAACCACCAGTGGGGAGATATTGACTCATAGCCCAACCGTATAAATTATTAGCATCAAGGTACATGATATACTTTGAGGGCGCCTTCTCGTCGTATTCTCTCATGTACTTATTGTTTGCTTTTCCATATCGATTGGCAATATAAGATATACCACCACGCATGCCTTTTTCAATAAATTGATACATGTCCATGTCTGTAATTAGTTCTAGTTGAATATTGGTCATCTTCAACATAGCATCCCATGACAAACCAGGAGATGTGAAGTAGTGACAGGGGTCAAGTTTGTAATACTGAAGACAGGTCTTACGGAAGTTTTCAAACACGTCGGCTAATAGAAGTATATCAGACTTAAGATATAGATTGTGGTATTCACCAATCGTTTGTAATTTAAATGTATTCCACACATTTTGAGCATGGTTATAATCCTCATCTGTTATGTGCTCATTATTCAATATGCTGTAAAATTCTTCTTTAGTTGGTAATTCTGTTTCATCGAATTTTTCAAAACTGTCCATGTAATCATAAGGATAAACACCTTTTCGCGTCATAAGATAGAATTTTTCTTTTTGGAATTTTTTGTTTGTATATTTCAAAGCTTCTGCTGGTAAGTTGCTGACTAATTTATCAAGACTAGAACTCATAAACTGGAAACTGTCAATGAATGTTAGATGGTTACCAAGCATGAAAGCCATATATTTTTCCATATAGTTTGGAATTGTATTTATGTCCATTTTAATCTCTTTTCCGTTTTTGGTGTATGTATTATTCTTAACAATAGCTCCAATTTCTTGCATTATAAAATGACTGTCATATCCTCTCAAATTATGGAATATAACAGGAATTTTTATTTCTTGTGGATTTATTCTGAGTTTCAGATTGCATTCTTGGTGAGCTGAGCCTCTATATTTACCAGTTATATGACAATGATCTCTGACGCGTATGTCTTTTTCTGTGTATTTTTTCTCACAAATATGACATTCCTCAGCTTTTTTAAATTCTGCTTTATCCACTTCAGTCATTCTCAATGGTTTACCGAAATGTTTTTTCATTACTTTTTTTACAGTATTTTACTTCTTCTAACATATTTTCCATGAATTTGTACACAGCCTTTTCACCCCTATATAGTTGTATTGGTTTTGTATATTTGTCATCATAACAACAAACCACTTTATAACCATATCCACAGTCTGTATGTCTTTGGTAGGCTTCGGTGTATGATGAATCATTATTCTGTTGACATCCTTGAATCTTCTCTGTTATGGCTTCGAAATCAGCATAGATAACAAATGGCACAGGTTGCTGCTTATGAAAATTATTGAATTTCAGTATGTTATTATCTTTAGTTGGCATATTTACTGCTTGTGGTCCATTTACTTGAATGCAATTATCTTTATGATTGTTTAATACTCTTTCAGAACTGAAACATTGCAGACAGTGCATACAAAAGTGTTTCCTCTCTTTGTGTTTTGTTTGATTGTACATGAATTTATTGAAATCCTTTATGAGAACATAATGCTTGTTTTCATCTTTTGTTACTAGTAGTAGTTCCATATGATCTTCATACTTTTCTTTGGAAACATAGATTGGATACGGTTGTTTGTCTTCATATCCGAATACGTTGATATTGATGCTGTTTTGCTTTTCGATTTTGTTGTAATGTTTGACATTAACTGGAAATTCAATACCTGAGTAATCTAACTTTTCAATGTATTTTTTGTCAGTCTTCTTAATTCTTTGTGGGTATTTATCTTGTGGATTTAAATGTCTGATGTGGCACCATCTGAAGCATTCTTTGTCTTCATTTTTCATGTTTATTAAGCCTTTAGAGCTGTTTCGCAGTTCGTAAGGCAGTTGGATATATGAGGATCCTTTCAAGGGCTCGTATTTCACTATGTTGAGGTAATGACTATCAACAGATTGAATGGTCCATCCTGAACCTTCTGATATCCATTGAGCTATCTTATTCAGTATCTGTTGTTTTGATGATTGTAATGAATCAGCGATTACCATTTGGTTTATTATTGTTTGAGGTGTACTATTGAAATATGCTAACTTTTCAACTATTTCACCATCAGACATTTTGCTAAATGTGACTTTCAATGTTTCAACGTATTTCAAGCCTTTCATTTCATTCAACAAAGTTATTACACGAGTTTCTATAGCCTTTCTCGTATTTTGCATTTGGGCTAAGGGGTCTTTATTGTTTTTGATGCTGATTTCATAAGACTTAGTGTAACCTTTTAAAGCTTTGTCTGTTTGTTCTATTTTGGTTCTTGGTGTTGGAACCGATTTTTTAACTGTATGTTGTTTAGTTCTTGGCGCTGGAACTGGTTTGTAATCATCCATAAACTCTATTGGTGGAAGAATGATGTTTTCTTCATATTCTTTAGCCATCTGTTTAACACTCTTGCGAGGTGTTGGTATTGGTCTCCTTGGTTTGTATTTTCTTGGTGCTGGAACAGGCTTGATATCGTCAACCACTATAATTTTAGGCTTCTTCTCCAGCTTCAGAAGCAATTTGATAAGTTCCGATTTGCTGAGTTTCTCAAGATCTCTCTTGTTCATAGAATTAGATTCCATTATTATATACTATAGTATTGATATTATTTTAAGTAGTTTTGATCTGCGTTTAAATATAGTTAAAAATTCAAATGATTCAATTAATAGATCCTTCGAACTGTAAAATAATTTAATTTTATTTGCTATTATTAATATGCTTTTTTGTGTTCAAATGACACCATTTACCAGCAAGAGTATAATTACGACCAGTATTGCATATATTACAATACCATTCCTTATTTAGCATGTACTTCGATTTTTGTTGTTTTATAGCCTCCTTCTTCTCCTCTTCAGTTGAATACTTTTTTGGTCTACCTCGACCTCTCTTAATTTTTTGATTCTCCATTATATATATACTATATGATTATTTTCTCTTTATAAGTATTTGTGTATGAATTTCAAATGATTGCTTAATGTTTCTGTTGACTTGAATTTTCTGGAACAATGTTTGCATTTGATTCTTACACACTGGAAATAAAGTATGATTTCTTTAATGATTTCATCATAATCGTTGCTGACTAATATTTTGTAATTGTTGTTTTCATACTCTTGTAGCATCATCTCCTGTTCTTCTGAAAGCTTTCCATAACCAGTTGGTGTTTTAAATTCGATTGCAAAACCTGAGTACTTCAAATGCATATTTCCAATGAATAGATCACAAGCTCCCTTCTGATAACCCATGTTGTATGATTTTATTCTCATGTTACCATTAATTTGGTTTTCACCTAATGTTGGGATTAGGATTGCTTTAGGATAATTGTTTCTAATAAAGTTGACTGCCTTTTTATGTAAATCATATTCTGCGTTGATATTGAAGGTCAGCATTTTGTATGGCCTGTTGTTGAATTCATACTTACCGGTTTTTCTGATTGATGGTAAAACTTCCTTAGTAACCCATCGTTGGAAATCTTTAGCTTTATCCATTTTTGATCTCAATATTAGGCTGTACAATCCAGATTCATTTATATAAATCGTGTTTCCGGTGTTCCGTGTTAAAGGGGACGAATCGTCCCCCTTGGATTTGAGTCTCTTAAGTGAACATTTATCTTCTTCATCAACATGTTTGAAAATCGCTTTCTTGGTATCTTCATATCCCAAAATGCTAGCAACTGCTTTACCACGAAACCAAATATCATCATCCTTTTTGATAATATTCAGTTTTTTTCCTTCATAAGTGAACATTTTCATCTATATATATAATCTATATATTATTTTTCGTTTATATGATTTTGCTCACAACAAAAGATAGCCAGAAACAATTATATTTTTGGCTACCAAAAGCAAAAGACAGCATATACTGTATCAATCGATATAATATATGTTAGACAATTCTCTTTAAAACATTTTATACATCCCTTAAATCCTTGAATGATATCCAACTGTTGAAGTCATCACTATATCCCTTCCACTTCACCAAAGCTTGTTTCTTCTTATAATCCCTCCTGATGACTTTATCAATTCTGAATACCTCTTGTTTTGCTTTTAATAATTCGGGTTCATAAAAACTACCTTGAATGTCTTCACCTCTGAGATCCTTTAGTTTGTAAGTTATTGGATTCGTATGTTGTATTTCATCAACTGTAAAAACTTCCTCAGACCAATTTGGTGTATAGCCCTTATCAAACACTTTTCTTTTATACTTACTTATTCTAACCTTATCACCTATTTTGAATTTCGGTTTATGTTTTGATGTTTCCATATCACCATATAGATTAAAGTAAACAGTTCCTTCATTCTTCTTTTTACTGGCTTCTATGGGTGTCATTTTGATAGAGCTATGTTTAGTGTTGTTATATTGTTTCACTAATTTGGGTAGCATGTCTAAATACTGTGTATTACCTTGAACAGTAAACTGCTTCCACATCTTGGTTTTAATTGTTCTGTTCCATCTTTCACAAACTGAAGACTTTTCCTCATTCTCAGTTGAGTACAAGGTTATTTTATTCTTATCAAGTAGTTCCTTAACATGTTTGTTGTAATACTCTTTGCCTTTGTCTGTCCATAAATATTCCGGTTTTCTACCTTCTTTAAGGATTGTTTTAAAAGCATTCATAACGGTTTCTCCTTTTTTATTTTTTAATGGGACGATCCAACCGTATTTAGAGAATACATCTAAAACCATAAGAAGGTATCTGAAGCCATCGTTCCATTTTCTGAACTGTTGTATTTCAACAAGATCAGAGCACCATATCTCGTCAATATGGTTTACAATTACCCGCCGCCGAGTAAAGTTACGTTTTATGGGTTTGTGAAGCTCATCAGCTAATTCTTTTTGCCAGTTTTCTTCACTCGACGGCCTTTCCCGTTTTTTGTCTTCCTTTGTTTTACACCGAGACCTAGTTTCTGCTTCGTGTTAATCAAGAACCGAGCGGTTTGTCCCCATTTTGGCATCTGTCCATAAGGTATTCCATCCAATGACTTGACCATTTGTTTGTCACATTCACCTTTGTTTTTCCCCATATCATAACAAATATCATGATGAGCTGCTATTTCATCCACTTTATTGTAAGGTTGTACGTGCCACTTGGTGACCTCTCCAGTGTTCCTATCATACTCTAACTGTTTATCGAGAGGATTGTATGGTCCCATGTATTTATACTTTCCAGGAGTCCATCCAGCTTTTGGTTTCGGTATTTTCCCAATTAGTTTATGTATATCAACACCAGCACCATCCAAATCCTTCCTGTCAGTTTTATACTTTCTATTCGGTCTTATTTTGGTTGATAATTGATCAAGAGCTTGACTTCCGACATTTTGAATCATTGGATTCAACTTATCCAGAGCATAATCGATAGCCTTTTTCTGCAGTTTTGGGTTTCTCAAGGCTTCTGATCCATAATATCTTCCCATTTCAACTGCCTTTTTTCCAAGCAGGGGAATACCGTGGTGAATCAATAAATCAGCACCAGTCGATGCTACTGTATCTAGTACGCCCGCCCCTTTCGACGGGCCAACCCGTTTCCCGCCTGTTTAACGAATTTCGTCTTAGTGATTCCACATTCTGCACAAGTGCATTTAAGCATAAGCCTTCCATTTTTAGCTTTAACATGTCGTTCACTTCCTGGCACACATTCTGTTACCTTTTTTTGTTTCACGCAATATGATTTCATATATAATATGATTAGATTAGATTAAGGTTCAATATATACGTTTTCATATTTACCAGTTTTTGGATTTTTCACCAAACGCATGACAGTACCCTTCTTTGGTTTAGTCCAGAATTTTTTGCTTGTTATACCTGTTGGTCCTGTGAAAGCACCTTTTAAGATATCACCAGACCAATATCGGTCAAATACATGGTTGGTTGATGGAATTACTTTGCGAGTTATTTGTTCAGCTATTTTGGCTGCCTCAAAAGCTTTACCTAATGGATTTTCACCTCCCTTTTGACTTTTAACGAATTTCGTCTTAGTAATACCACATTCACCACAAATACATTTCATCATAAGTCTGTTATTTTTGGCTCTCACATATCGTTCACTCCCGGGTACACATTCTGTGACCCTTTTCTGTTTCACGCAATAAGATTTCATATATATGAGTTAGATATTTTTGAAATACTGTTCTAAGAATTTCTCATTATTCGTCGTATCATATATGTCGAAAACTTCCAACAGATCAAAATATGATTTGCCCTTATTCATCTCATTCAAAAAGTACAGACAGAAATATCCACATGTTGTAGTAAGTAAATTTTGTATTTGATTGTTCTGATGAAGCAATGTTAAATTCTTTTTTCTCGCATGATTGACAATTTCTTGGAAGGGAGGCAAACCAAAGCTATCAAAGTAATTGATGACTTTGTCCTTAACATAAGTAGCCACCCAATGACTCCCTGACATATAACTCGGTTCAAGATTGTAAATGAATAGAGCCTGTCTATGATTGTGAGGAACATTTTCATCTCTTGACAATACATCATTAATTGGGATATTCAGATATTTACACCATTTTATTAAATCATAATTGCTTAATGGGACATTCTTATGGAATTTCGGTTTTACAACAAAATGTTTAACAGTGGGACGTTTTTGAAGGGTGAGTTCTTGCCCAATAGTAGACCTTTGCCCTTTTTCTGAGCTTTTTTTTTTGGGAGCTTTTTTTTTAGTCCCCATACCTAATGTTTGATCAGGCCAATTTCCATAAAAAGGTGGAGTTCTATACATTGGCATTAACAAACCACCATCCTGATTATCATTGGTTAGTTTTGATATAGATCTGGGTGGTCTTTGTTTCGGTTGTCCCATCTGAGGGGCACCTTTACCAGTCATCTTCTTTATTGCCTCAATAGCTAAAGGAACCCCAATTGATGCAAGAAGAGTACCTAAGAAACCACCTGTTTGTACTTTAGTCGGTTTTATATGAACACCAGAGCCTGTTTGTAGAGCATTTAATATATCCTTCTTTTGTTTGGTTGTCAAAAGATGTTTATATGTTATCAACTGATCGATTTTATTTTGTGGTATGAGAAACCCACCGGTTTGAACACCTTTTCCGGATATCTTCTTAACAATCTGAGATGCTCCTTCACTTGCTGCTCCAGCTAAAGCTGACAAACCAATGGTCTTAGCAATCGTTGGACCAAAAGTTCTTCCAAGCGCCAGAACTGTAGACAGAAGAGATCCACCTACTTGCTTTCGAATGTTTGTTTTAGAAAGTTTAATGTCCATTCCCTTTTTCAATTTTCTATTTTTATCCAATCGCTTAACTATATTCTGAGGTACGTATAGAGTGTCATTCCCAGATAGAGAGTCCTTCGTGAGCCTTAGAACTATTGTTTCTCTTTTATGATACGCGTTACTAAGATTCTTTTTCTGGTTTGGTGATAAACTAACTTTAATTTCGTATAATTGTGTCATATAATATATGTTAGATAAATTCTCTTTTAAAAAACATATTCATTTAAATTTTCATCGATGTAAAACTTATTTATTTAAACTATCATCAATTCGTTTCCAACTGTCTTTACTACAACCTCACTCTCGTAAAATACGATGCTATGAGCTCGGACGTTTGCTGTCGGGGCTACATTGAGACGATAATGGAGAATCAACTGTTTAGGATCTCTCGTCACTACCTCTTTCTGATATGACAAATCGAAATACAATAATCCATACAAACTAGTGAAATTGGATACATTAAGCTGTGTTCCTGAATTGTAATCGTTCTTACGAAATGCATATGACATGAGATCATTAAATATCCGTATTTTAGAGTCACTATCATATTCCAGCTCTGGGTAAAAAACATTATTCCCGTATTCAAGCCTGCAGTTTGATAGAGAGCTATTAGCATCAGCTGCATTCAACTTGAAAGTGTCAAATAAATACGGACTCCTCTCTGCTTCATCATCATTTGGTCCGTCTGTCCTCTGGAGATATATAAAAACATGTTTAACGTCATCGATAGCTGGACTGATTTGAAACATATTCTGAATAGCTCTGGTATTTGCTGACTGATTGTAGAGATCTCGCATATATGTCCAGGTTGTTGGCTTGAGAAACTCTGAAACGAAATTACTATACATGCTGTCTTTTGGGATTAATCTTGGGAGCCAAAGATACAATCTCTTTACTACAACACGACCAGGGTCTGTGCCATTTGCCATGTGAATCAGTTCACTGTCTTCGTTAAATGTAAGTTCAATTGTGAGCTGCATCGGAGGCAACATTTTTCTTTCTAATTCTTGAAAAAAGCTGTATCTGTTTAAGGGAAGCATCTCATTAATACTTTTAGCTCCCCCACCACCGTTGTTTTGTGCTGCTTGGGTTAAAATACGACGGGCCTCAAAACCTGTGTTTGTATTTGCTGTAGTTCCATCAGTATCAAGATACCAGAACGAATTCTTTCCAACAGATCTACTATAATCATCACTGTATTCGAGTAAATTTTTCACATTCGTAATTCTATGTAAATTATCACTCTCGTATACTATTTTACCAGAAGATTTAATAACCATATGTCTGATTAGACTGTGAGATCCGTTTATCATAGTGATGCGATCCGCTTGAGCATATCCAGCACCATCTGCCCTTTTTTGAAGCTCTTTAGTTACTTCGAAATACCCATTAAAAAAATCGAACATAGTCGACCTATCGTTGATTGTGAATCTGTAACCTGTCTTTTTCTGGCTTTGATTGTTAGCAGGTTGCTCAATGACATTATCCAAATGGAAACGAACGTATTCATATCGTTGCAGATTTTCATTTGTTCTGAAACTCATTTATATGAGTAGTTTAGATAAAATTCACTTTTTATATAAACCATTTCCCACTTGCTAGTCTATTTATAATTGGATAAAATTCACTTTTTAATAACATTTTATCGTCTTAATCCAGTACCAGATATAAGTCTATTCAGAATTGTGTTGTAATCTTCTTCTTGTTTTGGTTTAGTAGGTTTGGTTGGTTTCATGGTTTTATTCATTGGATTGTTTAGTTGAACCGTGTAATTTTCTTATAATAAGCTCTCCGCTTTTTTCAGCTGCTTTTTTTCCCAGTTTGTCTCCAGCATGTGAAATACCAGATTTAAGCGCTTTTTTGGCAAAAGGTTTTAAAACCATTTCTGGAACTTTACTTAACACCCTTCCAACCGGTTTGAAAATGTTGTCAACAATGATCCCAGATCCTTTATGTTCATAAACAAATCGTCCAAGTTTTGGATGATAAATACGCTTGTATTCATACGACGACATATATAACTATTAGTTAGATTAATCTCTCTTCTCTCTTAAAATCAAACTGAATGAAGTGTCACTATGATTAAGATCTATGATTCTTCGTTTACCGTCGGTGATATAAATCCGAATTTTATTAATCGTATTTTTATTGACAGGATTGAACTGTACTCGTCGAGGCTCTTGTGTGAAACTATAACTCGGGGTGAGAGTTGAGGTACTGAAACTATATATAATATCTGACTCTTCACCATCGACAAGACTGTCACTTATCAAATCACAATGAACATTCAATATTTCTCTGTCTTGTGAGAGATTAGGAATGTAATCTCCAACATTTACACTACTTGTTAGAATCTTTTTATTGAAACCAATAAGATCATTAAAATTACTTTGAGTCAGATCTAATCTGTAATTTGAGGCAAGTGTTATTATTGTCCTAAATATCGTGTCGTCAAACTCGAGAGTGATAGGATATTGGGGATTGGATGAGGTCCCTGTTTTTGTTCGTTCTTTGATTAAATTGTCAAAATCAACGTAATTCCAGACTCCTGGGTTAAATATAATTTCCGTCCAATTAGCACCACTATCAGACGAATATCTTATTTTCTGATTATTTAGTTCTTTTGCCACATTAAACCAAGTAAATGACATCGAAATGATTCGGTCGAGGCCGATTTCATATTGTCGATTTGGATCGAGAATTATCGGATTGATGTATTTGATTATGAAATCACTAGGTTTATTACCATTTTTGTTTCTGACTGAATGGGATGATAAGATAAGTTGTCTATCCATTATATGATTAGTTTACATAAAATAGTTTTTGTATATTTTGTTATATTGCGGCCTGTTCAAAATAGAGTTTTTCAACAAGATGTCGAGAAGTGCAACACCTGTGTTTCTTAGCTCTATGCTATTATTACCGGCAATCATCGATCCGATAATCAGTTCAAGTTTTTTAATCATTTCTGTCGGATTGTTGAAAAACTGGACTTGTCCACCTCTTTTTATTTTTTTCTTCAAACCAGATCCTTTAATATTTTTTAATCTTTGATTGTTGTAATTGATATAATCAGTAAGAACCTTTCTTGTATCTTGAATAATTTTTCTTTGATATTGAGCCTCAGCTCCAGTGATTGAACCACTATTTAATTTTTTAGTGATATCAGTCGAATAACCAGTTAGTTTATAACGTTGATCCTTAGCCTTTTTAAGGACGTTGGTAAGATAAGATTTCCTCTTTTTGTCATTCATATTTTCTTGTTCAAGTTGTAATTCAATATCATCATAGTTAGGAATTTGAAGTTCGTCTAAAGCTTGATTTATTCTATCCTCTTCAAGAATTTCGTAATCTGGTACTTCTTCTTCGTATTCAGGTGGAAGATATTCAGGTTCATACATAAATGCTGGATCTATATACATTTGTTTTTCACCTGATGCTAAATCCTTAAGGACATCTTCATAACTTGGAGGTTTTGGAACCAATTGTTTGTCATTTTGTGGTAGAACTTGATCACCGAATAGATCTTCCAATCCATAATCAGGCACTTCATCATCAATAGCTATTCCATAATCTGGAATAGGTCGCTTTTTCTTTGGTAATCTTCTCAATGGCATTTTTGGAGATGTGAGTTCCTTTAACTCAGATGTTATAGGTTTGAAAAGTTTCTCTGCCTCGACTTCACCCATTTTATCAGATATCGTATTTTGTTTTATTGTCTCTCTTACTGTGTTAATCTTTTTACCAAGCTCGGATCGTTTCTCAGCCATTTCTTTCCATTTGAGTAAACTCATTATATCATTTGTTTACATAAAATTTCGTATTTTGTTCGGAAAAATTAGGGTTATCATATATAAAAACGCTCGCATAGCGTGTCGCATAGCGTGTCGCCATGCGATAAAATTGTATAACATAGTATCATATGAAGATTCAAAATTACGACATTCAAGATGATGAAAACAACGATTTTGTTCAATTAAAGAGTTTCATGCCAAACCGATGTTTCAGGATGCTTGTTTGTGCTCCATCTGCTTGATATGATCTACAGGCTTCTCTATTTTGATAAGATATACCTTTATGCTCGAAATCTCTCCCAAAGCAAATATAAGCATCTGTTGAAATCTCTTGAACCAATATCAAAAGAGGTCGGTTATGACGTGATAGAAGCAAGTAACGACGAAATCATCCCTCTGACAGATTTGTCTGATGAAAACCAAAAATTAATCATATTTGATGACTATTTGAATACAGGTAAGAAAAATGACGAACGGATACAAGACTACTTCACCAATTCAAGAAATAAAAATTGTTGTTGTATATATTTGAGTCAAAGCTATTACGGAACCGATAAAACAATAAGACTGAATAGTTCACATTTTTGTGTTTTTGATTTTCCTTCTATAAACGAGCAATCGATGATTTGTAGAGAATTGGGTGTTAACAAACAGGATTACCAAAAGGCTACTAAAGACCCATTCAGTTTTCTGTATGTTGATAAGGTCAAAAAAAAGGTAGCCCGAAATTTCGATGAAAGAATATAACCCAATAATATATGAGTTATACAAACGGTATCCTTAATCATGACGACCTTCACGGACAAGGTCAGATAGGCCCTAGAGGGTTGCCTGGGTTACCTGGTCCTAAAGGCGATAAAGGTGATAAAGGTGATAAAGGCGATAAGGGTTCAAAAGGTGATAAAGGGCCACAAGGACCCCAGGGCCTAAAAGGCAACAAAGGCGACAAAGGCGACAAAGGTGATTGTGGACCTCAGGGTAGTGCCAGCGGTTCTGCTGATATTGACATGCAAAATAAGTACAGTATCTTGCGATTGAAAAGCAACCCATATCCAGTCCGCGGCGATTTGACGAAGGCAATAAGCTATCAAGATATGAGAAATATCTTTCTTTCAAAAAAAGAGGGTGGACAAATGGAAGCAAATATTGATATGAATAATAATACAATTTTCAATGTGAAAGACCCAACACAGGCAGATCAAGCCACAAACAAAAAGTATGTCGAAAATCAGCTAGAAAAAAAACTGGATAAAGGATCTGATATTGATATGAAAAATAATTCAATTATCAATCTTGATCTTCCATCAAACCAAAGAGACGCCGCATGTGTCGAGTTTGTTAACAACAGAATTGATGACATGACACAAAAAAAGTTTCTCAAAGTTGATGGCACTAACAATATGACTGGAAACTTGAATTTAAATAACAATAAAATTATTAACTTACAAACCGACTACAGAGATTCAAAATCCGCAGTTAATGTTGATTTTGTGCAAGAGGAAATATCAGATTTGAGAGATCTTGTCACTCAAAAAATTCGTGAATCTCAGATCAATAACTCAGGTCAAAAAAGGGACGCCTTCAGATACTTGATGGAAGACACTGATGAATCTTCGAGTGAAAACAATATCGAGGTTTTGGGTATTGTCGATTTTCCCAATTCTCCACATCAAATTAATAAAAAAGCTTACCAACTTAAACTCTTGTTTGAAAAAAGCTCACCCTTCCAGTACCGCTCACGTCTTGGTTTTAACTTATATAAACTTCCAGTCGGGTATTACACAATGGTCGTTGAATGGTTTCCGCCGGAAATGAATGAGATAAGTGTAACAGCTCAAGGAACAACGATTTCAATTTTTGATGAAACAACCAAAACATTCGAGAAGTACACCAAAACACTTATCCATTTTCACAGATGGGGTAGCTCACCCCCACAATTTATATATCTCGATCTGCACGGTACAGTCAGTAAGCAATCGTTTTTAACAATTGGGCATTTAATTGTCTATGGTGTTAAAGAAACACTTTCAAACGTTGACCCAAGTGTCTATGACACCGCTTTTGTTATTGAAAATGGAAAAATGGTGATGGAAACAGATTTATCTTTAAACGGGCATAATTTGAGTGGTTCCGTTCATTACTTACATGGGAGTTTAGATACGAAAAATAATGAAACATTTTTTTCATTAAATGGTAATGCTAATGTACTCCTTCCAGAAACAAGTTATATATTAAATATAACAGTATTATATAGAAAAATCAGAGGTCCATTTCCACCTATTCCTTTAAAAATATTTAAAAGTGGCCCTGCGAAACTTTTCACTTCAAAACAATCAACTCAAAAACAAACAATAGATATTAATTTAGAACTACCAAATGGTCTTTTAATGGTGCAATTACATTCTCAAAATTTTATTAATGAAAAATTCTTAATGTTGGTTAAATATAGAGTGTCATGAATATTTTTACGTTTATTATATAGCACAATGCAGGATATCCATCTGATTGGAGCATGGAATGCTTTTTAGAATATATTATTATCCCAAAAGAAATAATGAGGATCCGAAGAAGATAATGAATAATCTAACTAATATATATGAGAACAGCTATTTTAATTAATGAAATTCTTGAAAGCATTGACAGATTGATAAAAAACATCAGAACATTATACTCCAGTATCAAGAAGTCGTTCAAAAAGAAGAAAAATATAGCAATATAATATATGACCATAAAACATAGAAACATATTCGACTGGAATCATATTTCAGACAAACTAACGGAAGAACAGATCGATGAATTAAAATCCTATTACCGCACGTATCATAGGAAATGTTGGGTATATAAGCAGGCATTAAAAAGGTTCAAGAAGTGGAAATTACTAGGTAATTCATTGTCTATTATCTTTGCTACAGGAGGCATAACGTCTGCTGTAGCTACAAGTGGCGTTTCATTAATTGCTATATCTACAATATCGTTACTAATTCAAGGATGGATGGATCACAAAGACATCGATCTTAAGATACAAAATTGTGTATATGCTTATCAGAGTTATCAGCATCTATTAAACGCTATTAAGGATATGATGAGAGCTGGTAATTTCAATATAAGTAGCTTACATACTTTCATGAACAACGTTGACAACTATGTGACAGATAACAGCCCTGTTGTCGATAAATTTTTGCTCAAATATGACAATATATTCATTGAGTAATATCATTTATTTTATCACCAATTCGGGACATAACACTACCCCAATACTGATTGTAAAAAGCTAATGTTTTTTTCGATTTACTAATTGGAATATTTTTGTAAGGTATTCCCATCATCTTGAATATCCTTCTCATAATGAAATTAATGCTAATCATTCTCTTTCTTTTACCGTTCACCTCATTGGGGAGGTAACAATAAAGTATGTAGTATGTAGTATGTAGTATGTAGTATTAATAACATAACCTATCTCTGTAAACACTCTATCAATCTTACATTTTTGATGGTATGATACTTCTATATTATATTTTTCTTCAATATCGAGTAATATGTTGTTGATGTGGTACTCTCGATGGTATACAGATTTCCTCTTCAGTTTATGTCTGTTCTCATAAAAATTAACATACTCTACTGATGATTTATATCCTTGAACAATACCACAACTTAGACATGCTAACATCCCATCGTCGTTAATAATATACTGATTATCACAGCATAAATAATATTTTGCTAAACGATCTTGTGGTTTTTCATTAGAATCTTCCAATTTTTGGTCACAAAAAGGACAAACAATATCTCCTGATTCTTTCAGTTCATCATGTAATTCCTTGTTACAATTCATTCTATATACTATTAGATGAGATATTATTTTTATGTTACCACAACATGACGTCACGCCACAGCTGTGGCTTTTCTGAGAATTTTAAAACTTCCTGTTTTCCGAGAATTTTAGACTTCCTGTTGTATGAAGTCACGCAATGGAAAATGCGTTTGTAAAATATATAGATTCTATTAAATGGAAAAATATATAGTCATCCATATAATTGTTTCCATAAAATAAAATACATATAGTTCTCCAAATAATTGAAAAATGCGTTCGTTTCCATATGAAATAAAAACATATAGATTTCCATAAAATAATACCATAAAATAATACCACCAGATATAAACCATCAGATGTAAACCATCAGATGTAAACCATCAGATGGAAAGTAGATATATAGTTGGGTTTGGTATGAGCGCATTTTCAAAAATGCTCTCGTACCCCCAACTATATAACTACTGACCTCGTACTACAAAACTATGATGGGGAAGAGACGATTAAGGAAAGAAATGCTACAGAGTTTGGGAAAACATAGCATCTATCTGTAACCACCCCCACTAAAGAAAAAAAAAACTTTTTGAAAGGGCATTTTTCTTTCGGTGTCTTGGAATGTGTCATCATTGTCAAGTTAAAAAATTTTGTTGTATTTCATAAACATGAGCTATTGTATTGTGTTTTGCGTTTTCAGGCAGAAATCTCACTGTTATTCAACAACTGATGGAATCTCTTGGACAGGTAAGATGTAAATATGGGCTACTAGGCGCCTAGCGCGGGAAAACGGGAGACGACTGGTTTTGATCTTATTTCTGATTGGTTGAGAAAACACCGAGACCACAGCTAAGTGGACCGTGCACGTTAATTATACTATGTTTATGTTGTCTGTGTCTGTGTCTTTGTCTATGTCTATGTCAAACTCTCTGTCTATGTTTGTGTGTATGTGTATGTCTATGTCCATATCTGTGTATTTGTATGTCTATGTGTATATCTATGTCCATACTTCTATCTACAGCTATGTCTGTATCTATGTCTACGTCGATATCTATGGTGATGTCTACGTTTCGTCTTTGTTCGTTTATGTTGTCTATGTCTACGGTATATGTCTATGTCTTTGTCTATGTCTATATCATTGTCCATGTCTGTGTCTGTCTCTATGTCAATACATTTATGTTTAAACCAATCATACTGATAGAACGGCGTAAAGCAAAAACAAGCCAGATTACTGTCGACACTTATTTGCAGGTTAACTGGATAATCCTGACAAATATAACTGCTTTAAAAGTCACCGAACAAAAACAACAAAAATTGTTATGGCGGATTTCGGAGGGGGGGGGGGAATGCACTTGACGTTCGTGCGTAAACATGCATGCTGTCATGTAACGATAGCAAAAACGATTGTTCTAAGAACAAGCCATGTTCAAGATCTTGTAAAGACCAAAATTGATAATCAATAAGTGCGACTATGAAGTTGATAGAAACTGCCGAGCGGAACAATAACTGGGCAAATAAAAGTCGTGAATTGTAACTCGAACGTAACTTACTGATTAAAACATGTGCATGCGTAATTACCTTTAGAACTTCGACATGTTTATTAGCTCCTTGTGCCTTTCCTTTGCAGCGTTAAACCACAGACTCTTGACAATTCTCGGATTAGATAAAGCGGGAAAAATCCACGGTGTGTCTCTTAACAGGAAAACGCTCATCTCCTGCGAACAAAATGGCGGAGCTTGCAATGTTGAGATGCACGCAACTTGGTTTAAGACCCGAGACGAGCAGGACATAGTCACTGCAATTGAAGTACCCCACATTCCAGAGACCGGACTGGAATACACGGATGCGCCCCGATCGCCTCTTATAAGGACAGACAGCTTGGAACGTGCGTGGGGAGGTAGATAAAAATATCGATGAGAATTTTTGTTAGAATATGCCGTATTTACTCGAATAAGCGCCGCATTTAGGACTAAGAGTTAATAAGCGCCGCCCCCGAATAAGCGCCGCGGTCCCGATGCGGCGTTTATTCGAGGAATTCCGTATATCTAAAAAAAGCACTAGGAAAGCAACTCTAAAATAGCACGGGAAATTTCTTTTTCATCAAAAGAGATGTTCTTCAGTTCAAACCTACAAAAATCTTATGTTTTTTTCTAGTTTGGCTTAAACAACGTTTTAACCTAGAAGAAGACCGAGCCCTTCATTCTGTTCCTTGCTTACAATTTTAGTGACATTTTGTTAAAATGCCGGAAGAGACGAATGGTGACAAAAAGATGCTTCTGTTAGTTACTGTAAAATTTTCGTACAGATAGAAAATATACCGTTAAATTAAAAGAAAAGCTTTCTTTGTCGCGTCCAATTTTTAAATAAGCGCCGCATTTGAGGCGCGAAAAATTTTTTAAGCGCCGCGGCGCTTATTCGAGTAAACTCGGTAAGTGGGTTGACATGTCCTGGTAGCAACAGCAACTTGAGAGATTTATCTCTTGGTGTCTTAGTTTTTTTTTTACATACATAGATGTGTTTACTTCTTTATATTTAGAAAGGTCTCAAAGCCATATTTCGCCATCCTTGCATGCATGCACCCGTCCGTCCGTCCACCACCTACCTACCCATCAGTCCTCCCGTCCTTTCATCCATCCATCCATCCCACCATCAGCCAGCCACCAAACAAACCATTCTTGTTCCGTTTACTTATTTGCCCTTATTTGTTGTTTGATTTCATGCAGCTTCATCTCGTGGTATCCACCTCTCGCCACCTTCGTCGATTTCTCCTAGCAATTACACTTGGAAACTTGTGTTGACTTGGAACGATTATGGTAAGCAGAATGGGGGGAGGCGGGGCTTGGCTTTGGACTTGGGTTGTGAAGAGGAATAACTTCATGGCTAGTCAGACACGTAATTATATGTGTTAGCCCCCAAAAAAACAGTTTATGAACCTTTGGTTCTAAGCTTATGATACATTAGAGTATCAAAAAAAAAAATAATAAACTGAATTCTTTATTAAACAACGTAGTCGTTTTTACAAGTCGGTCAATTTTTAGAATGTGACCGATAGACTACCGATCTTCCAAGGCGTTGAAGCAGTAAGGACAGTGTTCGACTACAGATCAATCACGCCAAAGAAGTATTCGTAAATAATATATATGTAACATGTGGGCGAAACCATTTTAATGGTTATTTGACCTTTTATTTGGCGACTTCCTTGTTGCTGTCATCGTGGTGGCTTCTTTATAAGTATAGTGGACTCACCCGATAACTCGAATTCTCTTTACGATAAACCAAACAGTTAATTCAAGTGGACTTTTGCTGTAAACCATGGAAACTAAATTCTGAAATCGAAGAAGCACATTGCTGGTTTCTTAGTTAACATTACCTTTCACCTAATAACTTCCAAACTAATAAACATATTAATTTTTTTAGATTTTGATAAATGTGGAGAATGCAAAAATGGAGGAACATGCGTGATTGTCGACATCGGTTTTGTATGCCTCTGTTTGGCGGGGTGGACTGGGCACCAGTGCGAAACAAGTTAGTTACTTTTATTTTACATATCTCCTGAAGCCCGGGCAAATGACAGCGAGCTTTGGCAAGAGTTCTAACTCCTACATTTAGTATCCTTATTGACTCCCCTGCGCTCTCGTTGACCTCACGCCCTCTCATTGACCCTCATTCATTATCATTGACTTTCCTGCGTTCCCTTTGTTCCGGTCTTTAAGAAGAAATAATGTTTGGTTATCCTTATTTTTTGCTTTAACTGGTGAAAATAATTGAAAATGGAATTGAACAAGTTGGGTTTGAATGTGACGAAATGGGGTGTAACAATGGATATTCTAGCAGTAGAGAAAACCTAGTTTTGAGAAATTTCCAAATTGTCTCTCTGATTAGAGTACATCGAATGTCAAAATGAGTTGAATGACTTAGTTGAATTGATTAATTAAAGGTTACAACGTAGAGAAAACCTAGCTCCGAGACGTTTTCAAGTTGTCTCTCTGATTAGATTACAGAGAAAGTCAGTTTAAATTAATTGGTGTTTTCGTTGTTTGTATTTTTCCCCGCTCCTTGATTGGTACTCAAAAAAATGTGCTACTTTTTCATATACGTGGTTTCTCGCGCTTGGCACTGGCTGCGTGTGTTAGTTTGTAATTATCGTCTGTTAAAAGGGCTGTTAGTGTCCTTAGTGATTGGCTTGGCTTTACTACTTAACGAAAAACCGCTATATAATGAAATTTGGAATATTGTGAGGGGATAGGACTATTTCTGGGGTGGTGAGCCTGTTGAACCCCTTGGAGCCGCCTTGGCATGAACATGAGGTCAAGTTGGCCACTGGGACAGGTGACTATAAGGATGACAACGATGGTATTTGAAATCGGAAAAAATGCAAGCCGTAAGATATGTATCGTTCCCTCATTCAATTTACCTTATCACTCCCTTGTTCCCTCACTCAAGGACGGTGCCTCTTTTTCTTACTGCGCATACGTTCTGCGCATCTCGGGAGATTCGGGTTTCTTAAGGAATTTGCCCTGATACAACAACATTTTTGCGCGGTTTAAGACGATGTGGAAAAACTGACAGATCTTAGCAAGGGCTATCAGAATCCAAACAGAAAATTGGGGTAACCTGGCATTTTTCAGGGATAATTGAGCCATACATTCTTTGTATTTGCACGCTTTTTTAGAATCATGGTTGCTTAATTATCTCTGAAAAATGCTTGGTTGCCCACATTTTTCTTTTTGGATTCCAACTACCTTTGCTAAGATCTACTTTTTCCCCATAGTCATAACCTTTGCAAAAATACCTCTGTATTAGGAGGCACCGTCCTTAAGTTTAACTTTCTTCTGTATCTGTTGCAGGTATTGACGAGTGTGCATCAAATCCTTGCCAAAGTACTGCAACTTGCATTGATGGTCATCTCAGCTTCACTTGCGCATGTGCAGATGGATATACTGGGGCTTTGTGCGAACTCGGTACGTAAAGGATTTAGCGAAGGAGCTATAGTTTTGTGTTCAGATGAAGGTCGGGTGATCGTGTTCTGACCACTACAATCGTATTGTATCTGTAGAACCCAAACAAATGTAGGGATGTGGCCCAAATTGTCGAGTAGCCTCTCAACCAGGAAATAAAGGGGTGCTAGCCTATCCTAAGGGGGCCGACGAATTTCAGCCCCGTTAGCCGGGCTGAGATTTCAGCTTGGCTTTCTGAACAAACCTCATGTAATCGCATTCAAATTTCAGCCCGGGCTGAAATATGAACTTGGGCATTCACAATGCTTGAGTTGTGAATGTAAAACGCTTTTCCTGCAAATTTTCCCGCCCAATTTTAAGCATTGTACCCGGGCTGAAATTCGCCATGTAATCGCAACAAAATTTAAGCCGGTGGGCGGACTGAAATTTCAGCCCGGGCTGAAATTCGCAATGTAATCGGCCCCTAAGGTTAGGGAGGATGGACTAGACTTTAAGCTGCTTTACGATAAAGAACCAAAGTTAGGCACTGGTACTTCTGGAAACCTGCTGTGATTAAACTGGAGCTCACGAACAAAGATATTTTTGAATATTTACAATTACACTACGAGGTTGGGTTTTCTATGGGTTAACACTCAGCTAGCCACAACCAAGTGGACTACGCTCGTGAGAAATGAAGACCAATTGTCTAATTGTTTTAGAACACAACTAAGTGATTGGAATTGAAGTAAAACGATATTTGGATCATATTCACAAAAAAAATCAAAGGAAATATTACTTTTCAAAGCGTGCGTCATAATCGTCTACCGGCAACAACCATTTAACCAATCAGCTTCACATAGACCACGTGTACTTTTACGATCTATTCGCGTAGATCACGTGAACGTGATTAGCCTTCAAGGTGTCAAATTTCAAAACGTTTTAATTCGATTGCCTAAATGAGCCTTTTAGGCCTGTGTTCTTAATGATAGTTTCCGGTTGCCACTTTTTTGTTAGAAATTGATGAATGTTTGTCTGGACCCTGCCTTAACGGAGGAAAGTGCACTGATGCGTTTCTTGACTACACCTGTTCATGCACAGTTGGGTATACCGGAAAAAACTGTCAAATTGGTAGGTATACTTTCCCCATTTTGGAATTTCTTTGTTAAGAGTGCTAGTACACTAATTCCTCGTAAGAGTCATACTCAAGGTAACATTTCACAAGGTTTTACTTGGAAGCGATTGGAAAAGTACGTCCTTCTCGCTAGCTCTCGTCAGAATGGTCATCAGTACCGTTTCAAGAGTCAGAATGTCACACTGGCATTCTTGGGTCTCATCGATTAAAACTCAAAAATCAGAACCACATTTTGATGTCTTCAAGGGAAAATAAATTAATTGTGGAATAAAGTGGTCTCCCTATTAGAATAACAAGATTGAGAAGGGAATTGTATTACAGTATAATTAGTTTCAATTAATTTCAATGATGTGCGGATGAATGTGCAGTGACAAAATCAACCCAAATTTACTCCATCGACTTAAAAAATTTTTTTTCTTGGGGTAGATTATCGACGTATTTGTATAATATATTTCCATTAGATGTGCTTCGTTCAACAGGAGTTACAAGTGCGGACAATAATCTTAGGTTTGCACAAACAATTACATCTCAGTGATACAATAATAATTGATGTAATGATTTTTTCATTGATTTAGACATAGACGAATGTCAGAGCAATCCTTGTGTGCATGGGACATGCGTGGATCATCTTGGTCGTTATGAATGTCAATGCCCACCAGAATGGAAAGGAGTCAATTGCGATAGTAAGAAAAAAATTATATTTAAATTTTTGACATAGACTGGTAGCCGAGCGCGCTCTGATCGGCGAACAAAGCACGCTTTATCAGAGTATAAAACATAAAAAACGTACGTGTTAATTCAATAAAGTGTTTTTGCCGTATAATTCTATGCAGAAATTTTGCAGGATATCCCAGCTAATCGGTTTGGAAAAACAGAAAATAAAATAGACACTGAAGAAAGAAACAAAGCTTTCAAAACTCGTTTAGTTTAGTTTTCGCTTCATCTCAATTCTACATGGAAAAGCGTATATGAAGTAGGTAAAACCGCGTGTT
Source organism: Siderastrea radians (assembly GCA_964017195.1). Classification (NCBI taxonomy): domain Eukaryota; kingdom Metazoa; phylum Cnidaria; class Anthozoa; order Scleractinia; family Rhizangiidae; genus Siderastrea; species Siderastrea radians. Next base: position 38,898,842 of record OZ024898.1, on the reverse strand, counting down.
ATAATGTTATAAAATACTTCAGGCATTTGAGAACTCAAGAAAATGCAGATAGGGATTTAGGGGCAAAGTCTGACTGAAAACGGGTAAGAACGTTGGAGGCCATGTCTGTATATTTTGCTCTGAAATAATGTCATGGTTGGAGAGCTTGGCGACACAGCCTCACCAAACACTTGAAGGAGTGTCTTCTTCCTTATCACACTTCGATAATTTTTCTTTGCAGTCTCATAACTAACTTGAGCTCATAGTCAACTCAAGCTCGTGACAAGCCAGAAAACATATTACCTAGACAACTGGTTCCCCTCAACAAAGCAAAGTTCTAAGATTTCTTTCTTTGCGGTAGACTATGATGACTGCATCAATCATACTTGTATCAATGGAGTTTGCCAAGATGGACATAATAATTACACGTGCAACTGTGATAACGGCTGGACTGGACATTATTGTGATATTGGTAAGTAAACGCATCAGTTGAGCCTTTTGTGGGCAGATTAGAAATAAGTTGAAGCTAACTTCACATGAAGCATCAGTTGGGAACAAAAAGCAAATTTTAAGTAACAAAATTGTAAGCAGTTGCTCTACATATAATTTTTTCTTTTTCACCCTCAGAGCTGCTTTATTTTCTTAATTTTCAATTTGAAGTATGCAGTGTTCTGTAAGACGTTTATAGTAAACAAATGTCCTGCTGACTGAACCGAAAATGGCAAAAATTTCACTCCTTATGAATCGCAAAAATTTGTCCCCACAAACTACGACGGTTAAAATTTTGGCTTTTTTTGCTGCTAACGGTTAATTTCTTTCCGTTTCGGTTATCAGAAATCTTAAAAATTAATCTCCATTGCTTTTAATGTTAAAAAATTAATTTGCTTTGTGTTGATACTCATTTAAGGTCTTAGGACCATCTCGGGATGAAAAGAAAAACGACTAATTACTACAAAAACGACTGATTACTATAAGATATTATACGAATTTCAGTTTTGCTTTTCTTTAGGTACCAGGGAAGAATGTGTAGCCGTCGCAGCTGCACTAGCCACGAGACCAGACACATAAACAGTCTTAACAAGAGATATTGACACTTTCAAAATGACAAATCGTGGCTACAATTTTTTTTTACGGTTAACGTTTTTACGACTATGGTTAAAAACTTTAATTTTAAGTCGTTTTACCGCTAACGGTTTAACTCCATTGAGACGTCTACAAAGACAACGTGCGAATTATATTTCTCTGTTGGTACTACAGACACATTGATGTCTTATGACGTTTCTAAGGTTAACTGTGAAGTTTTTCTTTACAAATTTAGACCTAGATGAATGCCAAAGCAATCCTTGTGTGGAAGGAACATGCGCAGATCATCCTGGGCGTTACATCTGTTCCTGTTCTGTGGGTTGGTATGGAACCAGGTGCCAATGTAAGAAAAACTCACCATTGTATCTAATATCACATCACAGTGCAGTCTGTTTTGTTCCTTTTCTCACTCGAATGGTAAGCTCGCCAACTCGACTACATCTAGAACAGGACGTGTAACCTTGCCTCCCCCAACAAAAAACAACTTTTCCAAATTCTAATTCGCTATTCCAATTCGCTATTCTTATGAGATTCGATTTTTGACATGAATTTGGATCAAATTTGATGTTTGATGTGAGAGGACCTACATGAAAACTATTAGATGCACGGTAATGTGGCTTTCTTCGTAGAAATATCATTTACTTATAAAAGAAGAATGATTTTGCTCATAGATAAGGTAATAAGGAAGGAAAGTTTGGTAAATAAATTAGAAAGATGGATATTCAGTATGTTACGAACGTGGGGCAAAGACAAAATGACAATCCCCAACGGAGATCGAACCAATGACCTTCCGCACTGTAGTATATTATTTACCGGTAACGCCTACCCTTCGAAGCCGAAGATTGATGGCGTGGTATAAGCATTGTAATGTTAGCAATTTATATCGTTTAGTGTTTAAATACCATATGTAATCTGTACTGTGGTTGATTGTTAATAAAGTTTTTGTTATTGAAAAAAATATATATATATGACCTTCCGTACACTGGTCGAATGCGTTAACCACTAACAGTGAGTGAGTCAGTGAGTGACAACTTTATTTATCCTCGGAATTCCATCAGTAACAAAGGTCACTGTTTTACGTGAAAGCTGAGCCGAACACAATTAACAATGAATAGGTGGAGAAAAATGAATAAAAAGATAAATAATGGCTGGGTGGGGCCTAACAGATGAAAGCCCTCGTTTTAAGGTCTCTGGGCTTTTACATTGCTTTACCTCACAGGTAGGTTGTTCCAAATTTTTGCACCGGAGTAAACAGAAGTTAGTTTTAGGTATTCAGTTCGTGGCTTACCAAGAGCAAGCTGAGGATTTTCATTACTACTAAGATACTAAGAGCTAGGTTATATTAGCCTGTTCCAATTGTTCAGATAGTGGAGCAGAAGGGAAAAATATAGCAAGCGACAGAGCGGGAAAAACGAGGGGAGACTGGGGAAGAGGTTGCCCTCTTCCCCAGTCTCCCCTCGGTTTTTATGCTCACGCACCACGATCTGAGCGCCTGGAACAGGCTAGGTTATATTTACTAGGTTCATTGTGGTAAGAATCCTGCATACTGATAAGACAGGTTATGTCGAAAGAGTCCTGTATAGTCAAAGATATATGACAAAATTTTTACCATTTAAAATGTCAGATTATGACTACTGCACCTATCATAACTGTTCAAACGGAGCAACTTGCATTGGACGGCCAAGCTTAAGAGCTTTCGATTGCCGCTGTGATGTCGGGTGGACTGGAACCTACTGCGAAACTGGTAAACATAGCCTAACGTCGCTATCCCATAGTATCGTAGTAGAATTAGATAGCCCTTGCAACAGATGGTAAAGTGAGAAAAATGCAAATAAATCAGACGTAAATAAACACTGGAGATCAATGTTCCGTCATACCAGGTGCCACTGACATATATGATGGTTAGTTGTGAAGAGACATGGAGCGAAAGGGTGGATGGCTAAAGAAAAGGCACAACCCCTCGCGCTCTGTGCTCAACCAATCAAATCGCGACTTATTGACGGCTGAAGTGACAGAAAAGTATCAGCTCTCTAACGCTTTTATTGAAACTCTTTATAACAAAGGTGATGGGTATTCCCAAGGTACAAAACAGCGAGTAAAGAAAAACGAAAACTCTACCCAAAATAGAGAGCTCAAAATTTGAACGGAAACTTGTGTATTGCTCTTTATTTCATATGTGTGTATGACTGGGCACACCTCATCGGCTTGTCGCTGTTGTTTTGCTCATCTTTGACCCCCCAAAAGGTACCGCTATATCGTTTTGTGGAGGTGGATCCAGTTTAGTTTCAATCCTCAGAGTGAAAAGAGAGCGTTAACCCGTTCTTATGCCTACCCTTAACTACCACTATGGCTACAACTGGGGACATATTTTGAATTGAACTCTAAAACAAAATATTTTAACCATAAAGGATGACGACAGACGCATTACTTTGTAATGCAATTGATGTAGTATTTTTTGGCATGTTTGATTTATGAGACACATTGCTGTCAATTAAGACTTTGGTTGTAGAATGGTATTGAGTCAACCGAAAGCTAAGAAAAAACGAAGCCGGTTGAGAGCGTAATGTAGCCTCACTATTGTTGTTCTTTCAGAAATAGATCCTTGTGTTCATTACAATCTTCTCAACACACCTGACCGGCGAAGCTCCTACAACGGCCCGTCGTACTCATACTATACATGTGACTATTACCAGATTTCCAACCCGAAAACCTGGTACCGATTCGGCGAAAACGCTGGTTCCCGGATGGCGACGAGTTGTGTTGCTGTGGGCCACTGTGGTACCCAAACCCCTGGCTGGCTGAACGGGTCTCACCCAACTCAGGACCAGGGTATCGTCAGCATGAACGTTTGCTTCAACATTTACAACAATTGCTGCTATTTTTATAGGAGTATCTTAGTTAAGAATTGTGGTTTGTTTTATTCATACGAACTTGTGAGACCAACATATTGCCCTCAACGCTATTGTGGAAAGTGACCTTTTTTAACGATTACTTTTTCCCTCTGAAAGTCAAACCTTAACCCTATCCAAACCGGGAAAGCGGGGCAAAAATTTCGTATTTTTTTTGGACAGTTGTCTACTTTCTGACGATATCTTTTACATTTTTAGATAATTTAAGCGTTGTGTTCTTTAATTATTTTGATTAACGTTGGTCAATTTTGTTGTTTTACTGAAGTTCTTGGGGAAATCTAGAAATCCGACATGGTGGATCTCAGTTGGCCTCCGTTTAGAAATCGTGACGTAATTACACGTCATCTGGCATGATCCGCCCTCGTGAAATAACTTTTTACTCGAGTTTAAAAGTTCTTGTTACTTTGGCAATAAAGCACAGCTTCGTCTTTTTGGCACATCTTTTCTAAGTTTAAAGAGAACTTACAAACCGGAACTTGAGAAACACTTGAGTACTAAATTACGTGGTAACAAAGGCATAACGCTTTTTTTCCTTAAGATCCATTATGAATTATACGAAGTATCGTAGATGGGACAGTTACGTTCTGAAAAAAAAAATGGCGAATCCACTGGACACCAGCGGAATTCAGGTTTACAGTAGAGGTAAAACTTTTCAAGCACTAAGAGTCTTGCACCTGTTTAAATTCTTCATTTTCATTCACAAATGTAAGTAAAGCTAGAATGGAAACAATAGCCCTTTTCACAGTTACCTTTTCTCATTTGCATGACAATGTATTTGAACGTGGATGTGAGGCAATTTCAGGCAGAAATTGCAAAATTGCCCGAAATTGTCTCACATCCACGTTCAAATACATTGTCATGCAAATGAGAAAAGATAACTGTGAAAAGGGCTTTTGGTTTCGAAGATGGGAGAAGCTAAGTCACTTCACTAGAGCGTCTTTGTGCACTTTTTCTTTTTGATTTACATTCAGGATTTGTCCCAATGGCGCATTAATCTAGTGCACGCAGGAGCCCAAGGGCCAGACTGGAGTATGTGCCCCATGGCCCCAAGCTCCGCAGAGCTTCACTGTTGATTTCAAACACAAAAAAAATGAAGCCGGAAACAAGGAGAAATCGAATGAAGTGATGAAATACTGTTTAATACAACACGAATAAGAAATTATGTAAGATATTTACAACAGCCTCTCGATGCAGAATCGAAGTACTAAGCATCTCTAGGTGTGCTGGGTAAACAATTTAAAACTCACCCAGCGCATCTTGCCTTTGAGCAGTGACTGAGCTCACAAAACAGAAAGTGAGCTCAAACGTTTGAGGCAATCAAAATTCTGTAAGATATTCTGCAACAAACTTTGCAATAGTTTGGAGGTGGGTTAACATTTTTTTGCCCTCATTTATGCCATTTTGGTGGTAGAACTATAAAGAAAAATTTCTATTATTGCTGGGTCATATATTCATAGCATGTTTTCAAGAAGAGTACAAACATTTCCTCTGCCACAGCTTCACAAAACGTGAAGGTCAAGTGCCAATGTTAGCTGGCTGTATAGAAATCCTGGTGACAATTATTGTTGCAGCATGAAATTTTTCTAATAACTTGAAAGTTTACATTTTTTAATTCTTGCACTTTTTAACATTTTGTCGTGTAATAAATAATACTGGGATAATCTAGAAGTATTACTCAAGATGAAAGTATGAGTGTAGAATGTGGAATTTTCACACATGAAAATACCACATCACTATAACAGAGCGGTTTTAAATTGAGGGTCGTGAAAAAAAATTGATATTAGCGACCTTCAGATTGGACTACGAGTACGAGATCGAGTACGAGTACAACTTCAGCATTTCAAGACCGTTACGTTACCAACGCCCTCGTTCCTCCTTGTTGCTGACCAGCGGAGAAGAATGCTAAGTGCAGGACAGATCACAACCAAAAGCCCGTGACAAGGAATTCAAAAGTCGTAGTCGTACTCAATCTGGTACTCGTAGTCTGATCTGAAGGTCGCTATTATCTGGGAACAAAGTCAAACGACCAGAAAGCTAGCCTCCATCGCAGACGTCCATTGGGCTTGCAGTGTAATCCATTCCTTTCCTTCTTTACGAACGCAAGAAGGTCCGCTTCAGAGGCTATCAAAAATGACAAGTACGTGTAGGAGGCGATCAACTCGGAAAAAGCAGGTAAAAAAGACACAACTCGTTTTGGTTAATGTTCCCTGGCGCGAGTGTTTTTTTTTTAGGCTAATTGACAGAGCTTAAGGGGAAAAAAAACACACACACGCACAAGGCAAATACGAATTACTTGCGGGAACCAGAAAACCACTACGTATTACATTAAGTTTTAAGGGTATGTAAAGGTATATAAGCCGTCTGTCTTGCCTAATCCGTTGGATTAACTTGTCACAGACATTGCAGTTCAATCATATTTACTTGGTAAGACACCGAGATTAAAAAAAAAAACGGCTCTTGAATTACCTTAACTTGTTGCATGTCACATTTGCCAGGGTAAAAGCTGTAAATTAGACAGCCTTCATGTGTAAATTATTGAGATTTTAACTCATCAATAAAGCACTTTTAATGTGAACGATTATTTGAATGCTGTATTTGTTGTAACGGTCCATTCTCGGAGACCTAGAGGCAGACTTTTGGGACGAGTTATACTAAGCTGGCAAGAGAAGAAAAATCGGGGTTTTCGTGCCCGTTTTGACTTTTCCTCGCTCGGGTTAATTGCCTTGGTATATTGGGGTCCAGGAGTGCTGAACATGGCACCATATATATGTATAAATTTTGTGGCGGGTTGATTTATTTGCGCAAAGTTATTTTTGAAACTGTTCCGTGGTGGATCACAACAGCGTCCGCTAGTTGTATTGTTTTCTTCATTTTACCCGCCTGCCTGGTTTTTGAACCAGAGAAGGGTGTCAAAGTGTTCTGCCGATAAATTTCGAAGCCTGCTATCCCTTTTAAATTTCCGTCCAATTAAAAAATAAACAATCACACTTGTTTCGACTTTTCTTTAGAATTTTGGTAATTTAACATAAAATGGTGGCTTTTGTTTCTAAGAAAAACCAGGCTGCAAACATTATCCCGTCGAGTTTGCCGTTAATCAAGATAATTGCCTTATTTACCATACAGTAAATTCCTCCACCTCTGCGATGCAAAATGTGTGAATGCTTTATGCAAGTCATTTGCGTTGATCGGCCATATTTAGACTTCAACCATGTACCTCTATGTATAAACCTCTTAATTCAGGAATAACTTGGGTAATTTCTTTAGCTGTTTAACATTTTTTGGTGCCTTGTTGAATTCCAAATTGAAATCAACACAGGGATTATTGGATATAAATTATAAATATTAAAGAACGCGCACAAGAAAGGATTATAATTAAGAGGACAATTTCCCAGCACCAGGTGCCATGGGAAGAACGTTTTAAAACAAAACAAAACAAAACAACAGTTGGAAGACATGTTGACTTTCTGTTTTCAAAATGAAAAATTGGACTTGTTTCTAGTCCTCGCGAAAAATGTTTTTCAACTTATTTTTGTTACCAAACTCGTATTTCACGTTGAAGGCTAAAAAAAAGTCAAAAGCAAGTCAAATGGAAAGTTATGGAAAAGTTTGCCTCTCAAATTAAACTGTGATTTAATTGATGTTTGCGCAGTGCAAATTTTCGTGTGAGGACAGAGTTTGGACAGTTTGCAAACATTTCGGAATTGGGATTCTCAATAAGTTTTCGTCCAATTTTGGTATCATCATCGACAATCATGTTGGAAACTTGCTTGTGCAGCGGTGTCAGGATTGTAAAATAATTCGTTGATTTTCATTAAATGGTTTTCTTTTGTGGTCCCTTTAAACTAACAGTCATTTTCAATTCTTATAATTGATGACATATTAATACTCCACTTACAGGTAGCTTGAACTAATCGGAACGTGTGCAGACCTGCGACGCAAATGTGTCATTGTAACCATATTTTTAAGACACATTTAGTGATTACTTTTAGGTTTTGTTTTGCGAAGAGAAGAGTGATCATGAGAAGCGGCAACTTTCGGTGTACACTCATTTTGCTAAGTATTGTATTATTGCTACTATTTGACCGCTAGAGACTACATGTAGAATGGAGCTCTCCTTACAGAAGCCTCTATAACACGAACACCGTCCGATTACGAGCAGTTCACATGGTGTCAGAGATCAAAAAATTCTTGCATGGACTCTACCTCTGTAATAGGGACACTTCCATTACATGGACAATGGTTCCAGTCCCTTCGGCGTCCGTACTATTAAAGAGGTTCCACAGTAGAATCAGTAGGTTGGGGCGCTGTGGTGTAGTGGTTAGCGTGTTAGACTTCAGATCTGAAGTTCGGTGGTTCGACGCCCAGTCCCTGCCATCGTGTTGTTTCCTTAGGTAAGAAACTTTACCCCACATTGTCTCTCTCCACCCAGGTGTATAAATGGGTACCAGCGACATACTTGCCGGAGGTAACCCTGTGATGGATTAGCATCCCATTCAGGGGGGAGTAGCAATCCTCTCAGTTGCTAGGTTTAAACTCCGGCCGTGTGAGGCTCCTTGGCTCTTGTGCGACTTTACAGAAGAATCATGCCTATTTATTGTTTCTTAATATCAGAGTTAAAAGGCTTATTAGCGACAATAAATTGGAGGCCAAAGACGAGAACAGACGGTCATAGAAAGAAAAGATTGTTTTACATTTTGTTCCAGGCGCCATAGAAGGAACGAGATATTAGGAACAGCAAACGAAGAAAGCGGGCACGAAAATAAAACACCTGGGGCTGGACGAGATGTGGCGCCCCCGTTTACTACTCATGTATTTTATTTTATTTTTCTGTCTGCCTCTCCACTAACCCAGGACATGAAACTGGCCAACTTTTTTGAAGCTTTATAGAGTTGTTTTGAATTACTTGTCACCTTCAGTAAAAAATATTGACTGATTTATTTTCCAGCAGCTTACCGTCTTCAACCTCTTTCAACTTGTTCTAACTAATGGCATATTTGAGGTAGGCACTGTTTGCATTCCCTTTCATCGTTAGTCGTCAGTATAGGAGTAGACCAGTAAGAGCTAAATGTTCGTTCTTGTGTATTAACCGCTATCCTTGAACTGAAAAGAGAGGGAGGAGAGAGCAAGTCACATATAACAGCAAAAGAATGTGGAGTGTTTAGCAACTTCCATACTACGTCCGTAAAACGGCGTTTCTCAAGTTAAGATATTTTCAGATGACCTGCAGTTTCCAAAGATTTTTTCGGAAGCCCTCTGACCCGAGGGCTTCCAACATTTCCAAAGATAAGCTGAAAGGTAACGAAGATTTCTGATGATAACTGATGGTCTACGAAGATATCTGAAGGTGAACCGAAGACTTGGAACTGTCTAAAAATAACACAACATTGGGAAATGCCTTTGATCGGATGCGTGGGAGTTGGGTGCTCCGTGGTGTTAAGCTGTAACTTTTTCCAGAGTAACACTCTTCGTTTTTGAAAGATGGCAGCTCTGACACATGCCCCAGTGATAGCGACCGGTGGCCAAAGCAAAACTCGTTCCCAGGACCTCATCCCCCTCTCGAGAAAGAAGATGAAGGACAGTCAATTCCCCAGATAAATATCTTTTCAAACCACTCGTTTGGACCTGCGCAGAGGCCCAGGGGTGAAGGGCTCTCGACCTGTGTGAGGAACGTCATTGTTTCTGCTATAGCCGCAGACTAGGAGTTGATGGGCTCCTGCAGCAGACCCACATAATATTTAAGTTTCCTTGGTCGTGACTTGGGCTCTAGAATCTCCCCTCTGCCTCCCTTTTCGGTGCCATGCCACGCAGGCTACCGACCAGACACAGGTTTGAGTTTCGTTTCTTTGAAAGTCAATGTTTTTTGTAGACGCATGTTTGTGAGAAAGGCCATGTAATACGAGAATTTTTAATTATATAATTTTCTAGGCAAATATCGTCCAGCAAGAAGGAGGACCTTTCTTTCCGGGGTAAGTAGCCCGCCTAGCAGGCGTACAAGGGGAAGGAGGGAGGGGAGGAAGAGGAAGGGAGAAAAGAAAAAGAAAAAAGGAGAGCTCCCCCTTTCTTTCCACTTTCCCTTGTTTTCCCTTCGTGCTTTCTCCCCTTTCTTTTTTCCCTACGCCTGCTACACAAGGGAAGTTGTAGGTTCAATTTAATAAAACATTATCTCCTTTAGTGAGCCAGTGGAGTATCAGCAACGGCTGACCGAGGCTTCATGTAGTTGCTGAATGACGAAAACAATGGTTTGGGTCATGGGCGCCATGACCGAAGGCCGGTTAATTTTTCATCCGGGCAGATCTAATTGAGTCAATGATTATCTAAGCATTGAAATATTTATTTGTAGCTTGAATTGACTGAAAAACCAAGAAGAGATCTCGGCGAATGCTCGATAAATGTTGAACTGCCCGCTTGCTCAACGAACTGATGTTGTGTGCGAAGCCGAAGGGCTTTTTTTACGGATGACGTCAAACTATCCATTCCATATTAGGTATCACTTTACTGAGTATTTCCATATTGCATGATATAAAGAAGAAGACGACACGCAATTTACCGGCTGGGGATCGCATGGCACTCAATAAAACAGCAAGAATAAAAAAGAATAAAACGCATATTACAATAAAGGAAGTTCTTATAGGAAATAATTTTTTTTGTCGTCCGGCAATAGCTCAGGGATCCTGGCCTTAGCTCAGTGCTGCATGATACTGAAGTACCTCGTCATAAAACTATCTTTAGGCTTCAGTTTATTGCAAAAACGAGAAACGATCTTGGTCTTTTCTGTAGGTATAATGTGTTACGTCAGTGGGGCTTTGCAGTGGTTTGATAAGCTTTCTCCTGTTTTGCAGTTTTGAAGCAAAATTTGCAATGACGTTTTTCATTAAAGAAGTAAATGTCACGGTTACTGGACTGACCATTGAGTGGCAAGAGCCTTCTTTCCTGAAACTGACATCTATTCAAAGAATTACCAAAGGAGAGGCCGCAAAAATCATCGAATCAAATTCAACGGAGTGCACTATAAAGGTTTGTAGAGACAGCTCTGTTTATTTGCTTAGCTTCATTTTCAAGAAAGCCTGAGTTAAAAAATTGAGCGGAAATCTCACACATTATGGTGAAAAAACAAACAAACAAACAAAAACAATATTTAATGTAATGGTCACATCTTTGCAAATTATTGCTCTCATTCAATATCCGCTTCATTTGAGTGGTCACTCATTTTACTGTAGCGTGCACGACATAGTAAACAACAACACAGGATGGTGCGTCATAACCTTGAATTCATTCACAGTCACATAAGTTAGATACACAGCCAATTTGTACAGCAGAAAGAACAGTACCAAAGGCAATCTGTGTTCCGTAGGCCGTAGGAAAGGAAGGCTTAAACAACACTAAGGGCCGATTTAGACGGTACGAGTTTTGCTTACGACTGTCGTAAGCTACTGTTGTAGCGCGCACCAGCCGCTCTGGTCAAGCAAAAATCGTAAACAACTCGTTATTCTAACGAGATTGTGGCTACGAATGTCGTAGGATTATAACATATTGCAAAATCCTACGACATTTTTCTTTTTGTGTGTGACTGTCGTGATCAAGATTTTTCAAAGTACGAATACCCAAGGGGCAGAGGTGAATGACCGTGTTCTGGAGGTGTCCACATTACAGAGCTAGAGTTTGTGTGAATTTAAGCTGGCTTTCGTACTGCGTAACGTACATTTGTTCTTGTTCAATAATTTATCTTATTTTCTGTTCCGTTTTATAGTTTGCTGATTTCAGCATACCTGAGTACGCATCCGCAAGGATATCTCTTCTAATTGATCCGAAGTAGTAATGTGGGTCACTATAAGTAAATTTATGCATAAACCTAGAACAATGGGGAACCCGCGAAGCGGGTTGAACCCTAAGTCGCGAAGCGGGTCTAACCCTAACTTGATTTGGGTTGTTAACCCTAGTCCGCCATGTTGGATTTGAACCCTAACTTTATTTCTTAACCCTAACTTGAAGTCCGCCATTTTGGTTTCTTCTTCGTTCGCCATTTTGTTCCTTCGCCTGGAAGGTTTCTTCTCCGAATCCGCCATGTTGTTTCTTACGAAGCGAAGCTTCTAAGCCGCAGGTTCCTTCTTCGGCCGCCATATTGGTTTTGAAGTCTCTTTGAGACTGAAAGTCTCTGTGAGACTTACAAGAAAAAAGAAAAAAGAATTTGGTTGTTGCTGCTAGATTCGAACCTGCAAGATTAGAAAGTATCCAATTAGTAACCCGTTACCTACCCGATTGCGCCAAGCCCGGGCTGACTGAAAGAGTAGGACAATTTGTTCTAGGGATCAATTGGAACAATAGAGTTTTTTTGGAAAGCTGTCTACGTATAGTTGTTGTTATCTTACGCAAAAATTCTTTTTGCTATGTATTACTCGCTTGTAAAACAAACTCTTGCAAGGTCATAAACCTTTGTCTTACGGATATCATTAGCCACCCAACCAGTTTACGGCCGCTCGCGTCGGGGCTTAACTTACGGATACCGATCACACTTAGAAATTTTTATCATCAAACTATATGATACCGATCAGACTTGGAAATTTTTTATCATCAATCTCTAAACCTCCTCCTCCTCAACATAGTTATCAAAACGAATTCACTCCTCCTCCTCAACATAGTTATCAAAACATCATTCTCTAAACCTCCTCAACATAGTTATCAAAACGAATTCACTCCTCCTCCTCAATTTCTACCATATATTTGGTATGTAGACCCTGAGGAAAAAGCAAACTTCAAATAGGTTACACAAGTTTTATTCGACAAGGAACGAAACAGATCGATTGTACTAGTAGGTTCTACAAAGGTTGTGTGAAACTGGGTGGTATACCAAACGGGTCGTATCGAGGACGCTCATTACCCTCTTCCGGACTGCGCTCGTCAGGACTTTCGTCTGGACTTTCGTCCTCTTCATCAGTGTCTTCATCGTCCATATCATCCTCTTCGTCTGTGTCGTCTTCATGGTTCTCTTCGTCGTCTTCGTCCATGTCCTCATCATCTGTGTCGGGTTCTTCCATGGGTTGGAAGACCCGATTCAACAGATACTTGCGCTGGTTCACAGCAGCTTCCACGGCTTCATTGAAATCCATATCTTCCTCTTCTTGGAATTTCTTACGGGTTTCCAAGATGGCCTCATGGATCGGATCCTCTCTAAATACATGAACCCATTTGACATGGTCAATATAGACCTGTCTCAATGCTTTCCGTAGCTCAGGCAACATCTCATTATAGGCTCGAATTTGAGCCAATTTCTTACCAAGACCCTCTTTTCGTAGTGTTTTCATCACAACTTTAAAGTCCTTTAACTTTTCGGTCTTAACCCTATCCCTAAACACGTCCCAGGGGTCCATATCTGAGACTTCATCTTCCATCTTAACGGGGGATGTAGGTGATTCGGGGAATACATCCAGTGGTTTCAGACTATCGGGGGACATGGGATCTCCAAACGCGTCGTACATAAACTTCTTTCCTGTTTTTGGATTAATGTGTACTCTAGGACTCTCTAGATCTGTAGGTTCAACTGATTCAACGGGTTCAACTGTTTCTGTTGTTTCCGCTGGACTCGGCGGCTCCAAAGTTAGACTGAGTGGCTCTGCCTGTCTTGACGGAATGACTTGCTGGTTCAAAAAATGTTCTCTCTCGTTTTCTACTAAATGAGTGTTTTCGTGACGCTTTCGATTATCCGGTCGAGTAAATTGTTTCAGACAGTAACGACACGTCGTACTCATCGAGACATCTGCACGGTTTGATGATTGAACAAAAATGATCTAAAATGATCAGAATTGCGACTTATATACATTGCTCACAACATGAGGTCGAGGCTACATCAGACTGTGATAAGTCCGCTAGTACCTCTTGAAGCGCTTTTTGAATTTTTTCCAAAGCCTGATGTATGTCATCCTTCGGTTTTGATACCTTTAGCTTATGTTTCCAACAGTAATGTTTTTCGTGACGATTTCGATTCCGATTGATGTTAAAGGGTTTGTCGCAATATTGACATAGATAAGACATGTTTGCTCCATCAAGTGTTGACTCCGAATGGTATTTTAGTGTCTAGAATGACCCCCTTTATAGTCAATTTTGTAACGCATGCATGACCCAAGCTAGACCCAGTCTCTACTCTTTTTCTGGAAACCTAGTAGCCATATTTACTTGGTAATCATTTCAACGAACTTCTAAAAGCTTCTAAAAGCGCTAATACTTAACGCTGATTGGTTCATTTACTTGGTGGTCAAAAGATTTTTGCTAATACTTAACGTTGATTGGTTCATTTACTTTATTGGTCAAAAGCTTCTAGTAAAAATTGGTGGTTCCTAATAGAACCGTTTGTTTTAGTCTTGCACAAACTTCATTCCTTCGTTTGTTTTGTATCTCAGCAAACCTTTGCCACTGAATACAAGTCGCTTTTCTACGAAAATCTGTGTGAAACAGACTGCATCCATTGGTAAAACAGATAGGTTTCTTGCTTGGGACAATGTAGTTGAGGTTGTGTATGATGACCACAGCTGAACCCAGGATTCAATCCGATAGCCACCAATGTTTCTATCTTTGGACAACCAAAGTCTTCTAAATTCACACAAGGAATCTGTAGCTCGTTGAGTAGATTCTTTTCCAGACATCCACCCTTGTAAGCTACTAACCAACGCTCTGGCGTTCGACAACTTCGATACAGAGTATCCACGATGGGTTTGACCATAGGTTGAGGTAGGGCTTTTTCTTGCTTGCTTGATTCAAATCGTAAGCCGTGAATATGATGGTAGACATAGTTGACTGTTTTACGATCTCGCTTTTCCAACGAGAGGTAAGGTAGTTTGTTTTCGAAAAACCAGCTGAAACTACCGTGTTGTAAACTGTAAAGACCTAATTCTCTAACAATATACGGTTGATGCTTGACCTGATATCCATCCAAATCAACAATCATACAGATGTGTTCCATTTTCTTCTTAGTCAACCTCACTAGGTCGGTAGCTAGAGGCACAAAAACCGGAAGTGAATTTGCAGGGAGTTAATGAGGATCGCGAAGCGATCCAACCGGAAGTAAACATGGAAGGGAAGTGAGTTCAACATGGAAGTGAGACAACAGGAAATAAATTAGCGGTGAGGTAACCTAGCAACCCTATTCCTAGCAACCCGAACATAACCCGAACTTATAGTCGTCGGCAGCGAAGCTGCCACCCGAACCTTAATTATTCATCTCCGAAGATTTTATGTATCTGTGAGTGACTTTGTGTAGTGAGTGAGTGAGTATAGGTTACCTTCCGAGTATAGGCTTGTTATTTCTTACGCTTTGTTGGTCATAAACTCTACTTAGAATTGAGTGGTTCCTAAAAGAACCGTTTGTTTTAGTCTTGCGCAAACTTCATTCCTTCGTTTGTTTTGAATGTATCACCTAAGCGTACATCCATCGTTGACATTCTCTGATCGTAGCTAACCGTTTATTCAGGGTTTCATGATCCAAACCAAGATAGCAGAGTCTATCGTCTTGAGACAACCAATATCCATAGCTGGTTCCATTGGAGGCATGAACATAACCTTGCCAAACTTCTGGGTTGTGTTGAAGAATCTGTAATTTTTCAAATCGATCTTCCATCCGTTCTTCTCCCATAGGTTCTAGTGGGACTTGAAAACAACAACCTTCATGTCTCTGACGTTGTCCCTCGGTAGTGAATGTTGCATCGCAATAGCTACAAGGAAATCTATGTCTTTCTTTACAAGTCTTTTCGTGTCGTTGTTGATTGTCTTTGCGAGTGAACTTGGATACGCAGAAACGACACTGAAACCTTCTTCGTTCTACCAGAGGTCTTATACAAATTTCGTCTCTAACATGATAATTGCGATAAGTTCTTTGAGTGAACAGATCGTCACAACGAAAGCAAAGGTAAGCCATAGTCGAAGTTAGGTTGTCTGGTTCTGAGTTGTCTCTTTTAACCGTAGCAGACCATCCAACGTCACAATAGAAGGAATAGTGTAACGTCGACGTATTTCTTGAAAACAATAGAATGCGTTTGGGCATGTTTCCAACCAAACCATAAACACGATCCAACGCCCGATATTCCCTTGACAGAGTTCAATCACTTGTAAAGGGTCGTCTGTCGAGTCTGGTAAATCATGTCCTTCATAGAGCTGCTTACACAAGTAGAGATGTGTCTTGTAAAGAAACCAATCCGTAAAACTTGACGAGAGATAGAGAAAACAACCAACCATCTTTTTGCTTTTAGAAATGACTACGCATTGGTTATAACAAGTTGGGTGTAACGTCATTGGGCATGTTGGGACATGTTTAGGGTGTGACACGTGGCGTCATAAGTCTACCATACCGACAAAGAGATAGCGACATTATACAACAATGACGTCAAGGGGTAAGTCAGGACCTGTTAGGTATGATCCAAGGTAAGCTTTAATCAGTTTGAGTTAACAGCGACCTTAGTCGACATGGAACACATCTGTATGATTGTTGATTTGGATGGATATCAGGTCAAGCATCAACCGTATATTGTTAGAGAATTAGGTCTTTACAGTTTACAACACGGTAGTTTCAGCTGGTTTTTCGAAAACAAACTACCTTACCTCTCGTTGGAAAAGCGAGATCGTAAAACAGTCAACTATGTCTACCATCATATTCACGGCTTACGATTTGAATCAAGCAAGCAAGAAAAAGCCCTACCTCAACCTATGGTCAAACCCATCGTGGATACTCTGTATCGAAGTTGTCGAACGCCAGAGCGTTGGTTAGTAGCTTACAAGGGTGGATGTCTGGAAAAGAATCTACTCAACGAGCTACAGATTCCTTGTGTGAATTTAGAAGACTTTGGTTGTCCAAAGATAGAAACATTGGTGGCTATCGGATTGAATCCTGGGTTCAGCTGTGGTCATCATACGCAACCTCAACTACATCGTCCCAAGCAAGAAACCTATCTGTTTTACCAATGGATGCAGTCTGTTTCACACAGATTTTCGTAGAAAAGCGACTTGTATTCAGTGGCAAAGGTTTGCTGAGATACAAAACAAACGAAGGAATGAAGTTTGTGCAAGACTAAAACAAACGGTTCTATTAGGAACCACCAATTTTTACTAGAAGCTTTTGACCAATAAAGTAAATGAACCAATCAACGTTAAGTATTAGCAAAAATCTTTTGACCACCAAGTAAATGAACCAATCAGCGTTAAGTATTAGCGCTTTTAGAAGCTTTTAGAAGTTCGTTGAAATGATTACCAAGTAAATATGGCTACTAGGTTTCCAGAAAAAGAGTAGAGACTGGGTCTAGCTTGGGTCATGCATGCGTTACAAAATTGACTATAAAGGGGGTCATTCTAGACACTAAAATACCATTCGGAGTCAACACTTGATGGAGCAAACATGTCTTATCTATGTCAATATTGCGACAAACCCTTTAACATCAATCGGAATCGAAATCGTCACGAAAAACATTACTGTTGGAAACATAAGCTAAAGGTATCAAAACCGAAGGATGACATACATCAGGCTTTGGAAAAAATTCAAAAAGCGCTTCAAGAGGTACTAGCGGACTTATCACAGTCTGATGTAGCCTCGACCTCATGTTGTGAGCAATGTATATAAGTCGCAATTCTGATCATTTTAGATCATTTTTGTTCAATCATCAAACCGTGCAGATGTCTCGATGAGTACGACGTGTCGTTACTGTCTGAAACAATTTACTCGACCGGATAATCGAAAGCGTCACGAAAACACTCATTTAGTAGAAAACGAGAGAGAACATTTTTTGAACCAGCAAGTCATTCCGTCAAGACAGGCAGAGCCACTCAGTCTAACTTTGGAGCCGCCGAGTCCAGCGGAAACAACAGAAACAGTTGAACCCGTTGAATCAGTTGAACCTACAGATCTAGAGAGTCCTAGAGTACACATTAATCCAAAAACAGGAAAGAAGTTTATGTACGACGCGTTTGGAGATCCCATGTCCCCCGATAGTCTGAAACCACTGGATGTATTCCCCGAATCACCTACATCCCCCGTTAAGATGGAAGATGAAGTCTCAGATATGGACCCCTGGGACGTGTTTAGGGATAGGGTTAAGACCGAAAAGTTAAAGGACTTTAAAGTTGTGATGAAAACACTACGAAAAGAGGGTCTTGGTAAGAAATTGGCTCAAATTCGAGCCTATAATGAGATGTTGCCTGAGCTACGGAAAGCATTGAGACAGGTCTATATTGACCATGTCAAATGGGTTCATGTACTTAGAGAGGATCCGATCCATGAGGCCATCTTGGAAACCCGTAAGAAATTCCAAGAAGAGGAAGATATGGATTTCAATGAAGCCGTGGAAGCTGCTGTGAACCAGCGCAAGTATCTGTTGAATCGGGTCTTCCAACCCATGGAAGAACCCGACACAGATGATGAGGACATGGACGAAGACGACGAAGAGAACCATGAAGACGACACAGACGAAGAGGATGATATGGACGATGAAGACACTGATGAAGAGGACGAAAGTCCAGACGAAAGTCCTGACGAGCGCAGTCCGGAAGAGGGTAATGAGCGTCCTCGATACGACCCGTTTGGTATACCACCCAGTTTCACACAACCTTTGTAGAACCTACTAGTACAATCGATCTGTTTCGTTCCTTGTCGAATAAAACTTGTGTAACCTATTTGAAGTTTGCTTTTTCCTCAGGGTCTACATACCAAATATATGGTAGAAATTGAGGAGGAGGAGTGAATTCGTTTTGATAACTATGTTGAGGAGGTTTAGAGAATGATGTTTTGATAACTATGTTGAGGAGGAGGAGTGAATTCGTTTTGATAACTATGTTGAGGAGGAGGAGGTTTAGAGATTGATGATAAAAAATTTCCAAGTCTGATCGGTATCATATAGTTTGATGATAAAAATTTCTAAGTGTGATCGGTATCCGTAAGTTAAGCCCCGACGCGAGCGGCCGTAAACTGGTTGGGTGGCTAATGATATCCGTAAGACAAAGGTTTATGACCTTGCAAGAGTTTGTTTTACAAGCGAGTAATACATAGCAAAAAGAATTTTTGCGTAAGATAACAACAACTATACGTAGACAGCTTTCCAAAAAAACTCTATTGTTCCAATTGATCCCTAGAACAAATTGTCCTACTCTTTCAGTCAGCCCGGGCTTGGCGCAATCGGGTAGGTAACGGGTTACTAATTGGATACTTTCTAATCTTGCAGGTTCGAATCTAGCAGCAACAACCAAATTCTTTTTTCTTTTTTCTTGTAAGTCTCACAGAGACTTTCAGTCTCAAAGAGACTTCAAAACCAATATGGCGGCCGAAGAAGGAACCTGCGGCTTAGAAGCTTCGCTTCGTAAGAAACAACATGGCGGATTCGGAGAAGAAACCTTCCAGGCGAAGGAACAAAATGGCGAACGAAGAAGAAACCAAAATGGCGGACTTCAAGTTAGGGTTAAGAAATAAAGTTAGGGTTCAAATCCAACATGGCGGACTAGGGTTAACAACCCAAATCAAGTTAGGGTTAGACCCGCTTCGCGACTTAGGGTTCAACCCGCTTCGCGGGTTCCCCATTGTTCTAGGTTTATGCATAAATTTACTTATAGTGACCCACATTACTACTATCCGAATAACGAAACGCAGAAAGGACAAATATACAACATTACAACATGGTTTCACTTAACACACAAGCTCGCTGAGAGAGAGTGTGAAGACGAGGAAGAGCAATGGTTTTCACTTCCTTTTACTTTCTATACTCCTGGTAAGAAAATGTTGAAAGTGCCATTACCTGGTTGATCATAACTCCAGCAAAAATCTGAGCAACAATTGGATAATTTACTCGCTATGCTTGAGTAATTGGATGGTCGGCGTAAATAAGCGCGCTCAATGGGACAGTCGAATGGGTTCGGTTTTTTTTTACACCTTGGAAAAGAATCTGTTGCTTTTTCGGCCTCGAATTTTGTTATATACATGATTGATGGATCACTACACGTCTCGCCGTCCTATTTACCCTAAAACCATACCCGTGATTAAACAAATCAGTCTCCTGCTAACGTGTCGACTGGTACTCGATCAGTTCTATTACAATTATTGAGTAACAGAAGGGCGAAGAAGTGTGCAGCTCAAATGTTACACAAGAGCACAAACGTGTGGACAACTGATTCACATCTGGGACTATCGAATTGAGGAAAGGCTAGCCCCAAACGCTCATTATTACACTTTTCTACTTTGAAAACTAAGGTGATGTGAAAAAAAGAGAATCTTCCGAATTTGACCGAAGTTCAAAGCAGCATTTCCGAAATCCGGCAACAGTTCTGACGAAAAGCGCGACAAATTTACTTTTAGTAAAAGAAAGCAAAACAAATAAAAAAACCAAGCCAAAACAACAATAACAACAACAACAACAACAACAACAACAACAAAACACGACAGGCAGCACAGGAAGCGTTATTGTATATACACGTTCGCTATATTTAAAACTGATATGATTTATTTGCAATCGTACTAAATACATTCACATTAATCTCGAAAAAAAAAATTCACGTTACCCTATCCTGTATACCTGGAAACCAAGTGTGTTAACTGTCAATTAAAGTCATAATTGATCAAATGTCACAATCAATGTACAGTGCAACACAACGAAACGGTTAAAATTAAGTTTCGCAACAGTTTTCTCAAAGCAAGTACCACCCCTAATAACGTTCAAACGTTTACACCGTCACTACAATAAGGAATTTCTCTGCTTTTACAGCTTGTACTTCCTTTGGTGCATTTCGTGACAGCGTATTAAAAGAAAGTCATGTCTCATCTTCCTCACTCGCTCGGCCAAAAGAAGACAAAACTGGAAACCCTCCTTATAATGCGAGGCTGGGAAAAGCGTTCTCCTCTTGGCAGGGAAGTGGTTTGAGGTCCAAGAGTCGAAATGAATTCATTTTATTGGAGTTTAACAAAAAGGTGCAGCTTGAGATGGTGAGTTGAGAGTAATAACTATTCATTACAAAACGAAAAAGGGTTATGATTTATAAATACTTAAAATAAAAATATCTTATCATTAAAAATTATTATTCATTTTATTATTATTATTATTATTATTATTATTATTATTATTGGAGTTTAGGTTTGCTTAATTTGTCACACAAAATACGGTAATTATTACGGTAATAATAATTACATGCATGCCCCTTGAGAACTTGTGTGATGCCATGTCAGGTCTAACGTAATGGCCTTGTGATTTCAGTTGGGAAAGAATTAAAAACAAAAAACAAAAATTGAGACATAACATAACATAGATAAGCATTTCATAGCGTAGCATATAGTTTATCAGTATAATACAATAATGCCGCCCAATAATGCCTCCCTCCAAAAGGCTTTTCTGCCGCAATATATAGAGCAAAAATATATTTAATTATATACACGTAAAAACAAGAACAAAAATGAAACAATGATGAGACAAAAATGAAAAATATACAACACAAAAACTGTTAAAAAAACTAAGGAATGCTAAGAACATTGATAAATGATTATGCTAGAAAGACTTGTATCACTCTAGTTTTTAAGACTATTTATTAAGTGAACACTGTTCCACATTGTTCAACACTTGGATGTCAACATAGTTCCAGGTGCTCCTTCACAGTTCTGTTATTTTCTGTAAACCGTACGAGTTTTTTAAAAAACGCGTTTTTTCTGTAAAACCATGGCCTAATAATATATCGTGTAGGATGGCATGTTGCATGGCATAGCATAATGCTTAGTATTAACTGAGCGTTGCATAGTACAGCATAGAATAGGAAAGCACAATATTAATATACTGTAATATAGTATATTAGCATTTATTATATAGACAAGAGTGTTTTAGTGGAAAATAGACCACGCGTAAAGTTCATACGAAACTACATCCAGGACTCGAGTGGCGTGTTTTCCATATCCTCACTAGTGAGGATATCGATGACGTCATTTCTCAGTTTTACACTGTTGTTTGTGCAAAAATATTCTTGTCTATATAATAAAAAGAAAATTACACGGTGGCTTGAAGATATGAGTTTTATTTTACTCACTCACTGCGCTCTTTCGTAAAATATTGTTTTTACCACTCGAAAATAAAATTCATATATGGCACGTCTTAGTATGGCGTAGCAGCATATACTGTATCATAGAATAGCATAGCATAGGCGCAAGCCTATGGCATGGCATGGCATTTAACTAGTTTTCAAAAGTGAACACCATTAAAAAAAACGCTAACTCAGGTTAACATTTGCTCCTTCGTTTTTGGAATTAGCGGCTACTAACAACAGTTAATCTTTACTTCTTCTTTTTTTGATTTAAAATACCATTCTGTTTAGCTGGCAATAAAAGGGTCTGAGAAACACAGAATCAACTACTTGTACATTTACACCAGCGATGATGAAATACACTGGCAAATGCATCCTCACCGAACGGTGAACGACTTGGTAAGCCTCTCTGCCTCTCTCTCTGTCTCTGTCTGTTTGCCTGTCCCTCAGTCAGTCAGTCAGTCAGTCAATCAGTCAGTCAGTCAGTCAGTCAGTCTGTCTGTCTGTCTGTCTTACAGTCAGTCAGTCAGTCAGTCATCCAGTCAGTCAGTCAGTCAGTCAGTCAGTCAGTCAGTCAGTCAGTCAGTCATTCAGTCAGTCATTCAGTCAGTCAGTCAGTCAGTCATTCAGTCAGTCATCCAGTCAGTCAGTCATCCAGTCAGTCAGTCAGTCAGTCAGTCAGTTAGTCAGTCAGTCAGTCAGTTCAGTTCAGTTCAGTCAGTCAGTCAGTCAGTCAGTCAGTCAGTCAGTCAGTCAGTCAGCCAGTCAGTCAGTCATTCATTCATCCAGTCAGTCAGTCAGTCAGTCATTCAGTCAGTCATTCAGTCAGTCAGTCAGTCAGTCAGTCAGTTCCGTTCAGTCAGTCAGTCAGTCAGTCAGTCAGTCATCCAGTCAGTCAGTCATCCAGTCAGTCAGTCATCCAGTCAGTCAGTCAGTTAGTCAGTCAGTCAGTCAGTTCAGTTCAGTTCAGTTCAGTCAGTCAGTCAGTCAGTCAGTCAGTCAGCCAGTCAGTCAGTCATTCATTCATCCAGTCAGTCAGTCAGTCAGTCATTCAGTCATTCATTCATTCATTCATTCATTCATTCATTCATTCATTCATTCAGTCTGTCAGTCAGTCAGTCAGTCAATTAGTCAGTCAGTCAATCAGTCACTCAGTGTGTTTTTCTGTCTGTCTGTCTTTCTGTCTGTCTGTCTGTATCTTACTTCACTCTGTATCCTTAATGTTCAAAGGTGATTATATTTCTGTTCTTGTATTTTAGGAATTCAAGATATTTTACGATTGGTCTTTTATTACCCCAATCGCTTTCAATGTTCCGATCAAGACACGCTTTGTCAGAATCAATTTATATTGTTGGTCAAGAGAGAAAAGGTTACAATTTCAAGTCTACGGTTGTGTGATGGAAAATGTGACAACAAAACATCCCCTCGGTAAGCCCCTCAAAGTAGGTAATACCCTGCTGGAACATTTTAACCCCTCCCAGGAGGTGTTTATTTATGAGCAGTAAAATCTTTTCCTTTATCGGGGTCTTTTGGAAGTTGACACAATTTCTGCTGGGGAGTCATCGTATTGAGTATTGTTTTGAAAATACAAAACGTACATTTGAAACTTAAAAAAAATATGATCCTGTCTTGTCTAAAACGACTATTCTGGTTAAAAAACTGTTAAATATGTTTGTTTGGATACTACTGGCCAGAATGGAAATTAATCCAACTTGAAAAGGTCGGGCTGACCTCGTTGTTTACTAATGGGCACAAATGCACCTTGGGTCTTCGGTAGAAGACTGTCTGATGTCCGCTGTTAATTATTCTAATCATTTCATTGGGCATTATGGCGTATTTTGCGGGCTAAAATGGGAAAATCAGATCACCAATCAGAAGCGCTAAAATTTAGCTACCAACCAATCAGAAAATTGGAAACCATTCAAATGGTGGCGCTGTTATCTCTGTCAGTTTTGTTTACTTCACTCTTCTTTGGAGTTCTTGTGTTTGCGTCCAAAAAATGACCCATGAACAACCAAATTCTCAGCCTCCCCAGTTGGATGAAAAAGATTTAAACAAGCTCGAAGAAGTTGTAAGTGAAAATAATGCCTGTAGTAGCTCCATGCAAAGCGGACTGAGAAGTTAATACCTGTTGTCGTTGACGAGCGAAACTCGTTCGTCCTTTCAGGCAATTATGCCAAGTCCAATTCACAAATTAAACAGTTGACATCAACATTGCTAAATGACTTATTTTGCTGGTTCTACTGAGGTTTATATAATTTTTCTTTCAAACATTTTGGAGCAGAAACTATTTTTAAAAATATTTTTCGGTTGTATTCTGAAGTGTTTTTCTTGTAAATATTTGCAATAAAATTAAACGCCGTGTCGGTTTAGTCAATTCATCATTCACGATGCTGCAAATAATTTCTTTTCCCAGTACCCTCTGAAATGATTATAATAGTAATCGAGTTAATGTTCTTGGGCGTAAATATGTTTTTGGCCCTTCCCAGAGCTCATTTTAACCCTCACCTGCGGCTCGGGCTAAAATGAGCCTGAGTCGGGGCAAAAACATATTACTCCCGCGAACATCAACTCTATTGTTATATCAACAGCCAATTTTTCTTTCAGGCACCTTCAAATTTGAAAGTTTTTCTTCCCCCATAATTTCTCTTACTTCTCCCTTTCTTTTGTATTTAAAAGATTCTAAAATTCGTCAATAAAATTCTCAAACATTTATTGAGCCATGGACTATGACTCCTGGATCGAATGAAAACTCGGCCAGAAGAAAAAAGTTAATGCTAATAGGTACCGTGCGGCACTAAATTTTTGCGGGAGTTGAATTTTGAGGATTGGCGATTTTTTGTGTTTTGCGGGAACTAATTTTTGCGATTTGAAAAGACCGGTTTTTCTTGCTGGGAATTAATTTTTTCCATTTTCTGGAAGTCGCGTTCAAATGGAACTGATAACAGTTTCGTTTTTGAGTAAAGGCCCAGTAAAAGCAATCGAACTACAAATAAAACAACATGGGAATGTCACTCTATTACACTACAATGGATCGAAAATAACTAGGGTACCACTTGATGTAATATCCACCGAGTTATCTATGGCATTTTCTCCTTCAAATCAGTATTTTTGTAGATCATTTCTACAGTGGAGTAAATTTTGCGGAAAACAAATTTGCGGTAATTTTATTTTGTTGGAACTTATTTTTGCGGATCGCGGAAAAAACCACAAAAATCGCAAAAATTAGAACCCGCAAAAATTTAGTGCCACACGGTATTAGAAAACAGGACATTTGACCTTTCTCAAATTTTAGCGTTTCTGATTTTTTAACATTTCAACATTAAGTGCGTCGAATGTGGATCAAAGACGTGATGTCTTGTTGTTCTTCTCGTTGACCGTAGTGGCCTTTTTGAACTAATAGCGTTTTCTTGAAAGTAAGCTCCTAAATGCTCTTTTCATTCCAGACTATGGAGATCCTTTAGGGATGGAGTCAGGTAAGATATTGGACAATCAGGTTTTTGTCGTCCTCAGCCTCTCTTTCATCTTTTGAACCCTTCAAAACGAGGCTGAACTCTGCTGCTGCTTGGTGTATGGGAGAAAAAAGCTTGTCCCACTATTTGTAGATTGACCTTCTGACGTCACACTTGATTCAACAGGTTTGTCCGGATTTACATGTTTGTCTGCTAAAGTGAAATCGGTCGTTTCCATTTTTGACCAAATCAAGCAGTGTGACTGTTATATTAAAAAGCGTATGGAAGTATACCGGAAAGCTTGCCTTACTCCAGTCATATATTCAGGAAACAGGGACCGCGGAGGGGGAGGGGCTGGTAGGGCTCTGGCCGTACCACTTTTTTGCTTAGGTTGATATTTTAGGGCTCCGGATGACATGGATAATGTATGAATTTTACCACTTGAAAGAAACAAAACGCGTCCAGTCTTGCAATTATGCGCCTCACGAAGACCTGGCCAGATGTTTTAGCCCTACCACTTTAAAACGGTCTCGGTGGTCCCTGGGAAAAATGTTCATATATTAATTTTCCAGTCTAAAACTCCGAGCCACCCTTTATTCTCGATTCGTCCCAATTATTATTCACGAGCAGTCAAAACGGCCAAACGTTGGAAAATTCATAGAAATAGTTCGTTGTCCCCTCTCGCTGCTGTCGAGTACAAAGGTTTAATTGCTATTCGTAAATAACCTCCTCAAAGCTAAGTGTAACGACAAGCAAACTGGCGAAATAAATTTTAAATAGTCTCTGCGGCAGAGAAGTTAAAGTTTGTAAGTGCCGACAGATTGCATGATTGATTGAAAGCATTGACTAAAATAATAAGAAAAATAAGAAATCGGCAAGGACGATACAGTCAGTACAATGCCGAAAGGACAGAGAACAGTGTACGTGAAACGTATGCGGGGGATAAATACACTGAAAACGAGTCTTTTTGCTCCAGGTGGCAACAAAGAGTGAATACAGTAACGGGAATAATGGAATTATCCGAAGTGTGACGTCATATTACTTACAATACAGTCAGACTGGTGAAGATTTCGAATACTATAGACAAAATGGCGATAAGAAGGTGGGTCAGCGATTATTTTATGGGAAAGAATAGAGATTGCTTGTTAAGAGTTAAGAAGCTGAATTTTGATAGCATGTGTGGTATGCTTATGGCCTTCAACTGGAAATGTAAAGAAATGTAAATTGGATAGTGTATAAAATTCTTGAATGTTTGTTGTGCCGTTACGAATAACAAGAAATGTGAGACTTTTACTTACAGTAAACCGCAAGCCATAAAAAAAAACTTATCTCTCGATAGTCAACAAATAAAGTGTACTAAATTTACAAAGAGTTTGTATTATTTTCAGAGAATAATGAAAACTTGACATACTTAACTTGTCAAGAAAACCGAAAGTGCGCTTGTTTACTGGGTTGCTGAAGTGTCACATGCACTTACTAAAACGGAGCAACAGTTTAAGTAAGTTATTGTAAAATATCTTGCAGGTCTTTCTAGGAAATCTGGTGGAAAACGTGGTTGTAAAACACAAGATGCTTCGACCATTTATAGCTCGATTTTTGCGCTTCCTGGCTAAGACCTTCGTCAATCAAATTTGTCTTAGGGTTGAGTTATACGGTCGGCGGATCGACGGAGAAAACTCCACAGGTATAGTTTTTTGTTGTCTGTCATAAGTGATTGACAAGTAATTGTTGGTCAGTGGTCCAGATATTGCCTTTATTGTCGCCGGCGTCGTCTTTGCCGTCATTGCCACCGTTATTGTTATCGTCATCGGGCTCATCATCATTATCATCATCATCATCATCATCATCATCATCATCATCATCATCATCATCATCATCATCATCATCATCATCATCATCATCATCATCATCGTCATCGTCATCGTCATCATCGCTGTCGTCGTCATGATCATCATCATCATCACCATTCAGCACCATCATAGCCTTCTCACTCTGAAAGGAACGCCATTTATAGTTAAATATTGTTATTTAATGTATAGATTTGTAAATTTCAGTTTTAAACAGTGTGCTGAAGTTGATTATGTCTTTTCGTCTGATAATTTGGATTCCTTCCACAGCTAGCAAAAGCTATTTTTAATTCTGATGTGCATATACACCTTAAGATACTCACTCCAAGAAGTTACGTCAAACCTTTTTTCTAGATTTTCTTCCTGTGTTGAAAAGAAGTTTTCTCCTGGAGCCGCAGGCTGGTTTGGTTTTTGTCTGTAACACTGATGTGATTTCGTAAGTAAATTAAAATGTATTTATTTCAAGACTTAAACTTTAAAAAAATGCATTGGTGGAGGCATTTTAATCCCTTTAAAACTGTTAAGTTGTTCAAACTGGACTTTGAACTAGCCAAACAGCTATCCACGGACTTTAATAAAATTTCGCGAAACACGTGGTTAAATTTGACGTTTTTCAACTATGGCGTTATGTGATGTTTACAGGATACCAGAGAATGTCACTGAAATAGAACCAAAGAAACAAGTTCATATTTGTGCTTACACGCCCCTGAAAACGTACTTCACCTATCAACATCAGGAGTTATGACGTCATACATGACCACTTTATATCAGTTGAGTCCTTATGGATTTCTTGACAGCGTCGGCACTTGTCCTTAACAGGTGAATTAACTGTACACTTATGCCAATATAAACTAAAAACTGTAAAGCTGCTGTTGTGTAATATTTGATAACCTTGTGTTAAAACTAAGCATTACTTTGCTTTCCTCCCTTCCGCAAAAACCTGGATAGCGTGAGGTGTTATGCATTTCATATTTCATTATAGACACTCCACTTTTCCAAGGAAAAAGAATTTCAACTACTGCTTTTATATGGAACAAGAAGGAAGTATCGTACTTTGGACAGGTCAGTGAGATTAAGATACATTTGACATATATTGATATCAAGCCACCACTCCCCAGTGAACTGATGATTGGATAAGCCTTATTTATTTTATTTAACCCTGTTTTTAGCTAGTAATTCTTACTACAGTAGTCAATATAATGAACAAAGTGAATCTGGTATTCTTGAAATTAAATGAATCAGACCTTGAAAGCTATTTAATCATTTTCGTTAATCTCTTATTTTTATTGTTTTCTTGCTATCGTCGATTTTAATATCAATAAGTCACATCACTGATTAATTAACAATTATTCTACGAGGGCGCGCTGGATATCGAATGATAGATAACCAACGAGGCGCGTAGCGCCGAGTTGGTTATAATCATTTGATATCCAGCAAGCCCGAGTAGAATAATTGTTTTATTAAAAACTTAACCACTGTTTAAAAAAACTCAAGAAAGAACGGAAAAATGAGAAAAGAAATTTAAACGGAACAAGAATCGATCACATGACTGAACGAAAAAGGCGCCAAAACCTTGCGAAGTGTTGCAGCGTTTCATTGCAAGGCTGAATGAATCAATGAAAAGTGCTCGAAAGTGAACAAAGTAGCACAAGTTTTGGAGAAAAATCTTCTAGTTATTGGCTCTGAAATATGGTACATGTTTGATTTTTCCTGAGACATTGTTGTAATCTCGTTCAAAGCGGATTGAAGCTGTACAATTTCACCACATTAACTGCTGGAGTTGAAACTGAACAAGTTTGTAATCTGTTCGCACAACGGAGCTATCATGTGCGTGTTTGATCGAACTGAAGACAGAACAAATTTGAACTTGAAGAGTTAATTTCTATGCAGCTCAGAAGCAAGATTACTGTAGCGAGGAACATTAGAATTCACCATCATAGTTTGTTAAACGCAAAGCGCACAATGCAGTTGTTCTCGGTTTAGAGGTTGCGGACGGAATGGTAAAAACAACATTCAAACAACTGGAAAAGCGATTCAGCTCTGTTTACATGGCATCCGATTTCTATCTGAGCATTTGGACCTGTTGGAACACAGAGCTACAACGAGTGCAGGTAAATCAGTGTCAATTTTGCATTTGTAAGGCCGAAAAAAAACCCGCCCTTCCTTCCTTCTTGGTAGTTTGCAGCTGTATTTTATTTAGTACTTGTTTAGACTGATTCATGATTTTCGCACCGACTTGCCATGAATGTGTGATAGTTTTATTGAAATGCTCCTGCCCC
This sequence comes from Siderastrea radians, assembly GCA_964017195.1. NCBI lineage: Eukaryota > Metazoa > Cnidaria > Anthozoa > Scleractinia > Rhizangiidae > Siderastrea > Siderastrea radians. The sequence goes on along the minus strand of OZ024898.1, from coordinate 38,869,278 downwards.
ATTTCATTGTTTTATTTTATGTCTTGTCTTGATATTTTGAAGTGGAAAGCCTTCCTGATAAAACCTACCGTTTGTTCAATTTCAATGATCGACGTGACGATCGAAATTAATTGTAAACACAACGCTTTATGCTTAAATTTCCATTTCTGCACACTTTCTTCAAACAATTTCGACTTGTGTTAGACGACGCTGTTGGTGATGCTTGTTGGTGACGATGTTGGAATTTCTGCTTAATTTAAAGTCGCTGCCAAGTGATTTTTCTCGTCCATTTTTCTCGTCGGGTTGCCCGCGAGGAAAAAACTTTCAGCTCACTTTGTTGTTGAGTGTTCACTGACCATATTTGTCGCAGCAGGTATATGAGCTGATAGCCTAGCTCCGTTCAGCCAATCAAAATGCTAGAAATCCAATATACCTAGTCCAGTTTTTAATAATATCAATTATCATCTGTCGTTAATATAAAAGAGCGGCACATTTAACGTCTTTTAGGTTTGTCGCTTAGACATCGCCAGTCAAAGCAAATCTGTTCACAGTCGTGCGAGGAGTTGCCAATATGGAAGGACCGTGATTCCCGGAAAACTAAACTGAGAATAATAATACAGTTTTAAAAGATTGATGGCCAGCTAGTTTGGCATGTGTGATCTTCACTCATCCCTTCCGCCTTCCCGGTGCATACCTGAATCCACCATAACAGCAACGCCTCCCTTGTATAGTGACCGGATTCGTGCTTTGTTTAACGAGGTCTTGGATTTCGAATGCTTAGCATTCTGGGATACGACACAAAGACAAGAACTGTTTATGGAGTGGCAGAAAACAGGAGAGCTTATATAAAGTATCAGCTGGAAAACAACAGGAAAATTTTTGCCACATCTGAAAAGGAATGGTACCGAGTGAGGGAAGCTGACTCAACAATCCTAGCCAAAGAAATACCATTTATACCAGAAACTCCTTTTAGCAACACAATCCAACCAAACGCATGTTTGAAAATAGTGGACAGCGAAAGAAACTCATTGGGAGGTAATATTCAGGGCGACTGCACTAACTGGAATACTTGGAAGTTAACTGGCCATGAATTACAATTTTAATTGGAAACTGAATGGCAACCTTACCTCAAAAGTAAACTCTCATTTTGTCTGTTTACGTAAAAAAACAACGATCCTTACAACTGAATTATCGTGTGATGACCATTTCCTCTCTAAGCTTTCAGTGCAAGTTGATCGTATAGATCGTTTTTACATGACGTCACGGCGGCCATATTGGTGTACAAAACAATGAAACAGCGGCCATGTTGCTGTACCAAGAAAATCCTGTGGGGGTTGGAACCTTTTTCATGTAAAAATCTTCTTTTGTTCCAAGAAATTTGCATAGCTGCTGACCACGTGAGTGAAAACGATCTATACTTGAATAAATCCAACATTAACTACCTCAAGCAGTCAATTTTAGCAGTCATTTACATTTCCACTGGATCCCGTTATAAGGCAATCGACTTATTTGACTTCTGGCGAACGAAGTCTTTACCTCGATGTTTCAATGCTGATCCTTCATTTCCTTTCTCTTTTTATAGTTTGATCCTTGATCCACCCATCTTGAACACTCAGCAGTTTAATATAGCTAGGATATCTTTCGAATTCAACTGATTTTGGAAACTTAAGTAACTTACAGCTTGTTTCTGTTGTATAATGCCTGCACATTTTAGTGATCATTATAATAATCGTCCTTTTTTGCAGCTAGTGCATTAGGATTACACTTCAACGACATCCTCATTGCATCGTGGAACAGCCATGGTACGAAGACTTAAAGAATAAAAGAAAATTTAACTGAATTGAACACTTTCCTATCGACACAGCACCACACTTTCTCTAGAAACTAAGCCCTTGAGGCTCTGAGAAAATTGAGTGGTGAACTATATAAATCGTACCTGAGATCTCTTAACTCTGCCCCACAAAGAGACAACAGGGCTCTAATTTTCAATTCTTGGAGTTATGTTGGGTAGTATTCAGCGACCACAGTTGTTTAGTATGCAGTCACAAGTGGTTAAGTTCTGAAGAGTGATTATCAAGATAAAAACGTTTTTAAAAAGTAGTACTTTTTGGTGGTTTTGTTTATTCTGCTGTTCAAAGTGTGTTTAATTCAGTTTGGCTCTGTGCTCTGTCGAGTCCCTAATTTATGGGCCCTTAGCCCGATGTTATTGCTTTAAGATATCTTTCTTTCTTGCTTCCAACCCTCTTGCAATAGATCAATTTTTATGTCTACTTTTCGTGTTGTGTTACATCAAGATGATTGTACCGGTAAGTGTCTCAACGGCGCCACTTGTCATGATCATTACAAAAGGATACACTTGCACATGCGCTGAAGGGTTTACAGGAATGAAGTGCGATGAAGGTATAAACACAAATCCTTAGAGCCCCCATGTTAGGTGGCAAAATTTCGTCGCATGTGACGTGCATGGTAATATTACTTTAGGTACCAGGTAGGCCATCTGCAATTCTCATTTCGAATATTCGTAAATTAAATTATGTACGCCCAGTGTAATTATTATGAAAGGAAATCGGTATCCCTAAAACTAATTAAAAAATTTTCAGGCTAGCCTCTTTTCCAACATATAAACTTCCCTTATGTCGGGAGTCCAAATCAAATCCTCAAAGTCTGACGCGAATCAAAATTGTTTTCATCTGTGTGCTCTAAAACAATGACTCTTCGAATTCAGGAAACTTCTCTCTTCTTTGTAATACTGCATTTTTTCTAATAAAGTTTGGTAATAGGTTCTTTTAGTTTATATGTAATGACTTTGTGGTATAGCTCGTAGCGAGTTATTTCGTGAAAGGAGATTGTTTACAATCTGTACATATTCAGCATAACACCAAAGAGCGGGTGAACTGGGAGCCTTTGTCACTGCCCTTTGCACCACACGGTGCTATTGGTCTGACTGACATAATTCATTATATTCAAGAGAGGATGAAGGGAGAGAGCGAATCCACCATACATGGGTCTCTTCCGATGAAAATTATTTGAAATCTATCTTTGGTTGTATGTCATAATGCGTAGGTTATTTTAAGGACGACACCGCATTGGTCAGTTAGAATGACGTCATGTAATTTCAGATTGTAGACATGGGAACAACAGATAAAAATAACCTTCGCAGCATGGGTGCGAACTAATAATAAATTTCAAACAAATATTATCCTCTCTTGGTATATTATAACGCACCTGGTGAATTAAAAGCTCACACGAAGAAAGCACTTTCTATTCTCTTTTCACATCGTATGGTGCAAAGTAATATTACATTTTCAAATTATTTGCCGTACCAGAAATAAATCTATGTTCAGAGCCAAGATGCTTATTAAGCGGAGTGACATGCGAGCGAGGATTTTTGAGTTACACTTGTGCTTGTCCTGATGCGCTGACTGGAAAGCATTGCGAGAAAGGTATGAGTTCCTCCCCTCTCCTCTTCTGCATTTATCTCCCCCCTGAATCCCTTATATTGGCGCTTTTCCTGTGGAGCTTACTTCAAAGCATTGCGAGAGAGATTCGTAGCCACTCCCCTTCCCTCGCATCCCCTCTCCTCCATCCCCTCCAACACTGTCCACGGTAATCTCTCAGGAAAGGCAAACGGTAGCCACCAAATAGGAATACATTCCCAGATATTTGAGGTGAGCCTTAAATTACGCAGCTAACAATAATACGATAAATGTTTGGAAAGGTTATACACAACCCATCCAGGTTCTTACCAGTTTAGATGCTACGTCCTCAAGATTTACACATTTAAAGATATGAATTTTAAAAAAGTGTACAATGCATTTGTTTCCTTTACTGTAACCAACAAGGAGATATCTTTGGAATAGTTCCACTATTCCATCACCTTTTCCGTTTCTAATTTGGTCTCTTCATTTTCATGTTTGCACGACTAAAACTCCAGATTTTCTATCAAAATAATACGGCCGCTGGAAATAGCTCAGATGGTGCGGGCTCAGGTTGGATATTGATTGCTCGGTTCTCGAACAGTGACAATAAAAACTGGATGAAAGGGACTGGGGAATGGTGGTCTGACATCTCCTCGCCTATTGGTGAAAGTACAGACCCTTCGGCGAACACAGATATGATTTCACCTGCATTCTGGTTGGTCAGCGGCAGAGACCTTAAGATCACGCGCAGTGACGACCCACAGCACACGGCATTGTTGCAGATTACGGGTGACTGTCTCGGAGGAATGTCGTTAAGAGAGAAAATAGCAAGCTACGGTGACTTCCGGAATAGGAATGTTTGGGCGTCTAATGCGTGTCTGGTGAGATGCGCTGTTGAATATGGTGGACAGTATCAGACAAGTCACGGTTTTCAGCGGGGTGGTTGCTATGGAGACTTACAAAGTGCCAACAACATTGGCTTCTGGTGTGACTGGAGAGGTGCTGGATCTGTGATGATGATTGGTGGAGGTGGAAATGGCTGCGGCCGTGCTGATCACGGGATTGGAATAACGGAAGAAAACGACCCGCAATTTACCGGTTGGGGACTGGAAATGAGGCTGGTGATAGTAGTCTGGTGACAGCGAATTACTCTTTAAACCTTTGGATGCGCTAATTAATTTCTTGCACATTTGGAGGCATCGTGATGTAGTGCGTTTGTTTCCACGGATAAGAAACTTTACCCTCCTGTAGTTTCACTGCACCCAAGGTATACAAGTAACCACAACCCTAATCCTTACTCTGGACATTAACCCTAATTAGGTGCCAGTAAACTGTACGTGTTACGGTAGCTTTGCAGTGGATAAAGATCCCATTCATAAGGAGCAGGACGTTCCTTGGCGCGTTATGCTGCAGAACCCGACTTAAACAGCAGCTAGAACAACCCATTGGGCTCCCTGAACTTGTTGGAACGGACTCTTGGCCTCGGGTCGAGCGGATCGATTCGAGCCAGGGTCTCCTTGGTCAAAGCATGAATACGTGTACCAGGTTAGAGTTAGCGTCTCTTTACCTTAAACAATGGAAATTTCTGAAAATTCGTTTTGGTTTGGATCTGGCTGCTTTGATATTCAAACTCTTACTGAAAATTTGTAGAGGATGCTATTTCAAACATCAGTTACTCGACGTTCAAACTGTTAAGCCCTGGGACTAGTTGCTTGAAAGCCGATTGATGCTTATCGGAAGCCTTCCTCGAAGAAACAGAAAAACTCTGACACCAGACGGTTAGAACCGACGAAATGAACTTTAGTACATCTTTTAGAACCTTTTTCGGCCTTTAGTTGTTTTTACATATCGTGAATGGCATATCAACTCTTATGCCGTATTAACGCTGATTTTAGCTAGTTAACCATTAAAAACTCAGTTCCTTTTGAATTTAAAGTTTAGAAGACATTGCTTCGTTGTATTATAGCCCTGGATAGGTCAGGAAGACTATTTGAAGAAGTTGACATTTTAGCCTTTAAATTTCAAATTTGCGCTTTTACAGTAGTGCCAACCTTGCAATCAGTTTGGCTTATTTAGAAGTTAAGTGACTTTTATTTGGTTTGTGTATCGATACAAAAAAAAAAAACGACAACATAAAGTAACAGCTGCAGACTCGTATTGTAAAGCTATCACTTCAGGTAGAGTCTAAAAAAGTCGAGAACGCTTTTAAGGTATTACATTTGATTCTGAAATCAAAGTGACATAACAAAAAAATAAAAGAAACAAAACAAGGAGAAAGACATCTTGTGCAAGAATACGGTTAAATGTTCGAAAGAAACAGACAATAATTTGTTAACACTCAGTGCGGGATATTTTTTAGCTTTTTTTTTTCAGTTGGTCTGACTCTTGAACAGCATCGAACGTTATCCCGAAAACAAACAGTGCTGTTCACTAGTAGCGACATTTTCCAGACATCTCCAGTATGGATGATATAGAGTACTGCTTGGTAGAGAATTCGGTCCACCCTTAGGTGGCGACCAGACCTTTGCAAATCGCAGTTGGCTGTAACATATTTAGTTCAAGAAAAGAGCCACAAACCTATTAGTACTAAAATTGTGCTCCTGTTAAGGGAAAGTTTGTGATAACATAAGTTATTAGACATTCCTTAGCACGGGTTTAATAAGGGCGTAAGTTACGTATGGTGAGTTATCCGGTGAGTTAATTACAGGTGAGTTGCCAAATCTTGAAATTTCAATATTTGTCATGCAGAATACTGAAATTTCAAGATTTGACAAGCAGAATATTGAAATTTCAATATTCTGCATGCCAAATTTTGAAATTTCAAGATTTGATATGCAGAATCTTGAAAGTTTAAGATTTGACATACAGAATCTTGAAATTTCAAGATTTGGCATGCAGAATATTGAAATTTCAATATTTGACCTGCAGAATATTGAAATTTCAAATTTGCCCTTTTACAATAGTGCCAACCTTCCAATCAGTTTGGCTTATTTAGAAGTTAAGTGACTTTGGTTCGTGTATCGATACAAAAAAAAAAAAAAACCGACAACATAAAGTAGCAGCTGAAGACTCGTATTGTAAAGCTATCACTTCAGGTAGAGTCTAAAAAAGTCGAGAACGCTTTTAACGTATTACATTTGATTCTGAAATCAAAGTGACATAACAAAAAACAAAGAAACAAAACAAGGAGAAAGACATCTTGTTGACAAAAAGTCCAAACAACAACGAAATAACAAATAACAAAGACGCGTCTTAAACAACAGTTGTCAAACTCTTCAAATTATGGGGAAATGGTGTAGACAAGCCCCCTCCACCCACCTCGCTCGGCCGCAGACGTTGCCCTTTCATATTTTTTTTAATTCCGGGAAATTTTTGGTATCACTTCCATGTTAAAGGAAACGTCAACATTGTATACATGTGTATAATTTATCCGGCAAAGATTTGGACGGATGAGAAGTAAAACAATCTTACAGGAAAAAAAAATCAGCGGTCATCTCATTTCTCCATGTTTATGTTTGCAGCACAAATCATATACTATCTTCAACAGTTATGCACACATTGTATATTGACGGAGTCGTCGAAACGTCTTCACCCTTTTAATTGCTGATTTTCTTTTAAAAGCACTTCTGATCTTTGCATAGGCTGATGCACGCACGACACTATGACAGTTCCAAAGATAAATGCGATTGCCGACGTATCATCCAAGTGATCTCTAAGCTTTCTGTTATCAAAAAATGAGGCCATGTAAACAAGAAGCGCGCATTTAAATTTCTACTGTAGAATAAATAATAAATGTTTGTATAGCCCTACAAAACGATTGCATCACCAGTAGTCAGTGTACGTGTTATGATTAAGATTCTATAATATGGTCAAATCACAAATCGAAACCTCCATATTCCGTCGCCAGGTTAAATGGTAATGAACGGAAATTGGCTTCCTCAAAATGCAACACTCTACTACATATAAGGCAGAAAAATAGTGTTACTAACACGCAACGCCGTCAAGGTTACATTTAACTACCTCGGCATAAGATAGTTTTCTGTTTTCCATGTCGAAACATCCTAAGTAACACACTCGAACGAAGACTACCACATGCAGAAAGAACAACGTGTCAGAAAGAAATGCCAAAGGCTTGCCAAATCTTGAAACTTCAAGATTCTGCATGTCAAATTTTGAAATTTCAATATTTTGCATGCATGCCAGTTGGCGAACCCCCTTAGCACTGATCCAATATGAACTGTTGGATCTGTGTCGAGCTATACACTTTGAATGAGATGCCAGTAAGATAAGGAACAGAAGGTGAGGAACGGGGAACGCGGAGTGCGGAACGCGGAACGAGGAACTGGGAAAGAGAGACTAAGTGGTGTACATTCTCCATAGAAATTTCAATATTTTCCAAACCCTACCCTAGCGGTAAGGTTAGGGATGACCGCTTGTTTCTTTTCCCCGCACCAGATTTAAGTAAACTCCCAATAAACACTTAGGTCAACAATAAACCCCTTTATTACTGTGGATTTTCTGGCGTTTTGACACAGCTGTATTGGCTCACACACATAATCGCGCTTAGATACCAAAAGGAAGCGCTACATGTATTTAGTTGGTAAAGGCCAGTGGACATTACTTTAACTAATTAATTGAACTAAGGAATAAAATTAATAGTATATAGACGAATGAATAGATCATTACCTACGAATATCCACCATTATTCACCTCCACTTCGGTGAATAATTAATTATACTAACATTAGATGCACACAAGAAATACTTCAATTTGAAGTACTTTCAAATTAAAAGTACTTGATGGCCAAGTACTTGATGGCTTATATGTAGTACTTGAAGTATTTCAATACTTCAATTTGTTGAATTTTATTATTCAACAAATTGTCACTATGCCCATATATGGTAAGGACGCCCTCAATATCTGTCATCCTACATGACAGATATCCTGCGATATACGTAAATGACCATATTTGGAAGTGCACTGCAGATTTTCTTTCATTGCTTGTTTGGCGGCCATTTTGAAAAGCGAGACAGTTTCAGCAGTGTTCTCCGGACATTTTAACTCTCTGGAAGAAACTTTCCACGATTAAATGCTCTAAAAAAGTCAACAAGTATTTGCTTCAGCTCACAAAGATATCCAGAGGTTGGCTTGGAATTTTCATAGTGAGAACTCAACCAAGAAAATGCTATTGCGAACGAAGCAGCACACTTGCTCACGGAAAGTTGTAAAGACTAAAGTTGAAAAGATTTTAATTCACAGGAAGAGGACTTACTCTCGGTAAGGTAGCAATATTTTTTTTCCTTTGTCTTGTCATTTTCAAACATGAGTTTGTAAATACGTCTTTTTAAGTGAACGGTAGTAAACTTCGATTTCTTGAAGTTCTGTTTGATTTTTATTAAGCTTATGTGTTGCTAGCTTTTAGCGTTTTTATCATAGAGCCGTAGTTTTTCTCGTTCTGAAAATGGTAGGCGATGGGAATTTGTTGAATAATAAAAAATTATCCTGCTCAATCTCGCGGAATATCCCCTGATTAGCCAACTCGGCCTACGGCCTCGTCGGCTAAGTATCAGGTGATATTCCGCGCGATTTCGCAGGATAATTGTTAATTATTCACCTCCACTTCGGTGAATAATTAATTATACTAACATTAGATGCACACAAGAAATACTTGTCAAATGAGGTATAGATAGCCATAATTATTGAACGATTGTGTTTCTGATGGTCATGGCTTAATGATTTGTTATATGTCTTCTTGTTTTCAAAATAAAGAAGTAGTTAAAACAAACAAACGAATAAATAATAACTTAACAAAGCGTGAGTTTGTCAAAAATAAATACTTCTTGTTTATTGTGTCTATTGCGTTGGCTGTAATGTAATGATCTCTTCCTCAGTGACCTCAGTGAGTCCATCATTCTCAATCCCAGCATCCACAGTGGCCCTCAGATTTATGAGGTCAGCAATACAAGTGTCAAACCCCATGTTGTGCGTAAACTCGTTGCAGAAAATTCCAGTGGCGTTAAAAAGTCTGAATACTTTTTTCCACTCCTCAAGTTCTGGATACAGCTCGTACACCCTTCCAGTTGTAAGATAGTGGTTTTTGCCCCAGTGAGGTCGAGCCTTATACTTTGTAAATAGCTTGTCCTCAATGGTCTTATGGTATTCTTCAATACCAAATGCGCCCGGCATAAAGGGAACCTGCACGAAAAAAGTCTCAAATTGACATTGTTTCCTCTCCAACCTAAATCCTAATGCAACAAGTAAAACGAGAAAGACCTAACCTCAAGTGACTACCGACGGGACATCATAAATCCAATGTGTTTTAGGGGTCATTCGTACTGAAAAATGAAGACTAGCAGTTTTAAAGGTGATGTAAAGGGAGTCCTTTTAGTGGAAAGCAACACTCACTGCCAGTTCAACCTTCAGATGCATCTCGGCTGCACTATTCAAATTTCCCTAGCGCACCAATACTCGGTTTCCTCCTTCCCCCAGCAAACTCGCGCCAAAAATACGGACTGCTTATTATTTGCAATCTGCGTCAAGAAGTGATCTGATCCCCCATCAAGTTCTTTTCCGAGGATGATGGTCTTTCTTCAATCAGCTAACCCATTTTCTGTTTTAAATCACATGCTTTCACAGGAGTGCTTTCATAAACGTTAAATAAAGCTCTTTCCTCTTGCCGTGAAGAGTTAAAACACCCTGCATACCAGTCCACATCATGCAGAATATATTATTTGGCATATATTACCTACTTGTTTTACAAGCATAAAATTAATTAAGCAATAGATAGTAGCTCCTGTCATGCTCAAACCAATCTTGATAGACTAGCCTTTACCCTCGTAAAGTGGATAAAAAAGGATATAAAGTGGTTGAGGATTAAATCCTATGACGTGACCACTCACATTAAGTTGTTGAACAGCACGTTGTTTCCTCACAAAATGAAATTTGGGATACTCTTTGTCCCCTGTAAACATACATACTCTAAATTTTCCGATTATTAGAAGCCATTTGTTGAGCTTCTCTTCAACTGATTAGTTGCAAACTTAGGACGAATACAATTCTAAGGTCCTTAATCGAATGAGGGTAGCGTTGTAATCAATCACAAAATTTTGATTTATCAACTGAGTTGATAAGGTAGATTGGCCACCGTAAAGAGATTGAAAGCTGACGTGTCGAGCGTTAGCCCTTCGTCAGAGCGAATCAAGGAATTGAGGGTTGCACTTCGTTTGTATGGGGAGTATATGGAGCTACGCTATTGATGGGAACATGGCAATGTGAAAAACAAGAAGAAATTAGTTGAATGAAAAGTGTTCGTTGATACCGTGTGCCGATTTGAAAAATGAATTTTTGTTCTAGATTTTTACGGCTTTCCGTGTTACCTTGGTGTAGGGAGATTGAAATGTCGGGCGACTGGTTGGGATGCGTCCTTGTCATTTCTTTCAACGTTTCGTAGGTGTTCGCGGAAACGGTCGCCTAGTCTCCTCCCTGTTTCACCAATGTATATCTTTTAGCATAAAGTGCATGTTATGCAATAGATAACATTTGCGGAGATGCGTGTAAAGCGATCGTTTACGCGCGCATTTAAAAGTACCCGGTTGATCATCAGATTTAAGTACACTTTTAACGAGAAAGTTCCCTATGTTTTTGTCGCGTTTGAAAGAAATCAATGGAGGCTGTGAAAAGATTCTTCCTGTTTCATTGTCATTTTGGAGTAACTTAAAGCTCTTTAAAATGACGTTTTTGGCTGCGAGGTTATGTGGATGGTAAGTGAGTATGTGGATGGTAAGTGAGTGTGAGAATTCCATTTACACTCACTTACCATCCACATAACCTCGCAGCCAAAAACATCATTTTAAAGAACTTTAATTTACTCCAAAATGACAATGAAACAGGAACAATCTTTTCACAGTCTCCATTGATTTCGAAAGCTTTTCATTCAACTAGTTTATTCCTGTTTTTCACGTTGCCATGTTCCCACCAATAGCGTAGCTCCATCTACTCCCCATATAAACGAAGTGCAACCCACAATTCCTTGATTCGCTCTGACGAAGGGCTAACGCTCGAAACGTCAGCTTTCAATCTCTTTACGGTGGCCAATCTACCTTATCAACTCAGTTCATAAATCCAAAATTTTGTGTTTCACGTCCCCACCGACGCAGCACCACAGTTTCTTTAGAAACTAATCCCCTTGTTTGTTTGTAATCAACCAGTTGATTTGAAAAATGCGGACTTTCTCCTCTTTTTATTTCTAAAGAGGCAAATTTATTTTACATACCTCGATATAACAGCCGTAATCATTTGCACTTCCATCCACTGCACATTTCCCGTTTGCTGGGCTCAGATACAGATCATCCGTCTTTACAAGTCGCACGTAAATTGGTAGTAAAGAATACTGCATAAACTTTTTGGCGTAGTGATTGGCTATTTCGATGACTTCACCCAAGGCTTCGTCGAGATGAGCCAGCGGTAGACAGTATTCGGCGGTGCGTACGCTGTATACGAAAAAAAAAACTGACCATTAGAGGTCACATTCAAAATGGTGCCATTTTAATGCTATATAGTAGAATCCTTGAGTTAGCTATTTTCTGATGCAAATTAGAGCTGTTGTTGTTTAAACCTCTTTAGGACTACAAAATTTACAGAGGAATACAAAAACGAAAGGCAGTTAGCAAAATTACGTCATCGACAGTGACCTGTGATACAATGTCATAACTTAGAGGTTAATATACTTACTTGGGACTTGGGGATTGGGCCGGTGGAGTAACCTTGTAGGGGACTTCATGTCCTATTGTTTCTCTACCTCGTATAATGATACTTGTAAGTAGCTTAAATTTGTAATTTTAAAATATCTGAATTAAAAAAAACAACAACTGAATTTAGAAGGAAAATATACGTTCGAACAGCGCTAGTATTCAAAGTATTGCCTGTCTGTGATGAGGGTTCTGAAGGAGTACACTGGGAACTGAGTAGAAGCCTGTTTTGCTTTTGGAAAGTTGGATTCTAGGCACAGGGATTTGTTCAATGGGCATGGGAAAACGCTCCTGGAAATGGTTATTTGGCATAATATTAGAATTGGAAAAAGAAATTTAGAAAAAAAAAAGAACAATGTCCTGGAAATGGGATTTTAGTGTCTCTCCCTTCAGGAGCTTCTTTCATGTTTTGAACCAATTCAATTCTTGATATCTTATTAGAACTTTGTAAAATATCGTAGGTGGCACTTACTGTATATTTCCCTTGGTGAACTGCAGCACATTGTACCATTTCTGTACGTAAGGATGCTCGTGAGAGAACTGGGAAACGCCAAAGTTTGTAATATCTGGGATTCTAGTGGGGCAGCATGATGCGCATGTCTGGAGGCACGACGCTGTACAGTCGGTCTGCACACAAGATACCTCTGCGCATCCTCTTCCGCCTTTACAACACCACCAGGAACAGCAGGCGCAACAAGTCGGATTCAGAGTTGTCTTCTTTCCTTTTAAATATGCCACGTACAAATACCTGTTGAAAATAAAAAAAGCGTCTTACACTGTTTGATGGGGTGGTTGGGTGAAAATCACCAATGAACTGCAGTGGTTGTCGTGGTTGCCTTAATATGCTGTCGTTTGAAACAATTCCTTCTCGTGGTTAGGCCCAGGTCAAACGCCGTACTTCACATGAGCCGAACTCAACTCAGCCAATGTTGCTTGTCCCAAATATGTTCGTCTGATTGCATTTGGATTGGTTGAGTCGATCTTCACGGCTGGTGCAGCCGCGAAAAACGGCAGAAGACTGACTTTGGGTCAAACGCCAGTATTTACATTAGCCGTATTAAGTGCATAAATCAGGTCGTTAGCGTACCACGCATGCGTAAATAAAAACGTGGCTCTGAAAAATCGGAGACGGTGTGCGTTTCTCGAAAGCCCCGGAACCTTTAAGGCTGATTTCGTTAAGCCAGCTGATGAAAGAAACTTTTTTCCAGATTATTTGTTTTATTTTTACTTGGATCGGCCAAATTAAGGTCGACGTTTGACTCAAAGGTGAACTTATAATTTAGGTCGATCAAAGCACTGTAAGTGAAGGAGTCGAAAGCGAAATCATGAAAATTGACAACTCCCTTTCTCACTGAGTCCAGTTGACACTAAGGCCAAGAAGAAGTTCTCAAAAAGATGTCAAAAACTAATAAATAAACTTTTGTGCTTGGTACAGCCCATCGCTGCGCCATTTCGTGAAACACAGTTCTTATTACAAACTACTCAGTTTTAATTACCTTTTTGGTTCAGGATAAGGATTTACAAAGAAGGAGAAAAACTCTCCTTGTGTGCGGTCTGTGAACATCGGTTCAAATCTGTGTTGAACGTGGAAGGCCTCCTTCCCAGGCCAAGGAACTCGTACAATTGTTCTTTCCTCTTCGATATTGTACACAGGGATACAACGGTAAGTAATGGAGTAGATTATGCCCAGGGAACCCAAGCCAACAGCTACTGCCCGGAACACCTCGCTACTCTGGAGTTCAACAGGGCTTCCTCCGAATTTCGCGTACTTTATTTTTTCCTGACACTGGTCAAACGTTTCGTCTCCACGACTCAGCCTCACTTGAACTCCGTTTGAGATGACTAGATGAAATCCAACAACTGCTGTAGACTTTAGAAAGATAAGGTGCTAGTCGTATATGCACAGTGAAGGCCTACTTATATACGGTCGAGCCTCTTTATATAATAGGGACAGGAAAAGGGGTTGTGCTTCCGACTGGTGTTTAGACGGGGCTAGGTGCCGAGAGGTTTTTGCAGTACTATACCTAGATTAATCTCATTTTCTTTATTCCCATTCTCGGTTGATGAATTTTTTTTAGCTTTCTCATCGGTTTACCACACACAGCTTAGCTGCGAATTGCCCTGCCTTTTGCCTTACAAAGGGATTCGATGTCCAACGAAAAAGTTCTGGGAACGAGGTTGATTTGATGTCATGTTAAGTGGCGCAGGTTAAAGATTTTCGCTTCAAAGTAAAGTTTTGTCCAAAAATATGGCAAAAAATAGCAACAATAACCGAAGACGAGAAGTTAGTAAAACAATTATTCCACCCGTGCTTGTTGGCATGGGAAGCTACTATAACCAACTCGCTGCTAATCGCCCTATTGGTTATAATCTCCCCTTGTCCACAGCGAGTTAGTAAAATATTGTTAAAATCCAAAATATTGCCATGCCTACCAAGGTTCCAGTAAAATATCCAGAGCCATGAGTGGATGTACTGGCCACCCCAGCCACTGTCTGCCCAGCATAGTTTCCAATCATTGGTAAGGCAAGCCCATATGCCTTGTCCAACTTTTCAACAAAAATGCTGACCTGCATTCCTCCCTCTACTTCAATGTCCACGTACTCTTTCTGCAAATTTTCATTTCTTTTCGTTGGCTTTGGGGTTAAGATCCTATTCAAATTTTTCATGTCAATCAGAATGTCACGTGTGCTGGTCAGACGAGACCACGATGACCCAGTCCCCACTGCCCGAATGCGGTAGCCGTAGTTGCTGGCGAAGCGACAGATGGCTGCCAGTTGTCCTGGAGGATCAAGACCTAAACGAAAACAAAGGGACATATTGCCGTATTGGTCAACGACAGTTCATAGCTTTAGCTTTCTATTTTTTCCTAGAGGTTATCCTCGTTTTGATTTCATTTCTCAAAATTTGTCCAGTTTGTTAAACAAACGAGCAGATAAACAAACAAACAAACAAACAAAAATAAACAACAACTTAATTAAAAGCATTAAAAACTTTCAAACAAAACACTACGTTGCAATTGTCTTAACAGGGTCAGTGCGTTTTGCATTTAAAAGTGGAGCTCCGTCGCGGGCCCAAGCAAGTGGAGCTTGATAAGCACGGAATGGGTAAATATCTATGCGAGCCTTTTTATATACCAACTTAGCACACAGAGCACTGACGCTGTGTGGCTTCATTCAAGATTATAACAAGGCAGACCTTTCGTTCGATTCTGCACCATATTCCCAAGTAGATAAATACATGTGCAAGTCGCTTTACATTTGATAGTTAATGTCATTTTTGAGTCTTAGTACCTGAACTTAATGCATTTGCTATCTCGTGATCTTTACTGATGTCCACCAGCGTTCGAGGAAATTTGCGTATCAGACCTCTCTCAGGTTTGATGATATCAATCAAGGGCTGCACGCTTTCCAGTCCATCATAATTGTACCACACTCGGCGATTAGTGTAAGAACATGTCCGAATGCATGGGAAGAAGCACTGGTTGTACTGACGAGTGGTATAGCAGCAGTCGATAGAGTTGCCCATCACTTTGCTGTCTACATAACATAACATAACATAACATAACATAACATAACATAACATAACATAACATAACATAACATAACATAACATAACATAACATAACATAACATAACATAACATAACATAACATAACATAACATAACATAACATAACATAACATGAACTTTATTTTAACACCAATTACTAACTCACCCGAAACATTAAAGGAGTGGTATAGCAGCAGTCGATAGAGTTGCCCATCACTTTGCTGTCTACATAACATAACGTAACATAACATAACATAACATAACATAACATAACATAACATAACATAACGTAACGTAACGTAACGTAACATAACATAACATAACATAACATAACATAACATAACATGAACTTTATTTTAACACCAATTACTAACTCACCCGAAACATTAAAGGATTCTTAAAACATTTCGAGACAGGAGCCTCAAATTGGCCATTCTGTTAATATTCGGAGGACCGCACTCTTTATTACAATACTAGCCCATAACATAATGAAGAAAATTTTTGTGCGAATTTGGTAATATTTTTTGGAGCAATTATACACTTACACCTGGCCAACACGATGTCATTTACATACATACATGAACTTTATTTCAACACGAATTTCAGAGTAACCAGAAAGGCTAATATCTCCGTGTAGCAAAAGAAGTGGAAAAAGAAAAAAAAGACATTCCGAGACAGGAGCCGATGACATCAAGTCAACATTTCTGGGGCCCGTTAATGGTTTATCGAAACTCCCGATAACTTTCCGGGCCCTGCAAGTATTTTTTCGAGCTCATTTATTTGTCAGCTAATGGTAATTATTGGCGCAAACTTAGCGAGATGCTTGGCGAAATTTTAAAGATTAAATTCAGCTTTCAAAATCAATAAAAATTGTATAGCTATTCGAGAATGTTATGCACCTAAAATAGTTTTCTGGCCCGGAAGTTATCAGAAGTTTCGAGCTACAGAATTTCTAAAGACAGGGTTGAGAACAGGAAAGCTAAACATTGACCATATCGACTGAAGATAAGCAATGGAAAGTTAAGGGTCTTTCAGGCCTATTTGTTTGCAGGGTTCTTACCATCCTTTCTTAATTCTTATTTATCGTGTGCTTCAAGAAGCATGTTATGCTCGAAGTCACTAATTAATGATAATTGTACAAGTGCCTAGGATTCCATTGTATCCAGCCAGCTTTAAAATAGAAAGCGTCCAAGTGCAAACAACAAATAAACTTCAGTGCTCTTAAAAAGTTTCTTTAGTTTATGGCGGCTACATGGCCTTTAAAATACAGTAAAACTAAGCTGGACAAAATGTTAAGTTGTTATTCAAAACGAACTAAACAATTCAGTAATATGAAAAATTCCAATGAATAACAAAGAAAGGCGATGAATATTATCCAGCAGTGAGAATTAATTGAGACTCAAAATACATTACAGCTGTTTCCGCTAAGAACTCCGTAAAATTTTGAGATGTGTAACATACCTTTTTTATATATAGGATAGCTACATTAAACTATTAAACATCGCAGTTAAGAGCATTGATGCAGACTTAAACTAAGACCATTCAGTAAATATCTGAAGTGTTGAATTAATTAACTCGCGATTTCAATTGTTGATGTTTGACATGTTTGAAACGACTTAGAAATACAGTATTGCTTAATAAAAACAACATTCGTTAGGACAGTCTTCCAGTTAACTCTCCTTAAACTCACCCAAAATATAGTGACGAGAGGGGCTTGAGTATCAGACCATCTTTAGCGGTACGGTAGATGTTTGCATGCACGTTGTTGTACCCTGAGCGAAGCTAACTTATAGGTGCCTATTGTTCTTGTCAATAATTTGCGTCACGCATGATGTAAACATAAAAATCTAGAATACGGTTGCTTAACAACATAGAAACAAGAAAATAAACAAAAACAATAACATGCTGTTAAACATGCCCCTAGTCCACCTTTCTCCTTATTTTTTTATACCTAGGCAAGGATAGTTATTAAAGATGTTTCTTCGACATTGTGCACATTAATAAGGATTATCGCTCGCCAGCTGTAACCATGGGCTGCCCACTGCAAATTTTTGAGCCGGATAACTTTTCATATTTCAATTCCGTAACGCTTAATGCTTTAGTGTTCCTGTAAATGGGGGGTGTTGCATCAACAGACTTAAGAGATTACTTAAGAGACGGACCTGAGTACCGGATCTTTTAAGATAGTCTTAAGCTACAGGCGTTGCATAAACCTTTCTCAGTCGCCATGAAATATCACCGGTAAAGTTATGGGACCTCCAGAGGTCATTTTGAAAAAGAACAACAAAAATACTGGATTTGTATTGTAAACGAATGAGAGCCATTCACAAAGGAAATTTGTAGCCCAAGTAATTCCTCTTTCTTCCTTAGAAGCGCTTTTTGATCTCACGTTCTTTAAGTTGCTTGTCGTAAGGTGATTTAATGTTCAAGTTGACGATGATGATGATGATTGTGACGATGTCATAATTATGTCAATGATGAAGACACTGATGAAACCACTGAGGGGCCAGAACATGCTGCTGAATTCATTCAGTCGTTTTTCTTTTCAAGTTACACTGTGAAAATTAACTTACATCACATACATTGCGTAGAGAAAGTGCAATGAACATCTGGGAGCTAAAACGTTAATTGAGAGATTAAATACCACAGAATAACATCTAGTTTATAACATCGTTATTTTGTATTTTTATAGAAATTAACTTGTCGATTCAAGTGAACATAACTCACATAAATGTATTACACAAAACCACAGTTGCAAAGTCATGGAGCATTTGAAAGGAGTGTTGTACAGCTTAACGATATTTAGCCTGGGGGGGGGGGGGAGGGGGCACATTGTGCCCGCGCTGACTTTTACGAATAATAACTCTTAAACGGCTAGACGAATAATCACCAAATCCCGCGACTTTTCCTAAAATTCATCAGAGAAAATTTTCCTGTGTCAATGACGTGGCTATGATGATTGACGGTTCCATAGCACCGTCTACTCAGGAGCGTATTTTTACTACCTTCTGTCTTTTTTGAGTCTTTTTTTTTTCAGTTTTTCCTCTTCGTTTGTAAGAAGAAGATAATCCCCCCCACCAGGCTCAGAAACTAAAAAAAAAAGGAAAAATAGGGTTAACACGTACGTGCACGGGTAAGTAGACCCGTAAGTTGTCAACCTACGAGAGTGATACGTGGATTTTCTGCAACACATATAAGAGACTTCGTAACCGGCCGTATCTGAAGTAGTCCACTTAAGGCAGCACTCATAGAAGTGGACGTTTTATGCAACCGGGCCCAGACTCTTAGCTTGAAGGAAACCACGTCAATTTTTCCAAAGCTTGGTAGACAAGGAGACTTGATTATATTATTACTTCTTCAAAGAAACGAGCGTGACTAGAATGAATTTCATTTTGATGATTCATGTATAATTATGGTATATTGCAGATTCGTATTCTGGAATTGCAGAATAGAGACTATAACCAGTGATTGACAAAACATCGTTAATAAAAACTCTTATTTAAGTCTGCTGTAATAACTGTTGTGCACGTTTTACTGAAAGCGTTAAACATAACTTGGCAAAACTAACCGTTCACCGTGAAACTGGAAATGTGCATTTAAATCTACTTTTCGTCTGAAAATCCAAAGATAATCTAGGAGCTACAGAGCCACAGAGCCCGCGGAGCCGGGGACCACAGCTCGGAACACGTTCGACTCAGCGGTAACATTAGTGATCGGGAAACAAATATCTAAGTCGGTGAAAATTATAATTTTTTTGTTGACAAGAGATTAGGCCCTTGAAAAAAAAATCACGATATTATAGGTTCAATTATATTAACTACGGTTTGGTTTGAAGTTCTTGCGGGTTTTCATTTTTGCTATTTCGAAAACAGACAAATGTTTAGATTTCAGTAGCTCTTTAACCCTTTTTTTTTACCATTGAACTGCGGGCATTATTTTCGAGAGTACAGCAAAATGAATGGCAAGATTTTCTGGATTAGAAACCACCGCTGGGTTATATGTTGCACCTGCATGCGGGCAGACAGATGCGTCCATGTGTATTTTAACTATATAACTCTTTCTGAGCCGGAGTGGTATTTTTCCGACATTTGAGTCGGGAGACATTGAACCACTTGTGACGTCACCATTTTCTGACAGCATCAGATAGTTTTGATAAGCAGCTAACACAGCAAGGACAGATCCAACCATACGTGTGTCCACTTTGAATATCGACCAAAATCTGGCAGAGCTATACCAGAAAAACGTGTCCAATTTTGGGTGCAAAATTGGTGGTAAAATAGGCCAAGTCACCTAGTCGATCAATGTTCCTTTTCCAGGTTTTTTTGAAGGGCTGAGGTCAAAACTTTTCCAGTGGATAGAAAGGGGGTAAAGGATGGAAGATAAAGAGAATAGAAGGGGAAAGAAAAAGGAAAGCAAAAGAAGCGACAAAAAATAGGAAATGAATCAGCAAAAAAAGTCCATATTTTGGCTTACGCACATGCGTTTAAGCAAAATATTGTACAGTTTACCACAGAGGCTGGTACAAAATCAAGCTAAATTGTCAGAAAAAACTCTTGTAGCAAAGATGAGTGGTATTTGGCAACAAAGCACTCAAAAAACTGCTTTAACGGTAAAAAAATGCGGACGAGAAAGGGTAAAATACTTTATTATTCAACAAATTGTCACTATGCCCATATATGGTAAGGAAGCCCTCAATATCTGTCATCCTACATGACAGATATCCTGCGATATACGTAAATGACCATATTTGGAAGTGCACTGCAGATTTTCTTTCATTGCTTGTTTGGCGGCCATTTTGAAAAGCGAGGCAGTTTTAGAAGTGTTCTCCGTAAATTTTAACTCTCTGGAAGAAACTTTCCACGATTAAATGCTCTCAAAATGTCAACAAGTATGTGCTTCAGCTCACAAAGATATCCAGCGGTTGACTTGGAATTTTCATAGTGAGAACTCAACCAAGAAAATGCTATTGCGAAAGAAGCAGCACACTTGCTCACGGAAAGCTGTAAAGACTAAAGTTGAAAAGATTTTAATTCACAGGAAGAGGACTTATTTCGGTAAGGTAGCAATATTTTTTCCTTTGTCTTGTCATTTCCAAACATGAGTTTGTAAATAAGTCTTTTTGTGAACCTAGAACGGTAGTAAACTTCGATTTCTTGAAGTTCTCTTTAGCTTTTGATTTTTATTAAGCTTTATGTGTTACTAGCTTTTAGCGTTTTTATCATAGAGCCGTAGTTTTTCTCGTTCTGAAAATGGTAGTCGATGGGAATTTGTTGAATAATAAAACAATTATCCTGCTCAATCTTGCGGAATATCCCCTGATTTAGCCAACTCGGCCTACGGCCTCGTCGGCTAAGTATCAGGTGATATTCCGCGCGATTTCGCAGGATAATTGTTAAATATTTGTAATAATTATTATAATTAAAAACTTATATAATACATAATATTGCAATATCCGCTGTCATTATGCGTTACGAGCGACACTGGAAACGATTGCGTGATCAGTCAATTAACTTTTATATTTCTGTGGTTTTCATCTACGCAGATATGACGTAGTCGCTGTACACCCATCTTCACACGCACGAAAATGGCGGACAACACGGAAAATGTCGTTAAAATGGCGAGATTTCTTGCCATTGCACACATTATTGTTGGCTTTTTACTGATCAGCTTTGGTATAGCTGATGGAGTCACGTCAATTTCGTATCATTCTACAATTTATGACTTTTGGACTGGTTATATATTTTTTGGAATTTGGATCGGCGTATGGGTAAGTTAAGTTGTCTTTGATGATTGATTCTAGAATACTCCACTTTTTGCAGGGCTGTCCTTCAAAAAGAAAACAAAACAAACAAAAAAAAAACCAAGGTTGAAAGGTAACAAAGTAAAAGCCTCTGAATTTTTTACCTTAACGCTTGATCTGAAATCATCTAATGGTTTGTTCAGTTGGTTTGTTGACAAGGACAGAGAATCGAAGAGGAATGCAAATTTCTATGCATTTCAGAATTCAATTTGACCGTCGATCTGTAACATTTTCATGCTCCATATATCAGTAAATGATTTCAGGACTTTTAATTATTTAACTTGGGAACATTACTAACTGTAAACTTTTACTCTCATTTAGCTTTGCAAAAAGGAAAAGGGTTTGTGGAGTGGTTTGCTTATATTGATTAATATCGGACTGACAGGAAGTCTTTAAAACCGAAAGGTTGTCTAGTTATAAATTTCAAAATTAGTCCGATGAGCTTTCAGACTTTGTGCATATTTCATTCCTGAACGCCTGTACATGCAATAATAGCAAGATAAGGAAACCAAGTGGATAGAATTACAAGTTTGTTTCGCCGTTTAGATGGGTTGTAACCTTTGTGTATACCTACCTAATTAGTATATTCCGGCGTAATAAAACAGGAATTTCTGGATCAAATTCAATCGATCGACTGATCACAAAAAAGTTGGCCGGGGGCAATCAGTCGTGATCAAAGTAAAACGTGAGGTTCTCCCAGTTGAAGCTTCATGCAATTGATTTGTGGACTTCTCCCTTCGACTGAGCACGTGTGTTGTGGTCGCAAAGCGGCGGGAATAAAAATATGGCGTCAGACGAATTTGTTAGAATTGAATATGCGCGCATAGTAAAAGGCTGCCAAGAGTGCCTATTTGAGTTCGTTGAAGTTCTATTACCCAGTAATTCTAGTACGTTCGAATATAAGTTTCAATTGAGTTTGATAGGGTTCGTTTAAATTCGATTATCCAGTCGTGCGAGTAAGTTTTATTATGTTCGGGTAGCGACAAAACGTGGGGTAAGCCATGGGCTAGGCCATGGCCCATCCTATGGCCTACCCGTGGTCAATTTCATAAAACAATTTACTCTTGAATCTCTTAAAAAGCATAAATGAGGGAATTGCACTTATTAAACCAAACATAAGAGTGAACCTTGTATATGAGTATTATTTGTGTGAAAATTGTATTAGCTTACATATCTATTGCTTGAAGAAGAATAATGTCAAGAAAGCCTACAGAGACGTCTTATGATTGTGATGGTGCAAATTACGTGACTGCATGAACAATGTTGTTATTTTCAGTTGTTGGTTTCTACTTGTTATTATAAGAATGGAATAAATAAATCAATTGGAATAATTATTTAAATATGCTGGTTTATAGCACAGCATCAGGTCTATTCAAATAATCTGTACCTTTGCTTTAATTTCCCTCTACCAAACTATAACCCAAATAACAAAACACGGAGACCAAAAGTTTGGCACAGAGAGAGGCTTTATTGAAATTAAACAACACCAGCCCCCCCTGTGCGAGGCCAGAGGGGGACTGCCCAAACGCCAAAACGCGCCAAACAATAAGTCTACGTGGAGAGGAAGGAAGGACCTAAGGAGCGAACCATCCCCTGAGCGACCTTAAGCTTGAGAGCCATAGAAATATCTAAATAACTTTTATAAGCATCGGAACGCCAGTCGCCGAAAACTTGAATAAGCTCCCCTGGCAGCCCGGCCGAGAAGACCCAGGAAGTACCCCCCCGACGAAAAGACTGACCTCTAAACAGATGATACTGAGTGACCTTGGCAGCCCTAAGACGGGCACGCAAAACTGAAATAAACTGGCGTTTGAGGACTGGTTTTAAAACTCCTGAATGAGAAAGATACACAAATAAGGGCGAATAACCAGGAGCTGGTACTAACTCACACATGAGGTAAAATAAACGAACTGGGGAGAATCCGGGATACTAATAAGGGGTAGTTCTAAAACACGCGTCCCAAACTGATTAGTCTTGGACCACGAGAACTTGACACACAACCCATAATGCGAAGGTTCAACGTCACCCCTTCTAAGGCAAAGATAACTGTCGTCTGGACTCCGAGCGTCCGGAACTAAATTGGAAACACGCGCGAAAAGGAAAAAGGCAAGCACAAATGCACAAGAAAGAGTGACGTCGATAGGGTCTCGATCACCACCAAAGCTGACTAAGAGACCTAATAACTGGGGTGTGATGGGAGGAGCACGAAGTGGACAGTGTTGAGCTAATCTCTCGATACCTCGTAAGGTGACCTTAAGCTCATGTGCACTAAGATCTGGAAAAGGATACCCTAAAATAACATGAAGTAACTTAACCCCACTGAGGTAATTACGAATAGAAGGTGGGGTCATGGATCTGCTTAAAAATTGACAGTATAAACTAATAGTACTAATGTTGGCAGGTAAAAGGACTAAATCAAAGTGTAAACAAAAATACAAATATGATCGCCATTGGGTGCGATGGTTCTTCTGAGTTCCTGAGGCGTAGGCAGCCTTGCGGGATGTCCTGAGATCCCGTGACAGCTTGGACAAAGCGGGATCTGTAGAAGAAAACTACAAATCGTCAGGCAAGGAGAACAATGAAGGATGTACAACAATTTCTTGCAAAGTCAGAGTTCCAGTAGCGGCATGGAATTGTTCTTTATAACTAGAATGCAAGTGCCAACGAGACAGGAGGTCAGCCAGACGATTGGCAGAACTAGACAAATGTGTTGCACGCAACTCAAACTCATGTGAGGCTGCCTGAAACCAAATAGCCCGCAAACAAATGGCTAAATAAGGATCTTGTACACGACCAGAGTTGAGAGAGCTAACCACCCCTTCGTTATCACACTGTACAATAATACGCAAGCCCTTCCAAGAAGAACCCCATAAGCGACAAGCAATGAGGATTGCAATGGCTTCCAGGTGATGAATGGAGTGAAACTGAGCGGTAATCTCGTCTGGAAATTCACAGTGAAAGAAATATTGACCAGTCAATCCTCCACAACTGGTTAAACAGGCATCTGCACTAAAAACACCATCTGGAGCCGACCAGAGAGACGAAGGAATAACAGACAAACCGTTGTATGTCCGGAGGAACCGCAGCCACCATTTAATATCTCGGTGAATCTCCTTAGACAGTTTAGTGTGGTGATGGTTGCGTTTCAATGTTCGAAGAAGAGCCAGAATACGGGACAAAAACAAACGACTTTGTCTGACACACTTGGTAACAAATGACAACTTTCCTATTAATGATTGAAGCTCTGATTTTGTGGCCGATCGTCTAAACACGTAAGAAAGGTTGAAGGTGGGCAAGCTTTTGAAAGCGATTCTTGCAGTCCTAAGTCTTGTAAAAGCGAGCCACATATTTCGTAATCCTGTAAAGCCTTGTCTGGAGAGGCAACGCCGATAAAACCATCAAGATAATTAACCACATAACATCCATCCTGAGTGAGCATATAGCATACAGCGGAAGTCGAGCGTTGACAGGCCATCGCAGCGGTCTTAAGACCCATTGGCAAAACAACATCAAAATAAAGTTCGCCGTTCCATTGGTATCCTAACAAAGGGTAATCAAAGGGATCCATAGGAAATTGACGGTAGGCCCTTTTTAAGTCACGCTTAAACAGCAAACAGCCCCCGGCCTAAAGAGGCTACACGGTCGGCAATTGTGTCTATTGTCGGGTAAACAAGTGAATAGGGATGTGATAAGGAAATCCTGTCCGGAATAGGATCGTTGATTGACGAACCAGAAGGCCAACTGAGGTCTAAAATCATCCGTCGCTCAGAAGAATTGGGCTTTGGAACTGAATTAAATGGCGAAATTACAATAGGGCGCGAAAAAGGATTGCTAGCGAAGGGGCCAATGACTGCACCACGGTCAAGTTCCAAGGAGAGATAAGAATCCACTGCCAAAGGAAAGTCTGTAGCACCCTTGTGATTGCGAGTAACTTGATCCGTCGAAAGTGAACTCGCATAATCCAGACCAACCGGCCAGCCAAACTCAAGAAAGTCACAAACTGCGTAATCAGGGTAGTCTCGCAGTCTCGACTGCCAAAGTGATATGTTAAGAGATGAAGGAACTGGTAAGCGGGCTCCCAAAAAGTTGTACTGATCGAACGAACAAACACGCTGATGTAAAGAAACAAATTGTCGCGACGATGATCCTTGATGTTGTGAAGAGCAAGATAAACTACAGTCATGACTAGGAGATGAGGCGGTAATTTCGGAGGCACAATAACGAAGTCGTGAGTCATGCCACAAAATAAAATCTTGATTATCAGAAGAATGTCTAGAGTCTAGCGTAAGTCTAGGAATATTCGCCGGATTAGAGTCTTGAGTTAAAAGTCCGGAGTCTGGAGATGAAAGTCTAGTGTCTAGAGGTCGTGGAGTGAGAACTGATAAAAGTCGTGAGTCAGGAATTCGGTGTCGGTGATGCCTGATCGGTGACAGGAACCGAAACGACAGACTTCGTTGGGCAATCGGACGAAAATTCGGAGTGCCTGCCAATCACCCGCGAAACTGTCCAGCATTTAGCACAAATGTGCTGTAGTCAATTAGTTTCGTTCCGAATAGATCCAAAATGATCCTTCACATGGGAACATTTCCCGTTTTGATAATCCCGACAGAACAAAACTGGCGTCCCGGCACGACCAGCCACCGCACTTGCCGTAGACCTCGTAGAATTCCGCAGAAGACGAGTTTCTAGATCAGCAAATGAGTCTCCCCAACGCGCTCGACCGCATTCGATTTCGAACAGTACAGCGGCATGAAACTCGCGAACGGCAGACCAGGTAAACTGTGTGACCAGGTACATGAGGCCAATGAAATGATCAAGCCGTGCGCTTCGCTCCGTCTCCGAGAGCGAAGGGAGTTTCAAAATGGAGGCGTATCCTGCAGAAAACTCGGCGATGGTTAGCTCGTCGTAACTCTTATCTTTAGATACATAAGCCAGACTTAACTGGCTATGAGGCCACAATTGAGGGAGAACAACGCGACAAGTAAGTTTGGTTGTCTTCCCAGATTTTAACTGCAGCTTCTTACCTCGTGCGCCACGAGTGGGAGGATTTTCCTCGTCCTCTGATTCACTGGAGGAGAACCCCAGACGCTCCAGTTCTTCGTTAACGCGAGCCGATAAAGCCGGGTTCGACCGCAGGGCCTTGATATTCAGTGTGGATTGTGGCTGGGTTGATTGCGGCTGGGTTGAACGTTGTTTGATTTGCTTTTGCAATTGGGCATTCCGACGCAGCAGGGCGTGTAGCTCGGCCTGTAATCGTGCCACCTCCGTTTCTCGCTCTAGCGCATCGTTTTCTGCCCTCACACTTGCAATGGCAGCGGTGAGTGCAGCAACGTCGTCTTGCGGTGGACCTGAAGAGATAGGTGGCCCCGAGAATGGAGTACTCGAGGTCTGCTCTTGACTAGAAGCGGGCAATGCCGAAGCAGGCGGCGGCTGATACTGGAAGCTGTCGTGAAACACCTCCTCGTCGTCTTGTCCTGCATGCATTGCTGCATAATCTCGTGGAATACGGTCTCGCAAGTTAAAGGACATCGTAAAAGAGTTAAAAGCTAGAAGCACGTAATAGCTAAATGCACGAACAAAACTAACTGGTGAAACAGCGCCTAAACACTAGATAATGAAGAAACAACGTAATCTGATCTAAAGCACGTGGAAAGCGAAACTTGAGCTAGCAGCCATGTGATCCAAGAAGGAACCAATAACAATCGGGAAATTAACCGTTTTGAAAGGCGGTTCCAAAACAAAACAATTGCACTTACATTTTCAGTTTTGAACAGCTCAGCCAGATGGACTAAATTGAAAATATTCAGTACACTGTACACAGATAACCACTGTCCGTAAAGCAAGCTGAGCTAGGTTAAATTTTTATGGGAGCTAATGTCACTCGGATCAGAGAAAAGTGTCCATTGTATTTGTCCGTATTAACACATAAAGCGGGCTAATCGAAGAAAAAAAATGTTTGAGCCTTCTGTCAGGACAAAATTATTGTCTGTAACAGCTTAAAGCGGGCATCTGTAAAGCTGGTTCCAAGAATTTACTCTTATCAGTTCCTTCTTTCTGCTCCCCAAACATACGGTGTCTTGAATTCGATGGAAAACATGGCCTCCTTTATGATTAATTGGGGAGGAATGCGTGACAAGCCATAAAATACCTGAATAGGAAACTATGACAAACGTTGAGTTGCATGGCATTCAAAAGCCGGCAAACTCGTACAGTTGCAAAGTAAACAATTTAGCTGACGTGAAAAGGAAACTTTTGATCAACACAATACGGCAATTTCATGTAATAATGTTGAATGAACTAACCACGTAAAGTAATCCATTGGAATATGCTCCTGGGGCCCGTTTCTCGAAAGTCGCTGTACCTTTTCGCGCCTACAAAGCTATTTTATGTGCGCGATGTTTGCATTAAAGACTCATATTTTGTTGGCTTTGAAAGCTGAGCAATAAAAAATTCTAAGTTGATAAAACAAGTTGGGTGGATAGGCGGGCTAAAAACTACGACAACGTTTTATATATTTTGATTTTAAAATATAGCTCCGGGCCCGAAAAGTTACCGGGACTTTCGAGAAACGGGCCCCTGGTTCCGTAAGTGCTGATAGAGATGAGGTGAAAGCAGCCGGGGGGGGGGGGGCGGTTACTCCGTTATCTGACCTTAACAGAGACATGCGACCTAATAGGGTTTGGTTTTCACACGGTTTTGTCTTAAATGTGGTAAGGGTAAACTCGATTACCTCAAACAGCTCAACCACTCTGTAAGGCTATAAACAGATTTCTAATTATCAATTATGTATTAAGATAAGAAACAGTTTATCCTTACCCCATTCTAGTCTAAGACAGGGTATAATTTTGGGTTAAACGGTTCCTGAAAAAATCTGTTCTGTCTTAAACAGGGTAACAAAATCAGCAATTTCTGTCTTAAACAGGGTCAGGGTTTGACCCACCTCCCCACCCGAGCATCTCTTGAGTGCCCCCCCCCAAGGAAAAGCGGTTGTTTCTTTCAAAGTGGTTAAACTTTTTAATTAAATGCAGTTGCAGTTATCGTGTGGCTTAGGCCATTTTTTAAGTTCACAGTATCTGCTGTTTTTAGGAACTGTTTTCAGAAAATTGACCACCGGTAGGCCATAAAGGATAGGCCATGGCCTACACCATGGCCTACCTCATGGCCTAACCCACGTTTTGTCGCTACCCATTATGTTCGATTACTTCATTAAGTTCGGCAATCGAACTCGTAACAAATGTGATTCAGAAAACGGGGCCGTCTGCATTATACATCGCATCAACGCGATCCTCAGAGCTTTTACTTCTCCTTTGTCTGATCGTAAGGTACAGATCTGTTATCGAACTTCTATCAGGAAGTGTGGTTATCAAATTTGAAATCGAACTCAATCCCTCGATTGCATGCGATTGTTATCGAAAATCACACAGCCGTAGAGTCGTGCTCTAGTTGAAGAATGCAAAAACAAACAAACGAAAAACAAGAACAGAGGAACTGAGAAACAGAGGAGACAACGTTGGCTTAGAATGTAACATACCTTGGTACGAAAAGTAGTAAAGTAGGATTCATAATTATATGAAATAAGGTCACCTATAGCTACCCTCTTATATTTGTTCTGTTGTAGGTGTGCATCACAGGAGGTCTGGGTATTCCTGGTACCCGAAGAGAAACAACTGGATCCCGCAATTGTTTTGTGAGTTTAAGAAAATGTAATGTTATTAAGACTTTAAGAGTTGTTTTTTAGTTTTCCTTAATCAAACCACCCAAGTCTCTTCCAGTGTGAAAAGGAAGCTTTCTGTTTTTCATATACTTTCTAGGGCTTTTAGCATCCATGTTTTGCAATATGAAAAGAGAGTGTTTAAACAGTTTTGTAATCCTGTTTTGGATCTTGATAGGATGATCAAATCATCTGCATACAATAGTGAATTTATTTTTGTTCCATTTAGAAGAACAAATGGATCAGACAGCGTGTTTTTGAATAAATACGGCAAATCGTTTATATAGAGGTTGAATAAAAGAGGACTTAAAATACATCCTTGACGTACACCTCTTGAGT